>JAQLOL010000006.1:1203853-1216648 GCA_029783665.1 Naso thynnoides | reverse complement strand
GTAAGAAAATCTTTTACTTCCATTTTTGCTTTGTTTTTACTATTTACACATTCAAGTGACACTTTGGCAACCAACATGTTCTGATAGCCCAGCTTGTCCTGAAAAAAATAAAGTATATTTTATGATAATCCATTATAGAGTTGAAGTTTCACATGCATTTTTGCACAAAAAGTCCAGGAGCTCTGAAAACAGAAAAAATACCACAGACCGCAGAGGGTTAAAGCTTATTGTAATTATCAATATAAGATGTTCGATCCCTTGTCATCTTTCGATGTAGGTGGATGAGAGTGACGGTGAAGCAGATGCAGGGTCAGTGTGCAGGGACAGTGGAGAGAGCTCCATTGCTGAGGTGAGTGATGAAAGGCGTCAGACAGTTTAGAAAAAATGTGGGCATATTGTTTATTGGGGGTTTAGGCTTTTCAAAATCTTCTAATGCCCAGTGCCTCAGTATTTTCTGCACAGTTACAGTGCTTGATTCATAGCCAGGAACAAGTTTAATTTCTAAAAACCAGCTGCCCAAAACACCACTGGGTGTGTTATTTTATGCTAATATCTTGACTGTTTCTTAAGCTTATTACAACTATCAACATGAAAGGATGCTCAATCGATCTCCATCTCTCTTGATATAGGTGGGTGAGAGTGAGAGTGAGCCAGATGCAGGGTCAGTACGCAGGGACAGTGGACAGAGCTCCATTGCTGAGGTCAGTGATGAAAGGCGCCAGACAGTTTTAGAAAAAAGGTGATGCTGTTGTCTTCTCAGAATTTTATGGTGCCTCGTTTAAAAAATGTCAACTAGATATTATTTTTGAGTGCATATGCCACTCGGTCACAGCCTAATCTTTATGTAACAGTAAGCTATCCAAAAACCTGTTAAAATGCGCCAGAATGCAGGAAATGGCATCTACTTCTTCAAAAAAATTTTAAGGGAGGACCCCCAGACCCCCCGCCAGATTGTCTCCCCGACATTACAAATGCTTCTGACACCCCAGACCGTGACGCTGTACACGAGTTCATGGTTGCGTCTTTGAACAGTTCATGCATGCCAACTGTCGATGCAGGTGTGTGCACTGATTTGCCTACAATCTAGATCTGCTAAACAGTAACATAGTGTGAACGGTCCAGAGACCTGCTGACTGTGCAGGTCGTGTGGTGTGTACAGGGCAATAGAAGAGGAATATTTTTGCATGACACATTTAAAGTACGATCCTTCATTTGATCATAACTTTAAAGCTTGTGTCAGTATTCAAAGAAGCTCATCATCTGAATGTTACAGCCAGAGCTTTGAGGAGCAGCTTGCCAAAGGACAGGTTAGTCTCAAAGACATTGTCATCTTTCTTAGGACAAACCTAAAGCTTTTTGCTTTTAAGCTTCTTTTTTTCATCTATTTATCTATTTATTTATTTTCTAAATTAGTTATTGATTGTTTATTCTTGTACTGTTGTTTGCTTTTGAGTGGTTGTCTGGATTGATGCCTGGTTTATGGTCCTAAAAAAAACATCAATTTTTTCAGAAAGATTTGTGTGTTTTTTTTTCCACTGCCGCCTCTCAATTCAAACAAAAGGTGCTGCAGCCTTGAGTACACTAACACTGTGAATGCGCTGTAACAACTTGCAGCTATTGTACTGTAGGTAATAGAAAAAGGATTTACAAAATTATGAATGTTTTGCGTGGGTTCAGTTCGAGGAGAATGTATCTGTCAATGCAGAAGAAAGTTCAATTCTATCTTGTCTTACAGAGATGCTCTTGTACAAACTTACTTTCTTTGTATCTGCATTTGCTACTACTTTGCTGACGGTTTATAGGAATTTCCTCCTATTGCAACACTGTAACCCGTTTCAATTAACCTCCCTGGGGTGCTGGGGGTTCATCAGCTCTTCACCCAAGGACACCAGCAGTTACTGGACGTATAATAAATCAGCAGCAGACTGGGAGGAGGTGTTCAGTCACCCACCTGGTACACTTGCAAACACCAGGACAAGAACAACCAAAGAATGCTTTTGCCCCAGAACACAATTATTTTTAGACATTTAGCCCCACAGTGAGAGCAAAATGCTAATCTTCAGCCAGCATCTCTTTGAAGTATAAGAGGATACTTGAGGAGATTATTTATGGCCATACAGCTGTAGTATTAAATCCTGTTAAGAAGCCCCCACTGTAATGTTGGAGGTCTGATGAATAAATAGAAGTGTGCATCAGTGGTGTGTCAGCCTGGTTAACATATGACAGTTTACTGAGGATAATGATCAAGTATGAGCACTTTTGAAATCTCCAATCTTATTGCCTATTGCATCTCCCTTTTTCTCTCACTCTGCCTCTCTGTATCTCTGCTAATGACAATGACAATGACAAAAAATTAGGCGTCGTCATTTGATGTCCATGACTTGTTAATGATATGCTGGCCTTTGCTGCAGTGACACAGCATTCTGCACTGCCAATTGATATGGTAATGCATTATATGTTTATGCTCACATACATATTTTCATTTCAAAGGGGCAACAACAAATGCATGAGAGGAACACAACACTTGGAAAATAGGTCAGTGCTGCTAAATGTTGATAGCGCTACTTTGCCCCCCAGTGGCACACAGACTCAGTGCAGACTAGCAGCATTTCATTATCATAACCTTCAGGCTGTTGACTCCCTTCCACAGAGTGGCAGGGATATAGATAGGCTGCATATGCTCTTTTAAAATATAAGCTTTACTTTTCTACAGGCATTTTTTACAAAATGCTCAAAATAAGCCCTACATCTGTACGTCTTGTAATTGTAGGTTGAAGGTGATATTCTTCAATCCTACATGTTGGATGTTTTTGCTTCAGTGAGTCATTTTTAGACCCCTTTGATGGATGACTCATATGTTAAATTCACTTGGCATCACCTCCCAGAAGCTAAATTTAAACCTACTCTTTTTTTATTAAGTGCGTCTAAACAAAAGGGATATTTTATATCACAGCCTCTCAGAGTACCAGACTTTGTTTAAATTCAAAACAAACATATTTTCTATAACAGGCACATTTTCTCATTGTCTCCTGTCATAGAGACAATGAGAAAATGTGCTTGTTATTGCTCTGAGTATAGCTCTGAAATCAGGCTGTGGTTTATCAATTATATTCTTTAATACAGAATGTGTCAAATTATGTGTCAACTTTGCTCAAAATTCAACAGGCTTTTTTGCAGTGGCAACAGGAATTTATTAATTAATATCTGTGTGTGAATGTTATTTCTTGATATTTGTCTCGTCAATATGAAATCTTGTCGGGAACACGACTCCTCCGTCTATTTGAAGCCTGCAGGAGCAGCACACTGTGGTATTTGGATTTAAAGGAACCAGAGCCTGACTGGAATGACTTGAGCACGTGAATAAACATACCGACACAAATACACACATGCACACACGCGCGCACACACCCACCCTTCATAATTCATAGTAGATGTTTGCAGCCATAATTCCCATGAACTCTGCTTAACTCTGTTTGCAGTGCCACACTATGCCATCATCTATATTCCTGCTCCAGTCTCCAAATAATGTGTTAATTATGAGGTGCATGAAAAGAAGTGACCTTAGAGATCCGCAGAGCAGAGAATTCATTTGATGATTGTGCATGCTGAACCACTGGAAGGATCTTGCTGGTTTCAAACTCACAGTAATGAATTATAGAAATTAGCAGCCGATATATTGTGACAAGTAACTTTGCCACAGCGCTGGTATAAAAGCTCAGCTGATTCGGCTGTATCTACTCCCTATTGTACAGAGTGTCACGCTGATCCTTTTTGTGATCTACAAAGGGGATAAGGAAGCCAGCACATGCTTATGTACACTCACACACACATGTATTCTGTCTGTCTCATTAATTTCTTACACTCTTTCTCACTGTGCATGTGCAATATCTGGACACAAACTCATTAAATACACAAACATGTCTGAGACTCACTGTTGTGTCAGGAGACAAGTGCAGCCTGCAGCCACATCACAAAGCTTCAGAGTGTTGCAGTAGTGACGTCTGTACTGTACGGGCAGCTGTAGCACGGCCATTCACATCACGCAGCGATCGGTCCTATTCTTACACGCATTCTAGGCTCATATATACACATAACAGTGTTTGAGCATTCATGTAGATAGACAGTAGTTCTGCACTACCATTTTTAATATCTGCTTAAGTAAAGTTAACATGTGACAATTGTTAGGATTAAGTTATGTGTCATTTTTGGGTTACTTGATATTTGAGTATGCTCTTTACTCTAAGCTTGTTTTTTTGTTTGTTTTTTTTTTAGCTGACTTTAAAGGCCCTACTCATATGACTTGTCAAATACTTTGGGTTGGTAGTTAGCAGCTTGCCACCAACCCAAAACAACATTATTTAAATTGGCCTCTCTAATTCGTCAGTTACTGACAACTTGAGATTGAGACTAAGAAATCAACTATTTCTACAAAAAGAACCTTTAAGCAACACACTAGAAAAGATCACTTAATACTCTGTACCCTGTATACTGCCCAGATGCTGTTCCTCCAGTGATAATTCTACAGTTATTTATTTATTCAGCCATTTTTTTTTACAAACTTCTGTGTCTGTATGTATTTATTTTTAATCATTTTTTTGTGAACAGTGATTTTTATCCCATACAATGGTCACTCTCTGCCCTTAATGTGCCAAAGCTGTCTGTAGGTGAGATTATTTTGAGTGGTTGGGCATGTTGGTAGTTTTTCTCCCTCCAGCTTCATCTGTTTCATTTTATGTAGTTAGTCCTGTTAGACTTGGCTCCTTGTGCAATTTCCATAAACCGCCATGCATATGAATTGAAGCATTTTCAGAATTTACATTGTCCTTCTTAAATGGTTTTGCTAAATGCTTAAAAAAAAACTTAATCCTCCATCTCAATAAGTATGGTCACACCAAATTACAAAAAACCCAATTCCAAAAAAAAAAAAAAAGAGAAAAAAAAAGAATCATTGAAAACACGAGTTCTTTCATTGATTTTAATGTTTCAGGATTTAACAAACTAAATGAAGCTGTAAATCCTGTGTACATTGTATTTTTTCAAAGCAGCATTATATAATCTACACTGTATAAAGACTGTTTTACAGGCAGACATAAATTGAAAGAATAATTGTATAAATTCTGCCACAACATGACTGAGCACCTCATTAGAAATAAGGGGAAGGAATCTGGGTCATCCTGATCATAATATTTCACAGCTGGCAAGCCATCGTCCCATTCAAGTGTTGGCAGAGGTTTGCATAGAGAGAAGGCATTACTATGCAATTACTAAAAGAAGTGCAGTCTATTGCAATGGATTAGGGAGTTTATTCAACAAAATAAATATTTCTTGGCATTTATCATTTCATCTGGAGGTCCAAATTGTAAGCAGCGACTGGGATAATCTTGTTTTGCTGAATCGCGGCAGCACTACAAACAAGCGGGGGATTAGTAATCCCTGTTGGAGGATTTTTTTTTCCCCGAGAGAAGACAGATAGTGGCTGGCACCTGGGGCAAAGCCTTGATTTTTGAACAGTAAACATTGATGTTTTCCGCGCTGGAAGAGCTGCAGCCTGTCTGGACAATATTTTATATTGATAATAGCATTTCAGGGCGCTTGAGTAAATGGAGTTGGATACTGCAGGTGACAGCGTGAGGTGACCTTATCAAACTGTGATAAACTGGAAATGGGAAACTGAAATCAAAATACCATCAAGGAGAGAGAGGCTGGATTCATCTGCTGTTCATTTCGGGAGCCAGTAAGATGGGGGGAAAAAATGAATTGCCTTGTTCGAAAGAAGATTGTATGACATGGTCTTTGCCAACTTGACAGTGCAGGCAGCATGATTCAGTCTGTAGCTCTTGCTGAGCAGTATTCATTCTCCGTAAGCTCAGATCTCATATGATTCTCACTGAGTTGATCTTCAGCTGTTATCATTCAGGGACAGGTAATCGAGCAGCATGTCACGCCTTCTGAGCTGTGGAGTTGTTTTAGGGGACGGGGCCATTAGTATTCTGAAAATAACAAACAGCCATTTGGACCTAATTAGGTCTTGATGGCACCTGATCACTCCCATACACAAACATACGCACACACACACTCACACACATAAACTCGCACAAAATGGTATGTCTCGTTCTGAGACCCAAAGCACGAATATAAACTCAGTCTGTCCAAGTCTTTGGACATCAGCTAAGGTCAGGACAGACTGAGAGTCTTTGCGGTAATGGGCAAATTGTGACTTATTAATATATCAACAGAGAGACTGACTCAGAATAAAAAATGACACGCATACACGCACTCACACACACAATTATCAGATATGGACTTATTTACATTTGTGGTTTAAGAGAAGGGATGCGCAGAATGTTCAGCCGAAATTATTCCACCGTAAATAGCATAAACGGCCCTTTAGGTGTTCGGCCAAATAAGTTAAAAGGCAGAATAATGTTTACCAAACAAGGATGTTTTTGATGACGCGATCAAACACCGGCCAATAGATATGTGCATGTGTATATATTTACGTATAGAAACGTGTCTGTATTAACATGCACACAGCAACTTGCGTGGCCTGAGGGGGCGCGGGCTATTACAATAAATGCATAAAAGAAGGAGACGGCAACGGCAGCAGCAGCAATGAAAAGGAAAGCTCCTCCTAACATTAGTCCAAGCACACCCACTCCATCTATTGTAGTTTGCCCTTTATCCTTTTAAATTGATAACACAACTGGTTTCTCACAACCAGACATCATTTTAATGAGTGAAAAAGGGGATTTATGTGACATCGGCTCTTGACTGCCTGAGAAATACAACTTGGCTGCTGACAAGACTCTGACACAGACTCTGTGGTGCCTTAGTAAAACTAGAAGGATATTACTCTCTAACACTGAGGCAACTGCAGTGTAGCGCTATATGTCAAACCTTGTCTGATACAGTGATATGCTGATAGATGTCATGCCATTGTGAGTCACATTGTAAACGGCTTTGTCATTTCTCAAATCAACACCATATTGGATTCATTTAAGCAACTACTTAGCTCAGTTCTCTCCATATAAAGTCTTTATTTTTGTTAATTTAAGAACAGTTTCTCAAGGGCAAATTAAATGTTGTTTCAACTCAAACAACTTCTCAACTTTAGTACTCCCAACTTTTTGGTTTTTAACTGTAGCACTTCTTTGACCATGTACAACACACTGTCCCAGCAGATGTCAGTGTTACTCAAGCTATTTGAAAAATCCAAACTGACTGCAAGTACAATTGAACAAAAAAGCAACCCTGCCTTGACTCAGCTGCCAAAATCATTTCCACAGCAAGAATACCTTAAAATTGCAGACACATTTGCTAAAAAGTCAAAGTATGAATGCAAAAACTTGATGAGCAAACTTGTAGAGGTGCAAGAGAGGAAGGAACAAGCAGATCAGCTGCTGCATGAGAGGCAATCGCCTGTAGCATGCTCATGATTCCTATCCTTTTTGAAGCAGGGTAAGCCAATTATACAAGGTCTGATTTAATAAGTCTAAACAGTATTTTTAGCACATGTTGTTTGCTTGTTTCTGTGACCTTTTTTCTCCTTTTTTGGAATAATGAATAAATGCTCCCTATAATCCACAATGTCATACATTATGAAGGGATTGTAATTGAATGCAAAAGAGAATAGCATTGGGGAAAAAAAAGCTACAATGCTTTCCTTGGATACCAACATGTTTTTCCACATGATGAAAAGGATGTCATGCTTTTGAAAAGAAAAATTGCCTCATAAATTGACTAGATAAAGAGTATGAAATCAACAAAAATAGAAAGAGAACAAAGCCATTTTGTTCTGGAAAACACTAAAACACTGTCCTGCCATTTCATCAGTTCAAAATTCCATATATTCCTAATAGATATGCACTACTTGGCTGTAATGGTCAACAAAGGAAATGATGTTCTGGGTTTAAATACATACATTGTAAAGCTCTTTAAAGTATCAAAGCACAAGGACACCATCGGTGCAGAGATGACAAGACAAAGATGAGCTCAAAAAAATACAAACACAGCAGTTACAAGGCTGACAGTCAAGAAATAAAACACTTAAGACATAAAAAGAGGAAAGCCACATAAGCACTATAACTGCCAAGTAATCTACAACTCTAAAACAAGAGTAATATGTGGATAATATCACTGTAGATATAAAACATTTCAAAAGCGATAAACTTATTGCTATTATTTAAAAAAAAAAACTGAGCTAAAGAGGAGTTTTCTTTTTCTATGTACTCATGTCTGTAATGACATCCACACTGGCAGACAAGTGTTTCAAGTCATTCCACTTGCCTGCAGCAGCAAACCAGGCGACTGTTTCCCCTCTAAACTACATGACATACGTCTTTGATGTATTTAGCACTAGGATTGGTGAAGAGAAAGGCATCTGTAGACCGTGGCAACTGTCCTGAAGAGACTCCAGGGAGACTCTAAATGAGTTCCACACTGTGCTGTCTAGAAGTAAAAGAACAGATGATGTTGTGACAGCACAGACAAGGATACTGACAAAGGGTTATGTTTTACATAGCAGGACAGGGGGTATTAGAAGCTGATGCTTGATTTTACTACAATATGACTTTATGTGACAAGAGGGTTGAAGAACAAAGCCACAGATTGGATGGAGACAGCGGACAAGTGTAAAAAAAATGCAATGACACACCTTTAAACCGTTGGTCTTGCACAGAAATCAGTTCTCATATCAAGCACAATTCAGCTTGCTGCTCAGAATAACAACACTTTAACTTGTTTCATACTATATTCTTATAATACATACTATATACTTATACTTTACTCAAAGCACTTCACAACGCAATTCAGCATTCACTCACTTACACAATAACAGCACATGGTTTCTCTGCCAACCTGCTCATCAGGAATTCAAACACACACCAATGAAACAGCCTTTGGGAGACATTCAGGTTTTCAGCGTCTTGCCCAAAGACACTTAGACATGCAGACTAGACAAGCCAGGGATCAAACCTCTGCCTTTCTGCTCCACCTCCTGAGCTATGGGAATTTGACTAGAAGATTTTCCAGTTAAATTGAGTGTTCACAGTTCAGCTTGTATCTGTATCCAGTCAAATCGTCATTTGAAATGAATTAAATGGCTGAAAAAAAGAATACTTTGTCGACCGTACACAATGTTATTGATTTTAAATAATGCTAGCATAATGTTAGCTTTCACATTCACAGCTGTGTGAGCTGCCAGACTATTTAATATCTCCTGTTGCCACGTCGAATAAGATTCACCCTCTGTGCTGGAGTAATAAACATTGTCTCCATTACATTAGAACTTAATGGGATGGCAATGACTGTTCCAGGTATTAGTCAAACCCTCAGGCGTTAATTGGGAAAAGGAGAAACTGTTCAGGAAAAACTTAGAATTTAATTTCAGAATTCGTAAAATTATAAATAAATTGTTATAATGTTAATTTCTTTGACAAGGAACCATGGTATAAGCAGGATAACAAAGAACAACACACATCCAGTCCAGCTTTGGAGTAGGTGCTGAATCAAAGGCAAATCAATAAAATAAAAAAATGGTCCGCACACTGCACCAAAATTACATGACATTGTTCGACATGTTGCTCAATTTTGGTGCATTAAATCAGTTATATTTTCAAAACCTTTTTTTTTTTTTCATTTTTTTGATAAGCAATATAATGCTCTTTAAGGAGTTCATAATCAGGAATTAATGGACTCGGCATAGAGGCGTTGGCTGGATCTAGCCTCAACACCTCGAAGGGTTTTTACTAAAACTGAGCCACTCGCACTACAGACCAATGAGAAGAACATACCAGAGCACACAGAAATCTCCCGACTGAAATACAAAAATTGTTTTAATTTTGGAAGGAAAATGTTGTGTCAGTAAAATTTAGTTTCAATTCAATACCAAGTAATGCAAAGCCAGAATTGGAAATATTGATGCTTGTAGCAACTTTTTATAATTTTGAAAAGCAACTTTTGTGCTTTCATCATTTCTGCGAGGCCTTTTTAATACCCAGAGCTATTGAGGAATCACTATATAATAAATAATTAAAATACCAAAATAATTAGTTCTATAATAAACTACATATAAGAATTCACAAAATACAAGTATTCTATCTAACACAGTTGTACTAAAAGGTTCTTATAATTCATTTATCATCAT
Organism: Naso thynnoides; assembly: GCA_029783665.1. Lineage (NCBI taxonomy): Eukaryota > Metazoa > Chordata > Actinopteri > Acanthuriformes > Acanthuridae > Naso > Naso thynnoides. The sequence continues at coordinate 1,206,504 of JAQLOL010000006.1, read as the reverse complement.
ATCATATTCCAGATTTGAGGTACTGAATATTGTGTTTTTTGTTTTTCAGTTAAATTTGCAGAAATATACATAGTCTTCTAAATTTAATAATTCATCTTAAGTAACAGCTAATGATGGCCAACTACAGTTCAGTCTTACTCAATGATGAAGATCTGTTATGACTAAAATATTGATTTCACTACTACATACCTGCATAATTCTTGCCTGAGCCTGAAGTCTGTCTCTATGTTGGGTCTGACTGCAAAGGCAATTCCCTCCTCCTTCCTTGTTTCCTTTTTAAACATATTATTAATCAAACTTGTAGTGTTGCCATAGTGAAGTTGTAAACAGCTTTCCTACACACATCACAGTCTGCAGTGCATTTGTTCACAGCTGTAAAATAGCTGAAAACCATAATCCTCATTTATTAAGACTTGTGTTGGATTAAACTGGGTGACTGCGCGTGCAGTTTTTGGTAATGAGTGCACACAGCAACTATGTCAGCGACAAACATAAACTGATGCCTTTTTCAGCTATTGATTCTAATGATGCTAAATAAATCTTCAAAACGAGATCCGATCTTAGTGTAGGATCACATCTCTCAGAGAGAGAAGCTGTTTGAGAATTTAGTTCAGAGAATCTTCAAGTGTCAAGCCACATTGAGCCCTTATAGTTGTTCAGCACATGCTGAGCTTGACTGTATAGCCTTGTTTCCAGTAAGCGGTACAGTTCAGTTTGGTACAGCACGGTACGCTGCGGAGCGAAAATCTGGCTTGCGTTTCCACTGCCCACCATACCTTTGCTTGGTGGGCGGGGCTGTGCTGCCTTATTGTGCTGCGCACTGTAATGGTGACCAGCCACTTTTGTTCCAGGTGAAAAATATTTCACTTGAATAAACCACTTGAAACTCATGTCCATTTTGTTAAGCTTTTGAAAATCCAATCGTTACTTAAGCGTATGTCGTCATGAAAAAAAGGCAAACACAAATGAATAATATTTGATGTTCAGATATTTCACTACCGTATGTGTACAGTATCTATGTGTGACAAATAAATCCTCTTAAAACCTCTTCCAGTTGTCATTTTGGCATCAAAGGTAGGCTGATTAATTCACAGCATAACTCATGCACTGAACAGATTCATCTGAGCGGCTCACTGTGTGATCTTTTTTCTCCAGTAACATTAAACTTATGGCAAAGAATTAACAAGAAAAGCCAGCTGAGGAATCCTTTTGTTTTATGCTGTATCATGTTTTAAAATAATATGAAAATATTACATATTTCACACAGAATATCAGTTCATCAGGTAACTTTCTCCTTGGAGTGACAGCTTAACGAGCCAGGCTGCTGCAGTGAGCAGACCAGCAGGTCTCACCAGCTCCTTTCAAGTCCAGAAACTTTGTGAATGATAAACAAACAAGCGTTATTTGAATAAACTGACTACATATTTTAAATCTACATGGTAACATTCTAGCCTAGAAAAAATGTAGAACTCCACAACACTTAAAAAAAACTTTTCAACTGACTGCAGAGTGTGTAGCTCCGCCCTCTTGGGAGGCTTTGGGACCACTTGGTACCCCAATGAAAGGGTGACCAAAATAGATATGGCACAGTGCAGTTATTTAGGACCCTTCTGACGGTGGAAATGCAGAAAAATACCTCCCCTACTGTACCAAACCAAACCGTACTGCTCAGTGGAAACGGGTCTTATATATAAATGATTTTTAGATTTTGTAATACAGCCAAATCCCTGTTACCAGCTTTTCAAAGAATAATAGTATGCACTAGCTTCTCTAAAAAGGCTAAGCCCGCTAACATACAAAAAGAATGCTGACCCAGAAAGGAGCCTGCCCCTGTTTCTGAACTGATCTATGGTCTCCCAAACAATTTCAAATACAGCTTGCATAGAATATGTGTTTAGTCTTTGCAAGCTGTTCATTTCCATACCATCACTGTAAGAAGTAGCCTCGTTAAAAGCATCCTGATCATGAGTTCAACATATCTGTCCCCTCTACAGATAATCTATGCTGTAGTAGTTGACAAGGTAATTGGTCAATCATGGACTGTGCTGCTTGCTAAACAGTAATGGCAACAGTCAAAACACTGAGCGCCAACATTAGAGTAAGTCCTAACAGAATTTCTCAGAAGAAAAGATGTTTTTGCCATTCTTTGGACTGGATTTGTCAAGGATCAGACACAAGAGGCCTCAGAGCTGGAGATCACAGCCATGTATCCACACTTTCCAAAACTGACCATTTCCCTTCTTCTCATCGACAGCTCCTCAGTCTCCGATTTCCCTCAGGTTAAGAGTCTGGGTGTCATCCTTGACAGCACGCTTTCTTACAAATCTCACATCAATAACATCACTCGATCAGCCTACTTCCACCTACGAAATACCACCCGCCTCGCCCCGCCCTCACCTCCAACACTGCCTCCGTCCTTGTCCACAGTCTTGTCACCTCTCGTCTTGATTATTGTAATTCTCTCCTCTTTGGTCTCCCTCACAAGTCCCTCCATAAGCTCCAACTGGTTCAAAACTCTGCTGCATGTATCATCACCAAAACCCCTTCTTCTCACTCCCATCCTACAGAAACTCCACTGGCTCCCGGTCACACTAAGAATCCAATTCAAAATCCCTCTGTACACTTTCAAAGCTATCCACAACCCTGCCCCT
>JAQLOL010000006.1:1143439-1166286 GCA_029783665.1 Naso thynnoides | reverse complement strand
AGAGAGAGGGAGAGAGAGAGAGAGAGAGAGAGATGCACTGCAGGCAGACAGCGCGCTGCACAAAAGAATAATTTAGTTATTTGCAAGGCACGTTCCCCGAAGGTTTTTTTTTTTTTTCCTTGCTGGACAGGCCGGGCGCTACAAATTGAAATTAATTATAATAAAATTATAATGTAAGGTCTGCCGGAAACCCTGCAAGGAACCTTCGTTTGGCAGGTCCTGTGAACAAAAGGCACCATACTAGACACCATATCATACTAACTTACCGCCAAACTGCCTGAGAAAATGTAAACTTAGGCTCTTCTGCTCTGTCTACCGTAAATTGTTTTGTCTGATTTTGCTTAGCTCCAACCCAGTGGCAACCAATTAGATTGAAAAATCAAAGAAATAGAAGCATTTATGTAGATATTGAAACTATTTGATAACCAGTTCAGAACTCCTTGTAGTGGCCGCAACACGAGCTGACATGTTTGTGAAAATGTTCATTTGAATCATATTTTTTTCTACACTACTAAAGGTTGACAGCAGCACATGTGTTATAGTGTGACTGTTGTGCTGTTTAAAAAAGGATTGAGAGCTACAAGCTTATTATACTGTTATACAATAATATACAGGGATTTTTGTTGGATGTTTCATTTGCTGCATCAAGGTGGTTTATAATTGTTATGACAATTGTTATACAATGCTGCAACTAAAGTTGGCATTTGACATTTCTGGGTGTTCCCTCCACAGTTGACAGCAGCACATGTGTTATGCTTAGATTATTATGCTGTCAAAAAAAAGAGACCTGTTGTATTGTTTGACTGCAAAAGCAGTTTAGAACTTTTGGTGTTTTGGACCAAGTGGTAAGAAAATGTTGGTGAATAAAGGAAATAAAAATATGTTGGCCGTACAAAATACATTTGTGTGGAACATGTTGACAAACTAGAATTAGGATAAACTAACTAGTATTAAATAAGTTGGATGAAAACCTATGTTAATATATTCAACTTAAATTTATTATTTTACCTCTATGAATAAAATATATGTTAAATAGACAAATGTAGAATATGTAGTCTGTTAATATATTATTTATGTCCATATAACATAACTGAATTTGATTGGATAAGCTTAAATATCTCTTGTTGAACAGAAGTAATTCCCTCTAGTTGGGTCAATACACATTGTGTTAATGTAACACAAGTTCATTAAGTTAGATGGACTTAATAATTTTGCTTTTAACTAACATAATTCATTTTCGTGGAACCTGTTGACAAAATAAATTTAATTAAAGTCAATGTTTCACTTTTTTGAGTGTACATATAGTGTTATGTTGCGGTCAGACTACATTAAATCAGCTGATAACAGCCCGACCGCAAAGACATAGGATGTTGGGTAGGCTTGGAAATGATCAATAAACATCAGGGGTGACAACTGTTCATTTCATCTTACACAGCGTGTTAATGTACAACAACCAAGGCCGCATCTAGGGCGCGTCATGACCTCACAACAGAAAGACTACCATGTTTGATTTTTTGTTTACTTCCCACAACACCTTGTCACTAGTAATAGTGGTAGTCACTGGCAAGCACTGCTGGTGACATCACGCACATCGTGAACTGCAAAGGATGATTGATCAGAGCAACATGTAGTCCGTCTTGTCTCTCAGCTACGATATGGCAAGAATGTATGACTCTTTAATGGCCTAATCTGACACAGTGAACATTTTAGAGTCATAACAGATAAAAATATCTTTTAGGCTGACGCGCCATTATGTGGCCTACTGTAAGACCTATAATTTTTTGTTTTTGTTTTGTTTTTTTTAACTAAAGTGCCACGGGTTTTTCATTGCTGTGGGATTTTTTGTAGTTTTTGTTTTTGCTTTTCACAAGGATTTTATTTTGTAGCATAATTTTATTTTATTATTTTGTCATAATCATAATGTATTTGTGACTATCACGGTGAAAAAGTGTCATGTAAATGAAGGGTTTTGGGTAACTAACTACCTTTTGCAAACATGCAATAGAGTTTCGATGAACCATTAAACTGTTGTGACAGTTGCACTTACAGTTTAGATAATGTTAAGACTGTAAAAACTGTAAAAATCGATTTCTTTTATTTTAGGACATAAAGGAACGTTTAGAAAGTTAGTCAGTTTTTTATAAGACAGATTAAGAGAAACTATGAGAGGCTGGTTTCCTGCTGAACCACACAGGAAAAGTATATGTGAGGAGACCACAGATCACTGTGATTGGCAGTCTTATTTGAGAAGTCATGATTATCTATTATCAGTGAAGGGAAATGAGAAAGGGCAAACACTCCCAGGGTTGTCACCACTACCCAGGCGGAGTGTGCTGGACTGACTAGGCTGAACATCAACCTTCAGGAATACAAGCTCATCTACTTGATGGAATAAAACATGTCCTACTTCACCACTGTGCAGGTACTGGATGGCTTCAGTGCTCTTATAATTTATTGAGTGGCACCATCTATTCTAAGGGGCAGCCAAAAAATAAATGAATATATTCCCACTCAAGATTCCTGGCCACTTTCTGAGGTACATTTACACCATCCAACTGCATAAAAAAGTATGCTCCAATGTGTGAACAATATTATCCATGTTGGCTAATTTACTGCAAACTACGTGTAAGCAGAGTTTACTTGCTGTCCTCTGCTGATGTCGACACTTCCTCTTTTTTGCTGGTGTCTGAAGTGGAAGTTGTAACAAACAAACAAACAAACAAATCCTTTGCCAGAACGACCAACTGAGAAAGCTTGTTGCACCAGCGCATTTTTCACCATTGCACTGCATTTGCACTGGCAGGAAAATAAAGAGGACCCCATAAAAATAGTAATTTGTGTTTATTTCACACTGGGGAGGTGGGTCGAAGAAAAAAGGAAAGACACTGAACAAACATATGCAGGCGCCAGTATACATATTCAGTATGTGTTCACAGTATTCATGGTATTCACAGTAAACCAGAGTAACAGTTTTACACTCTAAGGTGCTGACAATACTTAAGTTATTTAAAAAATAGGCTGCTACTGAGTAAGCAGACTCAACCATATGTATTCGTAACAATCTGGTGTGCTGTCAACTCAGAAATGATTGTTGTATACTGTGTCTCTCAGTGCTCTTTCGTCGCTAGGATCAGTGGGATAGTCTGGATGGTAATCGAGATCATCCTGGTGCAGCAGGCCAATGTTCGCATAAAATGGTAATGTCGAGTATGACTATGCAACAATTATATCAGTGGCTCTGTCCGGGGGTTTTTTCAATTTTTTAAAATTTAATTATGTATTTTCTAGTTTTTGTTTGTGTCCTGCCTTTTTTGCCTTTAAGCAAAAACAATGAAAAGTTGCTCCCCAAAAGTGCTACACAAAGATTTTTATCAGAACTGAGAACAAGTCCACGACACGTCACATATGAGGGCTGAAAACATTGTGTAGGTTAATAATGGATTGTAAGGCTAAACAGTACCAAACAGTAAATAAAAATCACCTGGTAAGGAAGGAACGTCCAAGCGATGTCTGATCACTCTCTCCTGAGTGAGATTTCTGCTGAGTACTTGAGCTTCGATGTCGACCAGCTCTTCAAGAAAAGGCAAGTCATGTCTGGTACCGTCAATCAGCCTGAAGGCTTGAGAGGAGGAAAAATTCGGGGTCACTGGAAGAAATCCTGCCAGCGAGCAGTGAGCTTCATAGAGTATGTTGCCATAGTAACTGACTCAGAGCCAAGCGGAAAGCTTTCCTTCAACTTTGAGTTAACCCTGAGTTTTCTTAAACCTGCTTTCTCAGACAGGCCCCTGGCCTCTGGATGTATCTTTGTTTTTGTGGGTGGTGTGTAGAACAAACGCGGTGGTTTTGATACAACTGATTGTAAGCTGCAGTTTCTGAGTTACACCTGGGACGCACACCTTGCCTCTACCTCTGTAGCGCATCCGAGTTGCTGATTAGCTGCGTCTGGCTCGTGGTTGTTGTCAAAGGCGCACGGGGAAATGCGAGGAAGTGCTCTGCGCTCCTGCAGATAAGCCTTCCATGTCGTCATGGTGACGGGGTCGGACCCCACCTGGATGTGAGTGAATCTTGTCCAACAGGGGACAAAAGCTTGAATTTGTGGGCAGCAATCACACTTCGGTGTGTTACTGGACCACTGAAAATCGCTCTTCCTTTGTTCCTTGTGTCTGCTGTTTCTGAGACTCTGCCCTTTGTTTAAAGTCCATCTGGTTTGAGGCCCAACAAATCTTTGAATAATGGGATTCTCTGCACATACATACTTGTGAGTGCTGTTATTTGGAAAGACACACCAGAAATGTTAAAACTACAGTGAATGTTGCTGGTATGATGTTAATATGACTATCAATGGGTTATTTTTATGTGTATTTTGGCAGAAAACAACGCACGTGTCTAGAGGAAAAAAACATGAACTAAAGTGTCGTGTCGCTGCCAACGTGCGTCTGACGTGCCTTTCTTTCTGTCGTGCTGTTTGGCTTCTCTAATTTGTTTTGCTGAAGAAATAAGCAAATGTGCTGCTGCTGCAGATGCAACACAGATGCAGGATGTGCGTCCCGGGTGTTAAACGTCACATCTTATATCAGTCAGCTGTCGATCTGTCAGTCTGCTCTGAAAAGTTTTTTTTTGTTTTGTTTTGTTTTTTGTTTTGTTTTTTTGGGGGGGAACTGCAGCAAAACGAGCTTACAAAACTATTCTGACCTGTTTTACTGCAGAATTTGTAACCCTGACATTCTAACAATTTATGAATAATAAAAATCTGGATCCAACCATCATGTAGTTTCAGCAGGTGAGGCATGATGACCGCACATCACTGTCTTAAAGCCATTGTCATAGCCTGTCAGCTGCTGTGGACTTCCAAGCACCACACAGAGAGAAAAAATGGTCAGTTAGTTTTCTAACAAATTAATACATGCAGTCATTTTGGCTTACATTGTGTTTACCTAACGTGATGTGTCACATAACACAATATTTACAAGAGAAAAAAACAATTTATTGTACAGGCCCAAACTGTCTCACATGTGGGCAAGGTTTTCAGTGAGATGGATGAGGACAGCAATCTCTTTGTCTGTCTAATGTTTGAGTAGGCAGTTGTCTTCGATGCATATTAAAAAATTTGACAAGAGAAACAGCCTGGAAATGACAACACCAAGTGATCCTGCATTTTATAATGTTCACATTAGGAATGGAAGTGCCTTTGCCCAGCTGGTGATATTAGCAGAGAAAAATTATCGTATTGTCTTGTTTAAAAAACCTCTGTAATGTCACGCTTTTATACTATTGATTGAAATTAATACCCAGGCTTATGGGAATGAGCTCTAAAACAATAACCCATTACATCGGGTAATTGATCATTTGAAAAACCTATACCAATCCTTGCTCAGGCAAGAATGAATGTCTCTGTGGACCATGATTCATTAACTGCATGGAAAACGACTTGGCATTTTTTCAAGACAGGGAAGTTAAAATGCAAAATGAGGAAAATCTCTTACTGCCCTGTTTTTTTCACGGCATCCTGCATAAGGGGTAAAAGAAAAATCATGCCCTATTTCTACTGTGTAATACATTGTGATAAGTGTGGTATGAATAGCAGGATTCAATTTACAGAGGGTATCAATTAAGTAATGACTGTACTCTACCATGCACTTGAATCACTGTCACAATGAAATAAATTTCTACATGTAATCATGTCTGATCCCTGATGAGCTTCAGACCAATTTGATGTGGACTTGAATGACCTGTCTAATGTCTGGCACTTCAGCAAATCTCATGTTGTGAGATTTTGTGTTTTCAAGGCAACAACCAAATTTCAAATGTGAGGCGCATCTTTTAAGGGTGCTGGAGGACATGATGATGACCCAGCAAGTGATGCCCACTACGCTGCCATAAAAAAAACTTGATCATGTCGTACTTTTGTGCAGTGATGAAGGACCAAGTTCAATTGTCTCTGATTTTTCGTTTTAACATCCATTAAAGCTTATTTACAAAGGGAACAGCAGAGTCAAGGCTGTCCAGGCTGCATGGAGATGGAGAGAGCTGAGCTAAGTGACCTAATTTGGCAGTAGGCAGGCTGGGATTTGCACAAACTTCTGCAGGCAACAACATCGGTATATCCAGGATGTCAACACACCCTGCAGGCACAAAGGTCTTTTGAATTCTGCAAGCAAGCCAGACACTTTAATCATCAGAGGAGGGGAGATAAATAAGCACAGGTCCCAATATCAAAAGTCAACACTATTAACTAGCTGTCAAAGGTTGAATTAGGGGGGAAATAAAATAAAACAAATATGCTGTAATTAACCAAAGTTTCTCTCATGCCTCTTGCTGAGTTGATGAATATCTTCAGTTCTGATTGAGGGATTTGTTGGATTTTAAAAAAAAAGGTATCTTATCCTTGTTGCTGTCATGTTGTGTATATCAGTCTGTGTGTGTATGTGTGTGTGTGTGTGGAAATGAAGGTTCTGTCACTCCCTTCTAAGGCACAGAGAGGCTGAGACTGACATGAAGGACAGAGCAGACTGAGCAGCAGAGACTCCTGCGTACTCCTGCCAATAGTTCTTGACAACAACACAACCAGACTGCAACACACTGTGAAAACCATGTGCTGGTACTTTATGTAGCCTCCAAGCAACTGACATCCAAAGCGATTTGCTGGCCAAGTCTGAGGTGCTGAATTACACATCGAAGAGAACTCAAGCAATCCTTTGACAGAAGAACTTTCGGGCCAATTTGACCAGAGAGTGTCTGAGGGAGCAGATGAGCAATCTCACTTTGAAAATAATACATTTACCCTTCAAGTTTGTTCTGTGTTCATAACTGAGACATTGAGTCCATTCATGCATTGCAAAGTCAGGTGATTTTTTAAAAATGTAGTTATCAGTTTAATATTTCATATGTCAAACAATGAAATTTTAATGAAGCCTATCGCTCAGGTTTGATGTCCAATCATATTCTGCTATACTAATATTCAAAACACGTGATCCAATCCTTCATTTGCATTTTTAACTTCTTCACTCTCAATATTAGACCGGATGTTGACTGTTTGTCTCTTTAGCTTCAGTTCCAAATGTCTTTTCTCCTCTTGACCCAATGACTTGATGAACAAAATCAATTTTTATTTTAGCATTAATCCTTTTTATACTTTTTCATAATACCTCATGATCCGTGCTATTTGAAGTTGAATATGTTATCGTGTCATTTTACTTCATTAAACCCTGTCTGTTTTAATGAAATGCTGTTGTCATGGACTTCAGGTGCACCTTTGCTATATTTATAGTTATTAATTTTCACTTTAAATCTGACTGATTGGCTCTTAAACATGGCTTTAATGTAATGTAATTTAGCAATAATGAACATCATGCACGACAAAGCACAAACCCTCTCAGAACTTCTTTTTGTCAGTTCTTCAACAAGTCTGTCTGTTTTAAAATCTTACAGTGGTTCAAGATTTGAAATTTATAGCTTTAGAATAATTAGGGATTGTGTCTTAATCACTATTTGTTTTTTGGGTTTATTTCACACAAAAGTTTCTGTAACACTCCATCATTTTACCTTTTCATAGCTGCTTCAACCTGTCATTGGTTACTGCTTAGAACACACACACACACACACACGCGTGCGCACACACACCAGTATGTGTAACTCCTTCTGTTCTGGTTGTCCTTGATTTTCAAATCATTGGTTTTCTTTGGGTTCAAATTGTTAATAATTTGAAAATTCAGAATTTCTGCAACAAGCTGCCAGCCAGCTGCCAGACCAGAAAAAAACAGCGCAGAGTGTGCATTAAACGTTAGCATGTATTGCTGCCTGCCACAGTGTTTACTTTAGATTCTAACACTGAAACCACCAAACTGTTAGTTTTTTTATTGTACATATTTGAGCTGTAAAACACTATTTTAAAACACCACTTCTCTTTGAAAAAAAGTAAATAAATAAATAAATAAACAAGTCCAAATCAGTACCTGTAACTGCAGCCAGTAGTACATGGCTATAGCACTTCCTGTTTCCTGTTTTAGAAATAAACTTTTTTTTCTCTTCTTTTCTTTTTTTTTTTTGCTAACAGTTATACCAGATGATCAGTACCTAATATCTCATGTCTGTGCACTAACTATAATAATGATTTTGCTTCTTAAATCATAACTTTAACAAAGTATGCAAGTTTGTGGTACTGAGTAGAAGGACATCTGTGACAAACTCTGGCAGTAAGTTTGGTGACATTTAAAAGTTAGCGGAGCAGCAGAGAACTCTGATTAATGTCATATTTTGACTGTGTGGCTATGAATATTTCTGGAAGTAGTTTGTATCAGTGCAGTCCCTGTGCAGAAAGCAAGCCTTGAAAAGTCCAAGCACAAAGGTCTTTCTTTCTTTCTTTTGACCAAAACTTATAAAAATTACTGAGCTCAAAGGCAGAAAGAAGCATATTTTTAGAAATGTTGAAAGGTCAGGTGTTCTAGAACAAAGTACTGAAAACATTATATGGCACTGAGTAAAAGAAAAAAAAGTAATTTTCTTACATCACAAAGGTAATTTGACATTTGAATGAGTAGGTGTTAGGTTGGGTAAACTTTATTATCCCTGAGGGGCAATTCTTTTTACAGCCAGCAGTGAGGAACAAAAGGAAACACAACACATAAGATAAGACACAGTGCAATAAAGCACAAGTAAAAGCACACAGTACACGGCAACCACAAGTAAAAACGTGCTACAAAATATTGTTGAGGAGTCTAATGGTGGCAGGGACAAATGAGTTTTTAAGACGGTTAGTCCTACAACACGGCAGTGCATATCTGCATCCAGATGGCAACAGCTTGTATTCAGCAAAGAGAGGATGAGTGCAATCGGCTGAGATAGACTGTGCCTTCCTAGTGGCTCTAGCTCTGTATAACACTGATAGCTCATTAAGGCTAATGCCAGCAATTCTACTGCACATTCTCACTACATTCTCCAGCTTCTTTTTATTTTTCAAGGAAAGAGACCCAAACCAACAGATAAAAGCAGTGTCTGTTTTCTATCCAGAGTGAAACCCTTCGTTGGAAGAAAGTATTGCAAACGCAGCACGAGACCATGAGCTGCACAATTTAGGACATTTACAACACTGACATGCTTATTCTTGGTTAGTATTACTCCACAAGTGCATTGTCTTTATATACAGGGGAGTTGGCTCTGTCCCTAGGAAGCCAATCAATGGGACCATGCTTGAGGAAAATAGCTAAAGTCAAAAGCAGCAGTAGATGACCCAGGTGGGAATGTGTATCTACAGAAACAGAAACTGTTTTTGAGAAAGTGCTACATGGTTTCACTTTGAAGTTTCATTCAAGAGAAACACCCAGCATGTCTTCAGCAGAGCCAGTCTGATGCTGTTTAGAGTCACTTGGTTAATAGCGTGATTGACTACAGGCCAAGGGCATGCTGTTAAAAGAAGAGATTGTGCAGAAAAACACACAATAGAGGCAATAAGCATCACCTATTACACTATTGTGAACAACTATGCTTAATTCCACCGACCTAAAAAGTGCCTCATGTAGAAGACAGGTCACGCAATAAATATATAAAGCGCAAACATTAAGTATTGTACACTTGCGTAGTTTTAGGTTTTAGGACTAAACCCCTCAGATCTTGAATAATGTCACATAATCAGTAAAAGTCTGAGAACAGATGTTAAAACTGGATGAGCTCCTCAGTTATATTGCAGAGGGGGTGCTAGGGAGGCAAGATGTGAGTTCACCTTGAGCAAAGAGAAACAGTGAAGCCTTTCATGTTGCTGACTAGTCTTCTTTAAAAGTCAGTTATTTAAAGTCAGTCGTGGTTAAGAAGGAAAAACGTGCGTCACAGTGGCCCTTTAAAAACCCTCAACCAATACTTTCATCTTTTAAATCCTATGGTATCTTTTGAAGTCTCTTGAAATCTTTCATTGTCTTGACATGTAACATCACTGAGGCCTTAAATGACTACTTATCCCACTGATCAACTGAGATGTGTGTTTTAAATACAAGAACATCCGTCAGAGTAACATATTCTTCTTCTATGCGATTTCTGGTATGTGATGCATCAGGACTGCTGACAGATGAAATATATTTGGATGAGCGAGCACTTTTATATCAGTTGTTTCCCTTCTCTCTGTAAAGCAAGTAATTCCTCAACATGGCGGTATGAGGTAGACTGCTGTAATATTTTTTGTAACTACTCCCCCTCGCTTAGTCAGTACGGCCTAACTGATTTCTGCAACTTCTGCAAGATTAGTTTTTTTGTATTCAAATCTTTGTTTGCAAACAACATAAAAGTAGAAGACACAGAATTAAAATATTTTACAAATAAATCATCATCATCGCACCCCTACCCCTCCAGAGTCTCCCATGAGCTGCTCACGCTCTCTTACTTCAACAGGTACAACATTTAGCATTAGAATGGCAAAAAAATGTTCACCCACCAGTGAAGCTCTCACAATTTATTAAAGGTGCTACACAATCATTGTTTTGATTCTTACGAAACTTCTTCAGGATTCCTCAAGACCAGTAAATTGTGGGAGCCTCCACAGTGTACAGACGTTTTTTTTTGCCCTTCTGTTGTCTACCTTGTCCTGTACTTGGCCACACTATAACTTATAACATTCAGCATCCCCCCGTTCCTGACACAAGCAGCTTATTCCTTATTTGCATTGCTGCATATGACCACATCTTCAAAGTGGGGGACTTTGCCTCATCAAATCAAGCAGTAGACAGTTGAAGCTACACAATATCATGAAAATATGTCTGCCATTTCCTGTTATTGAGGCCATTTTTGGACCAAAAGTTTTTTGGCGGCTGTAAGACGTCCCAGTAGCAACTTGCTTGGTCTTTCATTAAATCCTGAGGAGCAGAAAACTTGGATTTTTTGTTATGGGCTTGCCTGTCAGTTCAGACAAAATTTATACCTGGCCCCAAAAGGGGGACAATTCATACCATATGATTATAGCTAAAGATAAAGTATTTTTAACTTGGATGCAAATGCTTGTAGTTGCCTTCAAAATCACTTATCTGAGAGACTTCATTGTGTGAAAATGAGAACTGCCCAGACATAGTTTCTTTCTAACCATTACAAAAGGTGTTTCGCAGGGTTCAGTCCTGGGCCCTGTCTTATTTACTATCTACTGCATAATTATCTCATCTCTGAGTTGTTGTCAAGCTCATCTGTATGCGGATGACACTATTACATAATATATTGTTGATTCTGTGTGATTGGCCATTGAGAGTCTGCTACTCATTTGTAATGCATTACAAGACCCGCTTACTAGCCTTTCTGTACCCACCTCTTTTTCAGGCCTCTGCTCGAAAATTACATGCCCATAATGAATAGAGTATATCTCTGCAACTACAAGGTGTGTTTTAATAATTTTGGTGTCATAATAAAGCAAATACTTGTGAAATTTGTTTAGATGTTCAAGTGTCAGTAATTATATACATCTTATATTCTTAATAGGTATATTAACAAATACATTTCATTTTCAACAAACAAAAATACACTTTGAGAATGAACATCCCCTCCGAAATCGAGTTATAGCTCATATTCTTACAAACACCACATTAAAAAATCTAAACATTATCCATGCCAAGTTTGATGCAAATAAAGTGAAGCAAAGTTACAGACATTTAAGTACAAATTAATGAGGTGAAATGGCCCTTTAAATCCATTAAATGCATGTTGTCCACATGGTGGTGCCATCTTCTCGCTGTAACTCTGCAATGCAAAACGGTAGACAAGTGACTGACGCCTCTATTGAATTGTCAGAGCCAATAGAATCGAGGGGCAGTGGCCCAAATGCAGATCAACAATACCATTGGCTAGTTACAAGGAAGTGAATGCAGTATGAGCCAATCAAAGGTCATTTCAAGGTCGCTTCCCTCGTACTAACAAACCCCTCCCCCATCGAAAGTTACCGCTGTGATGAACTCATGATGATTTCTAGGTAAAGGAGCCGTGTTGGACTAATTAAAACCAGCGTTTACTGCTCTCAAATACAACGTTTCATCCCAAAGCAGCATAATAAGACAATGTAAGACATAATGTAAGAAATTGGCTGTGGTTGCTTTTGCTCTTCTTCAGCTGCTGGTCAAGTGAGTTTTGGTGACAGAGCGACACAAGTGGACTTGTCAGAGTCTCAGCTTTCTTATGAGCTCTTCTTTGTGTGTAGCATGAAGTAGCACAGGGCTAGCGGTGGAAAAGTGGCGAGTGCGTTGACTAGGTGGCGCTATATGGTTTTTGATCTTTGTTAATTAATTTCCTTGGTGTCAGAGTTGTGTTTGGTGTGTGTAAAAATGGCTTATATGTGGTTGTAGGCGAGTTTTTCCTGTTTATTTTGGTGTGCAATATGACTATATTCTTAAATAATTACTGCATTGTTTATGCTCCTTCTTGCGGAACTTTCCCAGAAGTTCCCCAGTTGGGGGACCCTCATGCTTAAGAGGTTAATTGGTGCTTCTTGCTATCAAGACAAAATGTATGTTGTTTTCTAAAACCAAAGATATTGTTTACAATGATTTGCATTTATCTGATGTGAATGGGTCTATTATTGAGAAAGTTTACAAATCTAAATACCTTGGTATTTATTATCGCATACTGCTGCTGTGCTCTGTTATGGACAAATAGGTTACAGTTACTGTTGCATGCCTCATAGTGTAACCAACAATATGATTTATCTGTGTCCATGTTTTATTAAGATATATTAAGAAACAGTGATAGACAACAACATCAGTTTTATGCAGTTTTTTTTTGCTGTTTGTTTTTTTCAGAATCCCTTGGTTCCAAGTTTTGCTTTTGATAACAAGACTAGGTTACCTTGTATACAGCTGGTCCTGTCTGGTGAATGTTTTTTTTGTTTTGTTTTTTTCAGCCAGTGTGTTTTAGTGGTAGTTAAAGCTAGTGTGTAACATGAGCATGTTTGGGTAGTAGTAGCCTAGTTGTTATGAGGTAGTCTTAGTAAGTCAATGAAGATATAATAGGACAAATAATGTAGTTGTGGTTCTAGGAACAACCAGGTATTTGCAATATGTGGCGCTTTTAAATGAATTTTCCACATTTTAACAGTCTTACGCTCTATTTTGCCAGATATACTTCTACAGGGTGACTTTTATGTTCATATAGACAATACAAAAAATGTACTTACAAGGGATTTTGTTTCATGCCTTGACAGTTTTGGACTTCAACAATTTACTGACTTTCCGATCCATTCCAAAGGCCACATCCTTGATCTAATCTGCTGCTCTGGTGTAACTCCACTGCACTGTGCTGCATCGGACTTGCCCATCTCTGATCATAAGTTGGTGTCTTTCAATGCCAACTTAACAGTATCTAAAACTAACCCATCTTGCTCCATTTCTTTATGTTATATCAAGAACATTAACTTTTCTTCCCTTTCTAGCAGGCTTAGCAAACTCCCAGCAAGGACAATCTATCCACACCTGATGAACTGGCTTCCCATTATAATAATGTCCTCCACAGTATCCTAGATGACCTCGCACTACTAAAAACTCAAACTGTTTCTTTCTCCACTCTGCCCTCTGATTTACAACACCTTAAAGCCAAAGGTCATCGACTGGAATGCCTGCACAGAAAATCCGGTCTCACAGTTCACAAATTGATGTATGACGACCATATCCAACAGTACAAGAATGCTCTCTCCACTGCCAAAACTGTTTACTTTGCCAACCTAATCCAGTCAGGTGACAGAAACACACACTCTGCTTTCCAGTTTAAATTCCATCCTGCGTCCACCTGATTCCCTGCCACCTCAAATGTTTTCCACTGCTTACTGTGACACTTTCATGACCTTTTTCAATAATAAAATTCAAAAGATACATCAGCAACTGACCCCTACAGTACATACTGCAACCAGTGCACTCATCTCAATCTCCTCTGAACCCCCCCTTTCCTCTTTTCTCCAGTTTCCAGCTCCCAACAGTTATTGAAATATCCACACTCATTCATAAGTCAAAATTTTCAACCTGTCAGCTTGATCCCCTCCCCACACAACTGATTAAAACAAATGTTTCCCCCCTATCCCCTTCTTTAACTGACACCATCCACTCTTCTCTCACTTTTCGTTGGGTTCCATCATCCCTTAAAATTGCTGTCATAACTCCTATTCTCATGAAACCTGGTGCTGATTCCAACAACCTTAATAACTTCCGACTGATATCCAATTTACCATTTTTCTCCAAAATTCTTGAAAAAACAGTTGAAGCTCAGGTCCTCACTCACCTCTCTAACAACAATCTGTTTAAAGAATTCCAGTCTGGTTTCCGTCCCCTCCACAACACTGAAACAGCCCTACTTAAAATAACAAACGAGCTGCTGATGGCAGCTGACTCTGGTCTCCTCACCATACTCATCCTCCTCGACCTCAGTGCAGCTTTCGACACAATCTCTCATTCCATACTCATTCACAGGCTATCTTTTTTGGTTTCTTTGGCACTCCTCTCACCTGGTTTATTTCCCACCTCTCTGATCGCACTCAATCTGTTCAGTTTAAACAATTTTAATCTCAACTTTCCCCAGTATTTACTGGTGTTCCCCAGGGTTCTGTCCTTTTCTCCATTATTTTCATTACATATCTCCTATCACTCGGTCACATCTTTCAGAAATACTGCATCCATTTTCATTGCTATGTGGACGACACCCAGCTCCATCTGTCCACCAAGCCCAACTCCATACTTTCACCATCTTTCCTCTCTGATTGTCTCACCGAAATCGAGTCTTGGTTTTCTCATAACCTTCTCAAACTTAACAGCAAAAAAACTGAAGTCCTCCTCATTGGAACAGAGTCCACCCTCTCTAAATCTAGCACTCTCTCTATTAATATTGACAACTCCACTGTTCCTCCCTCCCCTCAGGTCAAGAATGTGGGTGTCTTCCTTGATAGCACATTATCCTTCCAAACTCATGTCAATAACATTACTCATCCACCTCCACAACATCAACCGCCTGTGTCCATCTCTCACAGCTCACAACACTGTCATTTCGGTAAACGCTTGGGTCACCTCCCGCATCAATTACTGCAACTCTCTCCTCTCCAGTCTACCTCACAAACTTCTTCATAAACCTCAACTGGTCCAGAATGCAGCTGCCTGTTTAATCACTACAACTCCATCCACAGATCACATCACTCTTGTCCTCAAACAGTTACACTGGCTCCCAGCACAGTAGCGCATAAACTACAAGATCCTCCCTCTAATATTCAAAGCTCTTCATAACCTTGCACCTCCATACCTCACTGACCTCCTCCAGATTTACACTCCTTCCTGGACTCTCAAATCCTCATCATCCTTACTTCTCACCACACCTCCAGCCCATTTATCGACTATCTCGAGCCTTCAGCTGTACAGCCCCCCGTCTCTGGAACTCTCTCCCACAAACTCTCCATGACATTGACTCTCTGCCCACCTTCACGTCCCACCTCAAAACACATCTTTTCCGTATTGCCTTTTCTGTTTGATTTTATCTTTGATTGTCCTCTATACTTATTCTTTGCAATTCATATTTTTATTGTTTTTACTGTTTTACTACTGATTTTGTTATTGTATTATTAGTAGTATTATTTGTGTCTGAAAGGTAACCTTGAGTTTCTTGAAAGGCACCCATAAAAAAAAGGATTATTATTATTATTATTATTACTGCAATACTGTCTTCACACGCTCTCAAGCCACACCTCCAAGTTTATCTAGCACCCCCCGCTCTCCCATACTCACATTACTCCCCAATGCTACGGGTACCGGATCAGCGTCTGGGGGGGGGGCTGCCTTGGCAGAGGTCTGCTCTCTCCGAGTGCTTTTCTAGTTTTCAGTGTCTCTTGATTTGCCAGCACAGTCAAGCACATGAGGTGGATCTGTACATTTCTACAAGTATTTGCATAATCTTTACATACCTCAGGGTGCCACTGTGGCAGGACTGAAGTGATGAAATTATTTCCGGCCACTTAAAATGGATGAATTGCCTGAACTCATCTCCCACTCGCTGTCATTGTGTTCTGCTGACCAGTTGAATTGAAACAAGGTCTCTGCTACTGCTCGACATTTGTCCATACAGCTAAAGGATCAGATGCACCAGAAGTCAATTTAACTGTGGCTCCACTTAACAGTATGACATACTGTGGCATGGAACGGTCAGGTCACAGACATTCCTTTAAGAATAAGGATATGATAGTCTGATATTTCTTCCTCCTTACTGGGACAGGGCTGTATTTTTGTTAAAAAATGTTTAAGAACACATCAGTGGATGAGATCATTGCACAGGGTGACATGCCTCATACACCACAAATATGGGCACTGTAGATTATTGTTAGGGGTGTCCCGATCCGATTCTTGGATTGCATATTGGCCCCATATGTGCTAAAAATGCCAAATCGGATTGGATCAGACGGCATGGAAAAGTCTGATCCAAACACTCCGATCCAGCATGCAGCACACACGTGACAACAACAACAACAACAACAGTGGTGCCAGACTCAGGGCTAGTCATGTGGATAAATAGACTAGTAGGCTAACGTCAGAAACTATCTCCAGAACAGAGATCAGCCGACTACATTACAAACCAGAAACACAACAGTAAGACTCCCTTTTGATGGTTGTGTGGAGTTGTGGTGTGTTGTAGGCTGATTTAAAGCTAAAGAGAGATAAACAATCAAAAATAATATTTTATTCCTCTGATTGTCCCCTACTGTCACTCTCTCTCTCTCTGCCGTAAGCAAGGCTTGCTCTACCATTGGTGTGCGTGCAGCTTTGGCTAGAGACGTTGAGGTCTGTGGGGTTGCATACAACCTCAAAATACATAGTTTACAAAACATTAAATAATTTTTAATAGAAAAAAGATAGCGACTTACTTTTTATACCCAGAAGCTAACAGCTGCGCTGTTCTGATGAGACCTTGATCATCATTGTATCCTTTTCACAGGCTGAGTTATGTCCCCTGAAACTTGAGTAACTTTATACAGTCTTCATAATGTAAATCCAGTATGTAAAATCCACAAGTGAAGGTCTTTGGTAATTATGTAATCCATTTTCCTTATCAAAACCAGCTAGCACAGTGGTCCGTCCATGTAAATGCAGTGTGTCTACTACTTCCACCCTCTGCCTACCAAAATAAAATCATTACAGAAGTGTTAAAGATGTCTTGTGTTTTTGTTACACAGGGACTTCTAATTTATTTTAAATTTACTTTATTTAATGCTGTTGTTTAAGTTTGAAATCGAAACCCATTTGTCTATTAATAAATGGGGTCATTTTTTTCATGACTGTTGTGGACTATATATTGGGGAAGTATTTGTTGTTCTCCATTTGATTAATATCATTTGATGAAGACTTTTCTAACATTGCAGGCTACATGATAAAAAAGTATGCTACCTTCCTCAGGTCGGAAGTGAAAAAGTGGGATTGGGCTATCCCTAGTTATTGCTGGATCTTATTCATTTGAGTCAAAATCACCTGCACCACCTGCCACCATGAATCCTCTGTGGAGTTCTGGCAAAGCTGTCCCTTTAAGTTTCAAGTTGTAAAACCAAAATCAGAGATAAACAACACTATTGCTCTGCAAAGCTGAGTGTAACTGCAGAGTGAGGCAATAATTCTTTTGTAGTTTTTTTGCAGCACCTGTAACAGAGAGATATTTGATCCATTTTTTATATAACAAGTGCAAATTTACATAGCTACCACAAGAGTATAACAAAATATACTCTACAGCCTTCAAAAAATGGTTGATGAGTTATGGGGACAGGAATGGCAATGACTGATTTAAAGGTCCATAAAATTAATATTGATTATGAAACCAGCATCAGGAGGCAAGCAAAGCTAATTTGGAATACTAATCACAGTCCCACAGGTTGCAGTTTCATTTCAATTAGTCATTACTACGTTGTGTTATGGGACGTTCAAAAAGAAGTGAAAAAACAAAACAACCACCATCCTGACAGGCCTCCTCTAACGTTTGCTTTGCATTTGTATGTAAATAGCAAGTTGGTTTTGGTGAGAAAAGGCGCTGAATTGCTTTACACACAAACAGAGCAAAGGCTTGGATGAGGTTTTGATTTAAGTGCTCATAAAAAAGGAAAAGTCACTTCCAAGTAATTTTCAAGAACATTCAGAAATAGACAACCATTATCAAGAATAGCAGGCAAGAAGCACTATTAATCAAATTTACACTGTATACATTTTATGCATTTAAATGCTATCACATATGAAACAGTTAAAATGACACTAACCTCCTCATTAGGTGGACTGAACAAACTTCTGTCTTGCTCGAAGTCCATAGAGTCTAGGCAGAGAGTCATCCACATGTACCTGCAACGAAAATTCAAGTTATTTTTCTTTGCATATATGTGACATTGAGTAAACAAAATATATTTTTGTGTCTTGAGTTTCACCCTTCTCAAATACAGTGAAAATGACAGTGACTTAACAGAAATTTATTGTTTTAATTTAATGTTACTTTTGCCAAAATTACAGCTTTGGATATTGCTTTCACCTCTGCAAATTAGTGACAGTTTTAATCTCAAACACTTAGTCTTTCACCTCTTTCTTGGCTCACTGATTTTTATTTTCTGTTTGAATGTGTCTATGTTATGTTGTCCCTCTCATGGAAGGGCTGAGTATGTATTTACCTTTAATGTATTCACTGTTACAGGGAGTTCAGCCACTGGAAGGTGAACAGCCTGGCAACAGAGAAGAGAGATTTCCTCAAAGCTCCGTTGCCCTTAGCGCCAGAGTTCCTACGCAACCTACGGTTACTGGGGCGACGGCCAACCCTGCAGCAAATCAACGAAAACCTCATCAAGAAGTATGGGACCCATTTCCTAGTTTCTGCTACCTTAGGAGGTAAGAAGGATTGCAGGTCACATATTCACCTTTTTCTTCTGTCAGCAAGGTGTTGGACGCAACAAATATAGAGGAGCTTCTCATTTTAGATCTCTGAGGAATTCAAGGCAAAATACAGAGACAGTGTAAGACTGCAAAGGTCTACTATCTACTATCTATGCTGCTTGATTCAAGTTAAAATGTCAAGTAAAAGCAGACAAAAGTACCAAACCTTACACCTGTAGCATTCAACAAAGGATGTTTTCCTCAGAAATTTTTCACTCATCCTTCCCTCTGATGAACATTGCACACAGCTGTAGGAGCCTCACAAAGCAGGAGACAGGGTTCAGCATATGTGTCTTTCTATTGCTTTTCTTTTCTTAAACCTTCATTTCCAAAGCGAGAGGAACTCACAAAGCAGGATGACCAGCACTATCAATCGAGTGCGCCTAACAAAACAAGACTAAAACCTGTTTTGTGATCAGAGCGATGACCTGATGTTTTTGATATGCTGCTGCTACTGGTACCACATACAATGCCCTGATGTATTTTAACAGTTGGCAGTTGTAATAAAGGAGCTGGCAGAAAATTGACAATTTAAAGTTTCAGCATCTAAGCATCCATTTCATTAGAGTCAGGGTAAGATTTTAAATGTCATGGTACTCAGGTCAGTCAAATCCTGTATGTTTACTGTGTGTGCTGAATAAATTATTTTATTGAGTGTCAGAAATAACACCTAAAAACAAAAATGTAAAACATAAGAGGAAATTAAACTTAAACTCCACAAATGAATGAATGAGTCAGTAATAAGTTCATGTCGAAAAATATATGCACAGAAAAATTCTTGGTAATAATATCTTATATTTATAATGTTGTTTTTTGTAGTTGTTGTTTTTTAAAATTGGTTTATTAGGACAGCTTTTGCTTATCTGAGGCAGTGTTACAAATCCAGTAAACTCATTTGCTACTCTCAGTTAGCAGAAACTTGCTTATTATTTGTCACATCACCCACTAAAATTGATTTTCATTAAAGCAAAGAAGACTGTGTACAATTTTTTTTTTAGTCCACAGCAATGTGTAATGTATACATTTGAAAGTTTCTTATGGAATTTTTTTGCCCTTAAGATTTTTAAGGGTGTAACATAATGCATATATTTTACGCATAGAATTCAGATCCTCAATTAATTGCAAAGGCCATTGGTGAGACAGTGATTTGCCAAAGAAATGTCATATACAGACGCCAAATATCATCAGCGTGTTGCTCTCACATGGTGAAATGCTATAATGGAAATAAAGCTTTTGCATTTTTCTCTTCCTGTGCACATTACCAAAGAATTCATACATAATTCATGTAATTGATTAAAATTTTTAAATACTTTTTTTTTCAATGTTACACTGCACTGTACTTAAATACTGGCTAGATTTATAAACCAATTATTCATCTACAGGAGAGGAGTCTTTGACCATTTTCCTGGACAAGCAGAAGCTGAATAAAAAGTCGGAGAGCAACAGCAACAGCTCAGTTGTGTCTTTGGAACTGCTCCATCAGCTGGCAGCTTCCTACTTCACAGATAGAGAGAGCACCCTGAGGAGGCTGCACCACCTCCAGATTGCCACCTCTGCTATCAAGGTACAGTACATGTGCATGCAGGGAGTGACCATGCCTACACATCTAGAGACTAACTTTCAAGCAATGCTGGAAAAACATCTATTTCAATAAATAGCACTAATGCAAATAAGCTTTTATTACCTATATGCAGATTTGTGTTTACAGTTTACAGGTCCACAAACAACCACACAAGGTAGACATGCAAACATCAATGCTTTAAAAATACCTTTAGCATACATAACTCTGCGCTGCACCTATAACAAAGAGTTCTGCTTGTTTTTAATGTATGCACAGAAACAGTCTTTTTATGCTTCCACACTGTTTACAGTTGTTGCAGGAGACATTATGTTTCAGGGTTGGCCATAGGTCTGTACATCTGTATGTGTGTCGCATTCTCATAAAAATAATATCTTATTACATTTAGAGGAAATTCTTCAAAGTAAGGACAACTGTCCACTTGGAGTCAAGGGTGGAGTAATTACATTTTGGTGGCCAAAGGTCAAGATTCCTGTAACCTTACATTTGTCCCATCCTTGTAAACGCAATGTCTCATGAAGACCTTTAGAGAATTTCTTAAAATTAAAAGCTAATGTCCACTTGAAATAAATGGTTAAGGTTTGTATACAGTACGTGAGTCTGGATCCACATGGATGTAAGCTGAAACTTAAATGGTCAGGAGAGCGACCGTGATGCAGTAATGCCAGTTTAAATATTGTTTTAAAGTGCATCAGTCCTAAAAAGGACAGAGGAGAGACAAGAGAGAGCTTGGACAGATATTTTTTTAAATGACAGGCTGCATAAGCAAAGTGTAAGCACAATAGCTCACAGAAGCTTTAAAACATGGCAAATGTCAAATGTCAAAGAGGTGTCCATTGAAAAGTGCACATATGCATTCTGTACTCTATTGTATGCCACCTAATTAGAGTTACATATTGGTACGGACTTTCCTGTAGGTGTGTGTGCATATATATCCTCTGAGTTGGTTATTATCACAGTTTTTTGTTTGAAGCAGTTTGATTTCTATGCAAAGTGGCTCTGATAAAAATTAGAGTGGTTCGACACTTTTTTTCAAGCCAGTTCTGTGGTTTATTTATTACACTTGCACGCTTAACATTCATCTCGTTTTTATGGATGATGGATTGTCATTCACCCATAGCCCATCAGCAGTAGCTATTTTCATCATTAATCACACAGAGAAACAGTTTTGTTGAAAATCCACTTAGAAAACAGAACAGTAAGTGCTATCACCTCCTCCGCCTGGTTTTACCTTGTCTAAATCCTTTTATTCTCCTGATGACTGGAAGCAAAGCATAACTGATACATTTTTCACATTGGAACAGATCTGTTGAATTTCATGTGCTGACAGCAGGTGTGTGGGTGGCTGGACTGGTGCTTTTATGCTTCAACTTAAATAGCAATCTGACTGAAATAAGAAAGTGCTAAGTGTCAGCTTTGTCTGTACCTTGAATGAGGTAGCTCATTTTCCAAGTGGCGTCACTAAAAACATGGAGTTCAGAGGTGAGACTTACCAGTTTAGTTGCCAAGAGACATTTTAAAAAGGACACTGAAGCACTTGATTTTTCAAGATGTATTTTTTACATAAACCTTGGATAATAATATGTGGGAAACACCAAGGCCTCCTGGACACAGCTTAAATTGCCTTGAGCATGTAATTTATTTTTAATGATGGAAAAAAAATTAAATCAATTTAAATAATAAAGCACAAATCACAAATTACAGTTTCTCATGAAACGCCTCCTATAAAGCAGGCATGTTTTAAAATACAGATTTAATAACTCTGACTCACATTCTACTTGCTGTCCTAATGAAACACAACAAAACTTTGAATCTTGATCTTGAATCGTGGGGCCCTAGTTTTGTGGCCCGACGCAGGGTGGCGCAGGGTGGTGAAGCCGGCGCAGTGCAAGTTTCGAGCGGCGCAGCCCGGCATGCGGTCAGTTTGGCAGTTTGGTAGACCACGCTGCGCAGATATGGGTGTGGCGGCGCGGCAGGGGGAGGTGTCACATATTCATCATGACGCAGTCAAAGTTTCTTGGGAAAATGCCCCGCCGAGGGTACGCCAAAAGCTCGCCACCTCAAACCTGGTCTACTCTCAGCGCAAGGCGCACACAGCAAGTGCAGAAGAAGTTTGGCTGACCGGCACACAGTGCGCACACGTCAGCAGACGTCACAGGCAGGTTTCCACAGTTCCAGGCACATTTCAGTGCAATAAATAATCACAATAACCAACAATTAATGCAACTAATGGGATCAGTGCTTATATTTATATTTATATAGTTTGTCCATTTGCATCTGATGACAGATCAAAGGCTGTTTGCACACATAATGGAAACCCGACCTGCTGAATTAACAACCATGGATAGACTGATAGACAAAAAAGCAGCCGCAGATGTCCAAAGAGCAGGACTGTG
>JAQLOL010000006.1:1114349-1128025 GCA_029783665.1 Naso thynnoides | reverse complement strand
TTTTAATCCAGACCCTTGTGTTAAATTAAGGAAAACATGCATAATAATAAGTATCTCTATTAGTATATATGATATTTCTCCTAATCAAAAGTTCAACTAAATGCAGTTTAATAAATAAATAATGAGAAAACAGTTCACAATTACTTTACAAGGGACACTGCATAATAGGAGAACCACAAAGCAAATCCACAAGGACAGAATAAAGAATAAGCACTCAGTAATTGAGGGTATAATTAGGGCAAAAGCAAGCAGAATACAAAACAAATGTCTGGACAAAGTTTAAACAAAACAAAACAAAAAACAAAAACAAAACAAAAACAATCGAGACAGAGAGCTGCTCACCCAGAGAGATCTCACGGGCGAAGGCCATGCACACCAGCATCAGTGGAAGGCCGACAGACACAAACTTGATGACCTTGTCCAGAGGAAGCTCCAGTTCCAGGTGGTTGATCCGGTTTATCCCGGGGCCTTCCTGCAGCAGGGCATCAGATAGCATGGCCTTGGCCGCCGCCTGGGCGATGGACATTTTGAACACCTACCCAGTGATAAGAAAATTGTTTATTTTTTTTGACAAAGTCAGAGTAAAGCAGGCATATTTTGTGCTCTCAGCACTGTAAGGGCAAAACAGACATGACCTTTGTCATGTGTCACTGCTTGTTTCTCTCTATCTTATCTGCCCTGTTATTCTTCACAATATATGATATAAGAAGGCAGATACCTATAAATATACAGCAATAAAAGGAAGCCAATACAGCAAAGGATTGATTTTCCAATTAGCACGCAATCTAGAAAAAAATAAAATAAAATAACAAGTTCTCCAAAAGAAATGTACTTAACCTAACATAAAAGCTACAACTAACTTACCTTGAGTTTTCCAGCTTATACAGTTAGAAATATGTTTGCAGAGCCAGAGTTCCTCTAAAGGCCCACACAGTGTTGGAAAGCTCCTTAAGTATACAGGGAGGGCCTCTATAAATGAGAGGTTGAATCTGGGCTGGACCAAGCCGAGCCGGGTCTGGCTCTAATTACAGAGAGGACATCTGGGAGCATGTAGGCGCCCAGATGTCACTGACTGCAGCAGATTTCCAGAACCTAACAGTGGGACATGCACTTGTGTTTGTGTATGTGTGTGTGTGTGTGTGTGTGGCTGTGGCCCACTTCAAAAAAAGTGAACCATTGCCAGTGGCTCTTTCAGCCTCTGTCATTCTGAGACTATTTTTACTGCACTTCAGCCTCAGAGCTGCTGTGAGTTGAGATGCTGTACAACGGGCGCAGTCATGTTTTTGTCCTTTGCGTTACATTTGTTTGAGAGAAGAATTATCAACGTGTGAAAAGGATTTTTGATTCAGTGGATGTGATGTACAGGATCCCTGTGTTTTGAAAAAAACTCCATTTTGTTGTTTCTGAATCTGAAAACATGAAGAACACAAATAAAAGCAAAAGAACATTTTAGCATATGAACACAGCATGGGATCTGAGTCATATTACCTGTGCTATAGCTGGTGATATTAAAGTGAAACTACACAACTTTTTAGCTCACCCTTTTCATTATGATGTATACCCTGATTAAACAGTATAATAGTAGTTGAAAAATGACACTATTCGCTGCTAAACTGGTCTCCAATAAGCCCTGTTTTTATCATGATAGCCTACCTTCTTTGCCACAAGGACAAGGGTTCCAGGGAAAAATGAAAAATCAGTGACGCTCCCTGACCTCTCCGTCTTAATGCGCCAGTCTATGCCGCGCTTCTTAGCGACAGCTGACATCGGTACGAGCTGATTGCTCTGACTCGCCTCTACTGACAACAGAGTATCTGCAAGTGACACTGTCAGTCGGCTCAAGCTTGTTCTCAGATGGACCAGTTTACTCTGCTGCAACTTTCACAGGAACTGTTTCTTTTCACTTCAAACTGGACTTAAAAGAGAGAGCGACAACAACAGATATAAAACGTGTGCAGCAGCAAACGGCTGCAGCAGATTTGCCTCCCAACAAGTGTGAGCTACAGCCAACGTTAGCTTGTTAGCAGAAGTTATCGACTGCAAATTTAACCAATAAGAGCAACAT
This sequence comes from Naso thynnoides, assembly GCA_029783665.1. Taxonomy (NCBI): domain Eukaryota; kingdom Metazoa; phylum Chordata; class Actinopteri; order Acanthuriformes; family Acanthuridae; genus Naso; species Naso thynnoides. The sequence goes on along the minus strand of JAQLOL010000006.1, from coordinate 1,125,960 downwards.
GTCAGATTTATCAAAAAGAGTTCAGACGAGCAGATGGTTCGTTGGACTGGGTCCTCGCAAACAGGAAAAACACCACTGGTGTTTCTGTTATTCTTCCTTTTATTTATGTTTTTGTCTCCACCAACTCCCGAGGGCAATATCCAGCTCTTCAGCTGCTAAACACTCCACTTTGTTCACAAGCACCTGTGTCTGTCTGCTATTTTGACACGGGCAGGTAACAGCTGTCTGCTATGGCTGACTGACGCCAATGATAGCAGTGAGACTGTGCCAAAAAATTAAAACTGAAGGCTGTAAAACCGAAATAATGAGCCAGAAGATGGTGCAAAGCTCAGCAGAGCTGAGCATTTGATATCACTGATTCCCTTCACATACATCCTTTTATCTGTTGTTTTAAAAAAAGATTATTGAGGCTTTATTCATAGAAAGAGCAGATCCAAAAACACTTGTTTTTGTCAACAATGTTGGTACGAAAAGAACCTATTTTGTTGTTTATGTAAAGCATGAGACAAACCCCACTCTGATATATGAAAATAAAAGTAGCTCTGTGTTAGAATAAATGTACGTAGCAGATACTGACTGTAAAATAAAATCCTTGATTGATCGATCCAGGACTTTGAAGGCTCAGACGGGTTTTGGAAATGTAAAAGTAAAAACACTGATGCTTGTTTCATTTTGTCCTGCAGATTGACTAAGAAACAGAAAGATTCAGTGTTCATGTCCCATTTCAAGTAATACCAGATGGGGGAATGACCACTGACCAAAGGTTTTTCCAGACATCATAAAATACCCCGCTCGTTTGCCATCCGGAATGCAACAACACAGCGATCCCATTCAAATGAAGGAAGGGGCGTGTCCATCTGAACAGACTGCTGACCAGTTCGGTTTATAACAAAAAAAACAACAAAAACAACTTGAACTTTTCCTTCATATTTTCTCACAATAGTGTTAAAGTAACTGGAGCTGACTACTCTTTCATTACAAACTATATTGATTGTACAGTGAACCCTGTTGGCCTAATTTTAACCACAGGATACGGCAGCTTCCTCTCATATACCTGCTGGAAAATACACCTCTAAATGATTTATGGCCAGTTTTGCTCCTGTGGCTATTGCCATCCCATAATAAATGAAAACACTTACCTTAGCTGCTGTATGAGAAGAAAATTATTTACATTTAATACCATTTGCTGTAGCTAGTTTCCTGTCTGTGTGGAATAAGTACAGAGGAAATGTTGTAATACTCACCCTCTCAAACTCTTTTTTTTTTCTTTTTGTCCATTTATTTCTTTATTTTAGTTAAATTACTTCAATAAATATGGTAAATTTCCTCCCACATATGACAACTTTTGAGCATAGCTTCCTCATGGTAATGGTGGTGTGAAGACAATAGCCTGTCTCTAAATATCCAGAAGACTAAAGAGATCATTGTGGACTCAAGGCTGATCACTCTCCACTTCCCATCAGCAGTTCTGCTGTGGAGAGGGTCAGCAGCACCAAATTCTTTGGTGTCTACATCGCTGAGGATCTCTCATGGACAGAACACTTCTCACTGGATCAAGAAAGAACAGCAGCGGATGCATTTCCTCAGGAGGCTGAGCAGATGAGAATTCCCTCTCCCATCCTCACCACCTTCTATCAGGGCACTGTGGAGAGCATCCTGAGGAGCTGTATCACCTCCTGGTTTGGCAGCTGCAGTGCCTCTGAGAGAAAAACCCTACAACGTGTGGTAAGGATGGAGGAGAAGATCACTGGGGTCTCACTCCCCTCCATGCAGGACATTTATGTGGAGAGATGAAAAAGGGCCTTTAGCAGCGTGAGGGACTTTTACCAACCTGCTAATGAACTGTTCGAGCTGTTGTCTTTCGGCAAGACATATCGCTCCATCAAAGCTAAGACAGCCAGAATGTCCAACAGCTTCTTTCCACGAGAAATAAGACTCATAAACGGCTAAGCACCTTGAACCTTGTACATGCAAATTTAAATTATTTTTATGCTATCTTAATTATTTTATGCCTTATTTTTTATACTTACTAGTTTGCACTTTTTAACTTAGCATTGTACTCTTTTAACTACTGCATTTACTATCATTCTCGGTTTTTAACTATGTTTTTCTTGGGCATGTGATTTATTTATTTTCTATTTTTACTCAGATCCTGAGCAACACAGTTTTGCTCTTTCACATGTATTTTACACAGTATATATGGATGGAATGACAGAAATAAACTTCAGACTAGTACCAAGGACCCCAGTAATCATTCTTAAGGTGTGTTCAGACTGAAAGCAATAAATGCAGTGAACGCCACAAGATTACATACAAAGTCAATGTTAGGAGACGCAATTACGCGCAATGTCACTTCTCGTGATACATGAGATGCGAATCATGCGAAGTGTCGCCTCCATTGCTTTCATCACAAGTGGAAAATATTGAACATGTACTGTCACAGTGTTGAGATTCTTCCGATGTCAAAAAGTCCTGACGGCACAAATGTTGCTGGAACAGACACTGGGTCAGACATGGTGTCAATACAATGAGCTCCTACAACACGACTTTGTACACCAAGGGATTATTTTATGAACACAGACACAGTGTTATTAAATTTTCCAACGTTTCTGGGACTTTCCCATCTGATCCAGTGCGGAAAGGATGATTAAATCATCCGTAATTAATGATGGAAAACTGTAAAGCATCCCCTCCTCCTGACACTACTAGCTAATGCTAACTGTGGCTGACACAGAGCTTTGTGACATTACTTAACAGACAAGGATGATGTTATTATCCAGACCCGACAATAAGTTTTCCAACCTGTGTCGCACCTCCACAACTTATGTAGTGCAAAAAGGTTGATTCAGTGGACCGGGTTAGGGTTAGGGTTAGCTAATGACCGTTCCCCCCTCTAAACGAGCCGGCATAAGCCGACTGTGTACAGCGCACAAATGATGTGATTTATGCGACTGAAGTGATGATCCAAATATGATCAGATTATGATTAAGCAGCAAGATACTGGCATTTCTCGTGATTACTTTCGGTCTTAACACAGCTTTACAGTATCTTTACTTGCAGTACTATTTTGAAGCCTGGTAAGGCCACTTAAGTTCACAAATATATGGCTGAAGGAGAAGAAAACTAGCCAAGGTGGACAATAACAAATATTAAAAAAGAGCTGCTGCCATTAAGAATGGATCTTGTTTTTTAGAGGGACAGAAAATAATGCAAATATGTAATTATACACAAGCATGCAGGCAGTGTAAAAACAATGCAGTGTAGCTGGTGCAGTGAACACCCACAGAAGTGATAGTTAGAAGTTGAAACCCCTGAGTGCTCTGCTGGGTTCCTTTATGGTTGCTGGCTGAAAAGGTGGAAGAACATTCGGGTGGGCGTCACCCAGCAAGTGAAATTACAGGCTAGAGCAGTGACTCGGTGGGGGAGACTACACATGTGACAGGAAAATGAGGGAAGTTAAACCAATATTTAGACTACTAACACTGTAATCTGGAAATATGTTACAATGAAGCAGGGCCTCGGGGGGTTCGGAAGTGTCTCTCTCTTACGTACACACACACACACACACAGGAACAATGCTCGTGCTAATTGCCGACTATTTTGTTCTTTTTGTTTTGCTCTTTTCTTCTCTAAATATTCAGGTGAATCAACTTGCCAACTTTCTTTTTAGAAGTTGATGACCCTGAATGTGTTTTGTTTAGTATAAACAGATGCAGAGCTTTTATATCACAAAGTCAACATCTTCTGTACCTTTACATGTTTTAATTATTAAAATTGGTCTATTGAAACACAATAGATTATGACAACAAGGTGTACAAATGAAATAGAAATATCCTCTATTGTCTGTCACTTGCTCTGGAAGATCCATTTAAAAAAAGCAGTTGAGAAAAGAATATTAATGAGCAACAAACTTCACAATGAACAATCAGAACATTCAGTATAACATGGTTTTTCTTTTATGTTCACATTAGAAACGAGCGACTCCATTTGTGTTTTAGTACAAAACAGAGAGCTGAAATTGTTTCACAGTTTCTTTAAAATCCTTCACATAAAATTAAAAGAGACGTTACTACTGAGCTCTTTTTCTCTTTCTAATTTTCTTCAAAATTGTCTTCTTCCTTGAAAAAGTTAAATGTCAGTAAATAACAATAGTTCTGCCATGTGGGGTTCCTAAAGGCATTGTCCATCCTTTGATTTCTCTCGCGTTGAGATGAAGGTGAGACAGTCCGCAGCGACTGGCACTGCCTGCCATGCTTTTATTTTGTGACTGATTCACCCAAGGTCACAAAAATACACAAGCAATTTTCTAAGAGTGGATGGCTGAAGTCAAGTATGTGCATGGCCAGCAGCTGACACTATAGCCTTATCCAGAGAGTTTGCAAAATCTACAGTAAATGCAGAAGCAGCTGTCGTTGTCACGATGTCCCTTGAGCAACCCTCTGAGGCCACGCAAAATAAAAACAGAATAAATATGCAAACCTCCAACACCAGAATGCAAACATATGAAAAAAATCTAATATACATACTTTATGTGCAGTCCGTATACACTGATTTACTACAGTTTTTTTGCTCATGGGATAAGGAAAAAAATAAACTTAAGATTATTTCAAAAGTCATGCTTAAAAGGTTTGCTGCAGCAATGAGTCAGATGTTTCCTTCACGAGGAAGAGAGCCAAATTCGACCTGAGAACCTATGAGTCATTTAAATGGCATGAATGATGTCCCAGCAGTGGAAGCCAACAGACACTTTTGCAGATAGTTGGACAGCATGACACCGTTTATCCCTTTTCTTTTGGTTCCTCATTATTTTTAGGGAGCTAAATGACACGTTAACCTTACAAAGGAGACTGCTGGTTGAAATTTGAGAGTTCTTTCAGTCATATGAAATGAATAATTAAAAAAGCTGCAGACTTTTTTCGTCACTCACTTCACAGTGCCAAAATATTTGGACAGACTGCATTCAGTTAAGGAGCTGTTCGAATACAGTCAAAACTTTTCACTGTGCAACTTTTCACTTAGTTTTTTTTGTAACACATATGTGCAACTACTTAAGACTCCATATTTTATTGTCAAGCAATTTCCTTTTCTGTTGCTCAACAGTCCTCAATTTAAAACTGTCAGTAATCTTTTTCAATCTTTTAGTTCCTGTGCCATTTAATTCCACGAGTAACAATAGCTAGGGATGCACAATACTTATCGGTGCAAATAAATCTATCTTTTGTCCGCCGATAAATAGAGCTGATAACATAAAGCCAAATTACACTTAATGACACTTAGGGTGCATGTCCACATGACGTTTTTTTTTTTTCGAGCACAAAAGCACTGGCAATGCACAATGCACTTGGCAGTGCTGGTATGAAGTGTTGTGTGCTGAGAGAAAAAACACTGCATGCGCCATGACAACAATATCTTGACAAGGGCTGCTGTATGATCGACACTGCTCCATTACTTTTGCTGTCTGTTTTCTGTTTGAAATCCTTGTCTTCATACCTTGTTTGGATGATGAGCCTAAGAATGAAATCGACCCACTATCACGGCTGTAGCGAAATGAGGAGGATGTGGGTGCTTGGCATGAACACACACAAACAGGCTGTCCTCTCTCCATTATGATGGTTTTTGTCAGACACAGTGTACAGCTGCGGGTACACAGAGACAGCCAACAACTGCTTCTCCTCCTAGCTGATTTACCACTCGCTGAAACAACAAAACAACACAGCAGTCTACTGTTTTTGTTGAAAAAAAGTGCTGCTGACATTACTAGCGCTTTTTCGAAAAGTTGAGAAATTTTAAAGCGTTCCAAGCGCTCAAAGCAGCTGCACAAAAAGGCGGAGCGCACTTTATCTCTATGCTGCTGCCTGCTGCTGCAGACGCTCTCTCCAAAGATAGTCAATTACTAACACAGGATCCCGACTCTGTGCTTTGCCAGTGATGTGAAATGGTAAATGCACCTTCCGTCCCCTAAAAGGGTGGTTACATCTCCCATGAGGACAGTTAGGAACCACCATCCCTCTGCTTTGTTTGGAAGTGTTTTAACATTATGTAAGTGGATTAAAACATGGTTTTCAATTTTTAATTCATGGTTTCACCTGTAAGACCATTTAAATGTCCGTTTATGTCCGTTGTGAAATGAGGCGGGAAGCACCGTTGTCCAAATCTCATGAGAGTGTGTTGCTGAGACAGAGACAGGTCTCAGAGAAAGTTAATTTTCTCCTGATTTGTGTGTCTGAAAAATGTCATTTTTCTGTCATAATGTTCAGAAGATATGGGTCTGTGAAAAATGAGTCCAATATGCATCTTTGTGATGATGGGGCGGAAGAATTGGTCATAATCTGTGATCACATTTATTTCTCCCATAAGAATGAATGGACTCAAGACTGCTTCCTCCTAAAGGGGCGGGGCCATGACGAAAAAACAATGTGACCCTGATACAGGAAATGAATGGTCAGTGAGACGTCCCTGCTTTCTACTTTTAACCGTCTCTGTTCTCTCCTCACTGAGAACAAATGCAAACAGACACTGTCGCTCAGAAAAAAACGCTATGTAGACGCTGACCTTCGACAAGCACAGCGTCTACACACTTCAGTGGAGTTGGTGGTCATTTGTGATCAGCCAATAAGAAGAGGAAGAAAAAAAGAGGCAGAAGGAAATGTCAAACTGCTGCACCTACAGTGCCACACGGTGTAGACCACCGAGCCAAACATGTTGTCACCAGTGACAGCATTTTGACATCTGAGCTTTGATGTATGAAATCATCCTTCTTTGCTCTCTACAAATGCGTAAACTACACGAACTTGTTTTGATTATTAAAACAATGTGAAATCATCAGTTATCGAAATGAATCGGCCATGATGAGCAATGGTCAGTGATCAGTTGTCAGTGTGGGCTGAAAGAAATTCTGATTGTGCATCCCTAACAAGTGCTATAGAATAAAAAAATGTGCTACTATCCAAATATTTCAAGAGCTCACTGCATGAAAACATACTATATTAAAATGAAACAACACATACGCGTCATTTAGCTAATATTTGTCCTCTATAATCATGATTCTAATGGTCACTGTCTGATTTAGTCTCCATGGAGGCTCCGCAGAGTCTTACGAAGTTGGTGAAAACCTAATATGCCCTTCATGTCCTTGAGAGTCACTCAGCGTTACAGTTGTTCTTGTTGAGATTGAATGAGGCCTTAAGGAGAGAACAACTGAGGTCAAAGTTAAAACAGTCTTTTCCTGTTGTAGACTACTCCAGTTCCTATCTGTGCTCCATGCTCAGATCTCTCCTTCCTACGCTGGACATTTGCCTCCCCCTGCCGTTTTCCTCCTCTCCATCCTCTTCCTCTTCCTCCTCCTCCATACCTTCCTCCTCTTCCTCCTCCTCTTCCTCTTCATCCTCCTCCTCAGTGCCATCCATGGAGTCGTCAGCTCCCAGCATGGCTTGCTGCATGGCAAGGGTGGCTGAGTCTGATGACAGTGACTGGAGGTTGTCCATACTCAGTGGGTCTGAGGGAAGGCAGAGGAACAGAGGAGGCACAAAACTATAACCACAAAAACTGACCAAATCCATTCTTACAGAAGGGTAAAAGTCAGATTTAACAGTCAGCCCTGCATTCAGATAGTTTCTGTCAGATGTGCTTTCTGGCGTGCATGCACTATTGTTGTCCATACATATACTACTGTAACTCTGTATGTGGAAGAACTTTATTTTTTAAACTTTAAACTTTATTCCTATTTTTGGTCTTCAGAGACATGCATTGAGAATCATCCGCTGTGTTCATAAAACTCATTCATCTCAACCTTTGTTTTTAAGATCTGGCATCCTCACAGTTTATCAAGTCAGTCAATTACAGCCTGCTCGATTTGTTTACAACTCTATGAACACGATTCTTCCTCCACTCTATCATGAACTCTATTCCTACTGTCAATTTCATAATTATTCCACCAGAAATAACTACTAACTAACTACTGCCTCCCTTCTGTCGAACATACCAATCGCAGTTTGGTCTATTTTACAGAAGTTCTACGACATGGAATGCTTTGCCACCTCATTTTTTTTTTCAAATTTAACACCTTTACATTTTAAGAAAGCTGTTAAAGGTTTGTTTCTGACTTTGCAATGTTATCCTTATGGATTTTCTTTACTATTAACCCACTAACCTTACTACCACTAACATTTACTACCGTTTTATTTTATGTTCTTATACGTTGATCTGCTGTTGGTATGTAAGATTTTACTATATTTCTTTTTTACTTCTTTTCTCTATTCTTCTCTTTTTCCCTTTTAATAATCATTGTATTTCTTTTTCATTTTAATGGATTTATGCATTCTGAGCACTGGAGAGAGCCCAGGTTTTTTGCACCTCTCCATCACATCTTTTATTACCTATGCATATGTTATCTGTGTTATTTTTATATGTGGAAACCAATAAAAATAAACTTAACTAAAAACTCATGTCCCACTTTTGATTCCTTTAAGAAAAATGCTGACACTATACAAGAATTTGTATTACTTTACTGGATTCACTTTACTTTGTTTAATGTTTGTCTTCACATTTATAAAAGAATCAATGGTGGCACCTAGTGGTTTAAATTTAAACACAGAAGATCACATTTCCCCTTAACTTTTCATGCATGTGTTTGAATTAAAAGTTTAGTTGAGGAACCCTGGGCAAATGTGGTGTGTTTGTGTTCTTCATGTCCGAAGAAATGTGAGTGGCAACGTACTGTCAGAGTTGTTTCCTGTTTGAGATCTGTGTGTCTGCAAAACCCCAGCAACAATGGAGTCAGGCCAGAAGCGCTGTGTTGGACGGTGCTGAGACTTCATCTTCTTCGCTTTAGGAGCTGGGTCTGGGTTACTGGCATCCAACATAGGCTGAAGGATACGGCGACGGGCGTTGATGAACCTGCAGAAGGAGAAAGGGACGTGGATGAGGAGGGAGATCAGTGTAAGTGATGGAGACACGCTTATGTACCCGTCACTGTAGAAGAGTAAAACCTAAACTTACAGTATAAAATTCCTGATATTAATTATCATTATCATGAAATGGTGGGTAAAATAATTCATAATGAGACAGAACACCACAAGAAATGTTGAAACAGATGGACACAAAAACAGCAGTTTGTAACTTTGAAAACAAACACACAGCAAGGTTCAAAACTCTATGGATTTCAATAACTGTCGAGCCAAAATAATTCACTTAATGTCATCAGAGTGGAATATGCATTTGTCTAAAGTTTCCTTATATACAGTCCATCGATCTGTCATATGACTTACTGTCTGTATCAGCAAAGACACCAAGTACACAAAACAATACTGCACACACACTTTTAAAAAGATATACCTTTACCCCTAGTGAACACAAACATTTACAAGAAAAAAAGTAAATGATCAAAACATACAACATTACTGTCGCTAACTAAATATCCTTTAACAAATACAAGAATTTAATATTGAAATGAACCTTTATTTCAAAAACTTCACATGGACTGAAGAATAGAAAAGCTGCAGAGACTCTGGACATTTATAATGCCTTGAATTTTTCTTCATAAAATTTTACCTTCCTCTTTCTGTTACTATACCCCACTATTTGTATTTTACTTTATTTTCATGTTTTTATGTTGTATAAGTATACATTTACAAGTATATATTGTATTATTGTTTCCTTCATTGTTTGGAACTACGATATGATGTCCTCCTAAATGAACATTTTGTAAATCCTTTGTGAATTTGCAATCAAAAAGAGGAAAAATTATTGTTATTATTATTATTATTATTATTATTATTATTATTATTATTATTATTATTATTATTATTATTATCTAAAAGTAAATTTTATAAAACTTGAGAAGGAAGACACACTTTGGTGTACTTGCTGCATATGACCAGAAGATGGTGACACTGTGTCAAAAATGTACTGATGAACTCCTGTATGTTCTACTCAAGCAAAGCCTCTTGATGTATTTCATCAACAATAATATAAAATCTTGTCTCTCTGTGTACATGTGCATGTGAGGACAGTATCTTACCAGTTGTTCACTTGTAAAAGGGTTAAATTTGTTTGTGCTGCAATCTGCCTTTTCTCATCTTCTGTTGGGTATGGATGCTGAAAAAAGAGAGAATTTAATTGTGTTTGACTTAAAAATACTCTCTTCCATGTTAAAACCAACACATTTCCTTGTCTCTGATCATTCAGCAGACCTCCACTTTCAATTAGTTTAGTCTCCATATACAACCATTCCTTTTCTAATCGGCATCCACAGCTACCACTTCTTTTGAAAATGCCAACAAATGACCATTTCACATTAATTTGCACACACTCATTCACACAAGACCTCCTTCTCTGCCTCACCATGAGATGTTGAAAGAGCCAAGAGCGCATGATGTTGGTGGCGTGTTTGGGCAGGACCCCCCTCTTATTCTTGGACTTCTTGTCTTCGCTGTCCAACAGGGACGACAGGTCCACATTTACCTTTACATTAAACACCAGGGTGGAAAGGGAAAGGAGGAAAGGAAAAGGAAAAAGGGGTGGATGGTTGAGCTTAGTTATTGTTGCCACGGAAACAAAGGGAGACTACCAATTACCCATCTTTTTTTTCAGTGGCAAGGGCAGAAACACCTCCTTAAGTGTCACCATGGTAACTGAATTTGAGTAATGATACTTAAAATATAAAAAAGCAGCACCTATGTGAAACACAGGGTCAGTGGTCTGTTTGGCATGTTAATGAGGAGTTTAAAGAGCGGAGGGTCAGCCAAGCCTCGATCAAAAGTTTGAATGTCACAGTCTGAAGCTGATTCAGTGAGAAGCTGGTGTGGAGTGTGACTGTGATTGGCTTAGTTTCTAAATTGTGTTGACCTAAGCCTGTCTCTGTGTTCGGTGGGAAATCATTGTTCAGATGTTATTGTTTGGAGTGTGACTGCTGAAGGACGGGATGCTCTCCGAGTATTGACAGTCTTTGACAGCCTGCGGTGCACATATGGATGTGAGTATGTGTGTGAGCTCAAGTGTTTGGTCTAGCTCCGCCATACTTCCAAGAACTGACTCCTGAGAAACAACTATTGTTGTGAGGGCATTTAGGGTAGTCATGGTAATAAAAAGGACTGGACTATGGTTGCAGTCAGGATTAAAGTTAGGAAATGGTTCGGATGTTCCAGTAAAGAGGACGTGTTGGGTAAGGGTAGAGATCCAGGGTGATAAAGAAGAAGTCTAGACATATTCTGTATTTATTTTATTATCAACAAATCCTTTTAAATACCTGGTGTAAACTGTGTACCTGGTGTACCCAAAGTAAACCCCCTGGCAAGACCCGGGGGTTAAAGTGGGCTAGTCTGTTTTACACTGCAGGTATATTCTGGGCTAGCCCAAACTATACCCCTCCAGTCCAGATTACACCCCTGGGGTATAAAATAGCCTTGTCTGTTTAATACCCTAGGTATATTCTGGGCTACTCTAGTTCATACCCTTGCATCTAATTTAGGCTGGGCTACCTCAAATTCTTCTGGGCCATACGATACCCCCACAGTCAGATACACAAGTTTCCTTGAATTTCTTCCTGAAGATCTGCTGTTTATTTTTCTTCACCCACTTCCTTTTGAAGCATCTTTGGATCTTAAAGTGTACC
>JAQLOL010000006.1:1092354-1103877 GCA_029783665.1 Naso thynnoides | reverse complement strand
ATGAGTTCCTCGGAAGAAGAAGAAGAAGAAAGAAAGAAAGACAGAAAGAAAGAAAGAAAGAAAGAGTTCTTCCGATTACAATAGGGTCTTTGGCTCCTTAGTAGCCCGGACCCTAATGATAATAAATACACACATTTCCACATGGCTGGATTAAAATGCTTAATGCCTAATATCTACTATCAGCAGCATTAAGCAGCTTGATGGCTGAAGGTATATAAGAACTAGCTGATCTGTTTGTTTTTAGACGAAACTCGTCATGCATTAGACGAAACTCCTGGCTAAGGATGTGGTCAGGGTGGCCCATGATCTGTCTGGCTTTCTGGACTGCTCGTTTTTTCCAGAGAGAGCTCAGGTCTGTTAGTTGGAATCCAATGATTTTGGAGCAACTTTTAGCTATGCTGCTGAGATTATTCTTTTTTACTGACAGACCATAAAACCAACAGATAAAAGAAAAAGTTAAAAGACTCTCAATGAACGAGTAATAAAAACTGCACAAGATGCTCTTAGAAACATTAAAAGAATTCAGCTTACGCAACAGATGAATCCTTTGTTGACCCCTTTTAACAATGGACTCTGTGTTTGTGTCGAACTTAAGTTTGGAGTTGAACATGGATCCCAAATACTTAAATGTTTCAACGATTTCAACATCATTCCCATTGATGGTGCTGGCTACTGGCTTAGGGCAATTCCTCCTGAAATACTAACTCCTTGGTTTTTGTTACATTTAAATCCAGGAAGTTAGCATTACACCAGTTCACAAATAAAGAAAGTGCACAGCCGTGGTCTGATTGGCCCCCTGAAGAAGTGATACTAGGACAGTGTCGTCCGAGAACTTAACGAGATAGCTGTTCTCTTGCAGAGACCTACAGCTGTGTGTGTACATGATGAATAACAAAGGAGAGAGGACACAGCCCTGTGGAGAGCCTGTATTTGAGGTGATGACGGAGGACATGCTGCCATTCACGAAAACTCCCTGAATTCCGTTTGTTAAAAAGTTTAAGAGCAACAATAAAATCTGATCTGGTAGATTAAAATAAGACGAAAGCTGCTCAATTAAAATATGAGGCTGCTGAGGAAAAGTCAGCGAATAAAAGCCTTGCATGTGCACTGGGTTTTTCGAGGTGCTTGTATAACCTGTCCAAGATAAAAATCTTAGCATCATCCACACTTTTCCCAGGCTGACAAGCGAATTGGAGAGGGTCAAGTTTGCCATGAATCGAAGAGGCAATTTCTTCTTTCAGTAGGAAATTAGTAGTATTTGTAGGTGATATTTTTTGGCTCTTCCTTCGATGCCTCTTGGTAATAGACCCTGAAGAGCCACTGTTGGGTCCATTGTAATATTTCTACCAAATACTTCTTTGAGTGTTCCAAACACTTCTTCCCAGAATGTCTTTAATTTCAGGCATGACCAAAATATGTGGGTCTGATTGCCAATGTGCGGGCCACAATTTCTCCAGCATTTATTTGAGTGTGTCGTGCCAAATTTAGCCATAATTTCAGATGTCTGAAAGAACCTCGTGACTACCTTCCATTTGAACTCCCTCCACACATTCGAGTTAGCTACCAGATGTGCATCAGTACTTGAGCAGGCTCTCTAAAACGACTGTCATTGCAGCACTGAAAGTGACATAAGGAAGATCATCACAATACGACGACTTCTTTACATTAAAGTGGTTGACCCTGTGTTGTGTGAATGAATAACGTGTACGTTGCTGCACTTTTCTTACCAAGTTGTCCAGCTCTGGATCCTCACTGAAGAAGGGCTTGTGTTCTCGCTCCTGCTGGTGCACAAAATTTTCAATGTCCACATCGAAACTAGCTGACGTGATGCATTCAGATCCCTGGGTGGCCTGCTCACATTTCTCAAACAACAGCGCCAGAAGGGGGAACAGCGGATGTCTGAGGAGAAAGAGAGACAGAGAGAGAGCAGCAAGGGTCAGTTTGTATAGATGTAGTCCTTTATTTGACTTGATAACATAAATCATAAATTCACTAAATCCATCAAAGAGGGTAATTGTTACACTGAAAGAGTTTTTAAAATCGTGCTTTTTGCAATTTAAGTCAGACGACTCGCGTTGATTGATGATTTGAAATGTTTATTGAACCAAAACATTGAGTTTGGTGTCTACGCTCCGACTTCATCACTCCTCGCAAATTTAATTTATATGCAGAAAGTGAGGAATGATGACATAAATCTTGAACCCCTCAGTTGGAGCTTGCAGGTGCACGCTGGGGTAGTGGGGGGATTGAAAGTTTGAGTGCAGCACCGACACAAGTCTCGATCAATGACAGAACAGAGAGAGATGCCGAAAATCTTGTAGCTTAAATACCCCGCTGAATTAGGAGGATGAATGTGATGGGTGATGGTGAGAATAACGTTTGACGTTATGACAAAAACGATTCAGTGCAGCTCAAGTTGTCTGCCTAAACTAGCTCGCAGGTGTCGCTCCACTCACCGCACTGGCACAATAACCATGACAGAGCATGTTGTTGATGTGTAACGTAATGCAGAGTCTAATGTCCAGTACAGACTGCAGGATTTTAGCCCTGATCTTGATTTCTATGACAGTTTTAGGACATTGTGGGTAAATCAGCACGCGCTCCCATAAATGATGGGTGGCATGTGCAAACTGCTCAAGGATGCAATCATGAGCTCACGGACAGTGTCGTGAAATGCACGTGCCAAATATCTGGCCCAGCCATAGGTGTGCAGGTATGAGGCACAGCCAATAAGAGCAGACATGGAATGGTAAAGGGGAGGGGTCTGGGGCAGTTCAACCATCCCCAGCAAGAACTTGAACTCCTCTGCTGTCACCCACAGTAGTTCTCTTTTCATGCATCTAATAACACGGAGGCACAAAAATATAACTTAGTTGTTATCCAACGCAGTCTCACACACACACAAGCTTTTCTTGTGTCCGTGTCACTATTGATGAACAACAATACGTGCATGTAGCTATACGTTCACAGTGTCTATTCAAGTGCAACTGTAATTGTAACTATTGACAAAACGTGATCTGGGGACAACAGACACTCATCCCTCCCAGAAAGAGGATCTCGCAGTGTGCACCCCCTTGTTGGTGTCAGTCATAGCGTGAAATCCTCAATGACTGAAAGACTCATATTCCAACACAAACAGCCGTATAGTGTCAACACTCAAGAGACCTGATGACTTTGCAAGTCGTGTGATGTGTTCTGGCCATTTAAGTTGTCCTGCCTGGTGTAAAAAGAAGTCATATATTAAAGCGATAGTTCAATGCAAAATTATGTTTTTTAAATCAGTGTCTCACTGTTAGATGTCTTGAACTGAGCATTCCCGCATGTTAAGTGGGTGATTCCAAAAATGTGAGCCACTCGCTTTTGCGGGCGCCTATGGAGCTATTTAGCATATGGCACAATACAGAAGGCTTGGATTGTACCACCAAAAGCTGCTAACAGTTTCAGATCGAAGTTTTTAGATAATTAGTTTTGATGTTTTTATAGGCTGCCAGCAAAAGGGTGTGGCGCGCATATTTGGAATCACCTGTTTACCATGGAGGAACACTGGAACTAATAAAAAAATCTTCAAATCAAGACAATGAGAATGAGTAAATGATACACAAAACGTTATTTTGTGGTGAAATATCTTTGTCCAAGAGGATAAGTTTATGTTCAGGGATCATTAGAGAGCTATCTTACACCCAGTGCAGATATCATTTTTGGCACATGTGTAAGAGAGCACATGCACCTGCGCCATGTCTGTGTGCAAATGGGCGGGAGGTGAGAGAGTGAAGGACGAATGAAGCTGTGTCTCTGTACATTTGCTATCTTGTACCTGGTGCAGTGAAGTCAAAATGCACTTGTGTTTAGACCAGAAAAAAAGATTTTTAATGAGTTGAAACAAAGGTGCAAACAATTTTTCCCGTGTAAGATGGGGAGCAGTTGACTAAGTGCGCACACATCCCCACAGTCACACACACAGTTCGTTTTTGTTCCACACAGGAGTGTAGCTTATTTAAATGTCCTTTGAACATATTTTTGATTACAAACAGTGGAATAGCCATAAATAAAATTAATTTCATGAGTAATTCAGGATTTTCACCTGTTCCTTACAGTGACGCAAGCGGTTCTCCATGAAAATACACCTGAAAATGACCTGCAGACAATCACATTAACACTACATAAGTGTTACACTATGTTTTAATGTCTGTATCTATTGAATATTTCACAGACATGAGGAGAACACACATGACAGAGAGGAACAGGATTTTTCCATCTCTTTTTCTCTCTCTTCCTTCCTTTTCCACTCACTCTGTCCCCCTTTCAGATGTGTAAAGTGAAATAACTTCAGAATGTAGGCTAAATATTGAAGTAAACAGCGTCGGTATGCAAGTGTATTATGTGTCTCTAAATAATTCACACTAATAATGAATTAGAAATTATTACAATTATAAAGCCTAATTAATATCCATACATAGGACGGGGTCACAGCTGTCAGATCATCTTTACAAATCAGTCGTTGACAGCTGGAGCAACTTGTGTCTTTACTGGATCAAGATAAACAAGGATTAAACAATTATGATGAACAAGATGCTTTATCTGACCAAAAGACTGTTCCGACACGGGAAGAAAAAGCATTTCTACTTCAGTCAGTGCCTGATGGATAACTGTGTGCAATTTTGCACATGGCCTATCCAACTTTAGAGACTTTCTCATTTTATTTGCTCCACTAAATGTGGGATTGCATTGTGCAGCTGTCCTGGTAATGCTAGAAGACGAGGTAATGACTGCTACTATTTCAGACCACTTTTTTTTTTTTTTTAACCTCTGCTTGCTTCTGCCTCTCGTCACTAATCTGGTGAACAAATCTGACATGAACATTTTATCTCTTTGTTTGCACCTGTTGTGGGGCGGCATAGCTGACCTATCGTTCATTTTGTGATAAAAGCACCAAATTTGGTACATTCATTGCTTAATATATGTTGAATGAATCTGGATATTGGGCCATTGCAAATTTACATTCCGATGACCATAGCAGCCATTCAAAAATGGTGGTGGTTACTGGCATAGAATGCTTTGCCTACCCTACAGCTGCTGTTTCATGTTTTCAGCACCACAAATATAATTTAGAGGCATGTTAAAGAGGAAAAAAAGCTTTATTACAATGTAGGACAATAACAAACGAGAGAATGTCTCTTAGAAATTATGTTTGCGCCTGATGCTTTGTGCTGTATTGCCAAATGAGTGGTGCCATTGCTTAGCAAATATTATTTCCCAGTCCCCAGAGAGACCATGAATTTTTAATCAGGGCCCCCATAAAGATATATAAGCCACAATTTTGTGTGCTTTTGTTTCCGTTAGTTTGAAATGTCCTCATAGAGTTGTTTAAGCGTGTGAGATTAATTAGCCAATCAACATCAGTTGTGTTTAACTATAACTTGACACCTCAATATTGGATCTAACTCATAGAGACAGAGAAATTGCCCTGATCGCACACCTCGAACAAGTGGCTATTTCGGCCAAACGGTAAGGCGCATCAATGTAACAACTGGATGCATAGCACCACAAGGACTTGCTGAGCAAAGTTATTTAACTTTTGTGCGGATAACTTTACAAATCAGGCAGCCTGAGCGAGAGAGACAGTGGTCCCACCTGCCTCTTTTCCAGAAATTTCAAGCGTCAGTTATAATGGCTGCTAATGGGAGACATCAGTGAACTCTTGTCAAACTGAGGCTCATAGATCCTAAAGTATAAGTCTGACTGCTTCCAAACCTATATCACAGGAACCCTCACAAAATTTGCTACTGTTTTGTGATGTTTTATGTGTGGTTTGGCCAAAGTTAAGGGATCCTTTGAGGGTTGTTATGAGATTTTTTTAGCTTTGTTTTGCTGCTTTTCCACTCTAGTGATGATATAATTCAAAGGCCATGTTTACGTAAAAAACACCAGTGAACATACTGAAGCCATTAGCTATTAAACTGTAGCAGAAATACAATATGACATTTACAGTAATAATGTACAGAAGCCATTAACTAGTTTATCTTGTTTGCAGGCTGTGATTTAGAAGATGTTGAGGATGTTGGACACCCTGTGTCATTTAGCAGAAACTGTTTTTTACATAATCAATTAGTAACCACCACCACCATTTTGAAAATTATGTGACCTGCAATAATACAAACACCACATATTCAGTAGTCAGAAAGAATGTCTTGTATTTTACAACTAATAAATTCTACTAGAACAAGTTGTGGTATTGTTTCTGGTAGGATACTTGTATATTAAATTAATACTCTTCTACTAGAGCTGTTTCCCTTTTTTTTAATGTTTAACCATACCCTTGAACATGGGAAAAAACAACATTTGAATTGTAATTACCAGGTTCAAATTAAAAATTTACAGTATATAAGGGCTGCAGGGTTTTGGGGTTTTTTTTGCTAAATTATCCGGCAGAGTGCTCTACAAATTCACCAGAAGCTTGGCCTATTCATGCTCTATAAGTATAGTT
Organism: Naso thynnoides; assembly: GCA_029783665.1. Lineage (NCBI taxonomy): Eukaryota > Metazoa > Chordata > Actinopteri > Acanthuriformes > Acanthuridae > Naso > Naso thynnoides. Next base: position 1,097,393 of record JAQLOL010000006.1, on the reverse strand, counting down.
GCCTTTTACCCGATGTGTTGTTTAACGTTACACCATAAAATGGACATGAGCAAAGCCATCCTGACTGGACAATCACGACACCAAAGCATCTGAGAAGCAGTGTATGGAAGTATTTACCGGTTCTGCACAGTAAAGGGCAAAGTAATTAACATTCACAGAAATAAAGAATTATATTGTTTCTTAACTTTGTAAAAAGCAGTTGTTACTGTACGGCATAATTTAAATTGCTAAATTAAGCTTGCCACTTAAGTGAGCTGAGACGGACTGAGACATAACAGATGAGTGTAGCTGGACCAAAGTGAGATAACGTAAATGCTGGAGGCCGGACTGCAACCTGGTGTGGCCAATTTTATGCTCCTTTCTACTGTAGCACTGAAAAAAGTGTCGAGATAGTGAATTAGGACAGAAATGCATAGTTTTTTTTTCCCCCTTGGAGGGGGTTGGGGGGTCGGGTGGCTAATGTTTGAATTAATTTAAAGGAATTGCTGCCACTTCAAAGTTTGTTTGAATATGGTTTTTGGGAAAGTGAAAGCCCTACTACTACTACTACCAACTGATTAGCTTTAGATGTGATGTTAAATGGTATTTGAGATATTTAGTGTTTTGTGATTTTTTTTTTTTTTTTGTTAATTGTATTAACCACTGCATCTATTTTTGCATGTCTAATACGCTTATGAGGGCACTTTGTTCATGACACATAAATTAAGAAAAATCAATCAATCAGTCAATCAGTTAGTCGGTACTAGTTATATTATTTATCACTGAGATGTCAACATTCAACAATACATAATTGTACAATGTTTTACCCTCCCACAGACAGCACTGCCACCACTGCTAGTCACATGTCCCAAGCTAACTAGCTAGCTAACTAGCTAGCTAGCTAGCTTGCAGATTCACTCATTCACCAGGGCACGTATCGATTGTTTTTATCGGTAACTTTTAACTATGATATTCAACAGGTGTACATCCTTTATGCATACTTATTGCAGATGAAATAAAATGTTTACTTTGATAGACAGTCGACTGCACTGGTTGTGGCAAGAAGCATGTGCTGGCTGGCTGGCTTGCAGTGGTGGTGGCAGTGGGTTAACTTCAAAAGTGTGTGTGTGTGTGTCTAACTGTATTCTCCTTGATTTAATGTGTATTTACACTTTTTAAAATATTCAAATGAATCAAATGGCTGCTACAGCCACAAGGGGGCGATTTTGTGATGGCCCAACACCCAGATTTTTTTGAAATTATCCACCAACACATCTACCAAATTTGGTGCTTTTATCACAAAATGAATGATTGTTGTGATGTACTGAGCTAGGCCGTCCCACTACTGGTAATCCTGCCAGCGTTTACGCCATGGGTGCACCTGATCTTAAAAAGGTAGTGAGAGCAGACCTTCTCATTGGTTGTTGCATGTTCAGCCAAACACACGCCCATGAATTGATGAAGTGATCCTGAACAGCTGATAGGATTATCCGCTGTGCGTCAGGAGCGCAGCTGCTTCTCCTGAGATGGAAAATGTGGACTTGGACACTCCTTGAATAAATGTCAACATATTTGTCTCTCACACCCCAGAAGACTGTAAGATATGGCCCTAAGTGTCAAATATACACTTAATGAACATTTGGAAAAACTGTTTTCAGAAGCTCTGATGGTCGGTTCACTAGAGAGACAATTGTACAGATACAAATATCAGTGTCTGCTCTCGCAGTTACAACCCTGTCTGATTAGTCTGATTGACTATTGAGATGTGTTTCTTTGGTTTCCCTTGGCAAACAATTTAAAAATCCATTATACAAAATTCCCATACAAGCATGATGATTGTATAAGATGTTGATTTGCATTAAGACCTGCCCTCAAAATCAGGAAGCTTTGATTTCTGCCCACAAAAAAGTCCTTATGGCTAATGATATGCCTTAACTACAGGGCCCTTGATGCATGGCAACATGGACATGCAGTACTTTGTCAATGATCATAATGTAAAACACACATTAACTGCATTGCAGTAGAGCACTTTCAGTTACAATGAAAAAAAAAATCCAGGAGTGAAGAATACAAGACATGATGAGAGCTCCTCTCCAAAACCCTTCTCCCTCCTCTCTTCACTGTAAAAGTGTGGCAGCTCCATGACATTCCCTAAAGGACATGCTGAACATACGGACAAGGTCCAGCTAGAGATCAAGAAAAGATCTTTAAGTGGATAGGATATGGTCCACTGACAGCACTTTGCCTCACAGTGTCACCTACATTGTTACCATCTGCCTTTATAGGAAATGTCGCTCACACACGATACCCTGGATACACTGTGCAATGGTCCATACCGTGCGGCTGTAAGTAGTACATGTCAAACTATTGAACATTTCTGCTTGGAAGAAAGCTGCTGTTCTAATGGTTAGTGTGACAGAATACAACAATGCAATAAACATGAGAAAACTTCATTTATAGCGATGATCTCTGGTCTCCGTGAGTCTGTACACCAAACTGCACTGCCTGTCGTCTGTCGTCTTACCTTAGACTATACTTCTGAAAAAAAAAATCCCTTTCAGATTCATTATCTTAAAGTCTCTCAGTCGTACATCGTATCATCTCTGCAGCCTGCTTTCTATCCATCATGTAATATTTCATTATTTCTGTATCCAGTAGCTTTTGGGAGCTTAGGTAACAAGGTACACAAGAAGATGTCAAAGAATGACACTACATTTACTCATTTTGTTGTTCTTAATAAAGATAACAGTTACATTAGGAATTCAAATGCACACTGTCATTCAAACACTGCCCATTGCACTGCTGAGGCATATCCAGGACTGTGTCTTCATGTTATTTAAAACATCCAACCTTTCCTACCTTCATTGTGGGTTACATGAGAGTCACTTCACTTTGACTTTAAATGTGATTGTAGCCCCTTTTTAATTTATGTAATAGCATTTTTTTTTAAATTACAGTTCTATGTTATAGCAAAATTGGTACAGTCTATGTGTTGCCAAGACAGTGTGTAGATGGTTTGCATTGTTTTGAAAATGTGCATGCTGAAGCCTCCTAAAAATAAAAAAATGTTGCTTTAAATGTAGGCAACAGTGTGTGGGGTCTGTTTGGTTGTTTAAATTGGGTTGTTCTGTCCCGCCCAATCTGTTCTGTGCTGAATTGTTGCGTTGTGCTCCGGCATCCGGCAAAATAGAAGTCTTGCGTATCTGCTGCAGGCGGCTCTGGATTGCCGTAGCTGTGACAGGGTGGACACACGACGCAGCAGAGGCAGTGGCAATAGAAAGCACACATACTGACTAAAGTGAAACCTATCAGCTATGCTGCTGTGGCGGAGCAGAGTCAGGCCAAACGTGCATCTGGTGAAATTCAGGGGTAACAGGCGCCTTTTGCAGTCCATCCTTTGAGAACTGCAGTTTCACCATGGCACAACACAATATCATCTGCCGTCCCATGATTATAGCCTCGTGAAAGTGAAGTCAGATTCTATCAGCACAGTAGTTGTCTTTATTTCTAAGTCTTTTTGAATTCTCCTTTCTCCCTTCCTTGACCTCATGATGTTTTCTGTTAGGGTTAAGAAAAGTGATTAGGAAAGGACTTAGGAGGTGAATATCTGACTGCAGCCAGGGATACAGGTGAAAACACTGATTACACAGGTGAGTCAATTGACTTGATTCCAGCTAACACTACTTTAGGTGGAGGAAACAGAATTAGAAAGTGTTGCTGAAGTTGGATAGTCACAGTGCATAATTTTGCACTGTGACGAGTTATCCAACAGGTAGACACAACCAGAATCAGGCTCTGACAGAGGTGCACATACCTTTGTGGGTGTACGTATGTGTGTGTACGTGCCTCAGCCACCCTTTGCTGTCCTGTGCAGACAGATAGGTTGAGCTTGTGATTCCACCAGATGTCAGCAGGCTAAAAGGTTTCAATTACAATATGCTGTGCACAAGATAACAATGCCTAGGGCTACGCCTCCATTTTGCCTTTATTTTAAGACCTCCCACCCATCTGTGCACAGACTAGGTGCAATTTCACTTGCTTTTCTGCAGACAAGGCAAAAATGGCATTTGCACTAGTGTAAGGATAGCAGTGCCACCTAGGCCACTGGCACCATCAGCTTGCGTCGGGTGAAAGATCGGGCCCTAATCCTCATTAGTTTGTTGATAATGTTGCTCGTGCTCAAATGGCACCAGGCTGAAACTGATATGTGAAGGGTCTGGGCTGCAAGGCCAAGGGCAGTCATGACTCTTCCCAGGACAAAACAGGGCCCTGTGTGCAAAGAGCTTCTTTCATTTCTGTCGTGATGGGTACTAGAGAAACAAAGGTGAGCCTGTGCATCTCCACAAATTTAGTAGACTTAACATCCATTCCTTGTGAGCAACAGCCTGTTATTAAAAAAATGGTAGATGAAGATCCTAAGATATTGAAACTCTTTACTAAACATCAGGTCTTTGGAAGAGAAAACATTTTTAATCAATGATTTATCATTAAGCACAATCTTGACTTTATGTTTTTAACTGAAACTTGGTTAAACCAAAACAACAGTGCCTCTGTTCTTATTGAGTCAACCCGTCCCAACTTCAGCGTCATGAATGAGGCTAGAGAACATAAGAGAGGAGGAGTTGCCATTTTGTTTAATATTCCCTCCAATGTAAGCACCTCTCATTTGGAAATTTTTCTTCTTTTGAATATGTGGCTCTTCTGCTGAAGTTCTCCTCTTGAGTCCTATTTATCAGTGTCTCAGACCACCTAAACACTGTGCAAGCATCTTTGATGATTTTACTGAACTGCTGTCCATGACCTGTATGGACTTTTACCGTATAACTATTGTTGGTGATTTTAACATTCATATTAAAACCCCCAGGATAGAGTGATTACACAACTATGGTGTGTCCTTGACAATTTTGGCTGAGTCAGCATGTGACAGAGCCCACGCACAATAAGGATCACACTCTGGACTTAATCATCTCTAAAGGTCTGAACATTTCAAAGGTTGTGGTGACTGATGTTGCTCTGTCTGATCATGCCTGTGTTTTCTTCGAGAACACTATCTCTGTACA
>JAQLOL010000006.1:1058867-1069364 GCA_029783665.1 Naso thynnoides | reverse complement strand
TTAAAAGAGACGGTTTTGTAAGCGTGTTGCGCACCGCCCCATTTCGATGCATGTTAGCCGTTTTTGGGCTGCAACTTAGCTCCGGTCAAACCCGATACACGTCGATGAGCTAAAAAAACTCTCTGGAGGTCTTCTTTGATGAGCGCCCATTCAGAAAAAGACCCTGGGATCATTTTAAGCCAAAATATCCCTTTAACAAAAACTGAAGAGAGTAATAAAGACCACAAAAACATGCTAGATATATTAAAACTACATATGCTTTTTTTTTTTTTTTTTTTTTTTTTTTAATTGTTGACACAGAAATCCTTTTATCTAACTGGCATGTCTTGGACTTGTGGGTGAAAACCGATGCACCGGGGGGGAAACCCACACATGGGAAAAACATAAACATCACACAGAAAGGCAGCAACCAGTGTTACATTTTTTCTGTGAGGTGACTGTCTTAACCATTGCATGACCATGCCTTTAAACTACGTGAATATTTTTCCTTTTTTTTTTTTTTTTTTTTTATCATGCCACCTAACCGAAACTTGTTTCACAATTGACACACTGACTTGTTAGGCTTACCAAGTCAAAGTGTCTGCACTAAAAAAGTGTTCACAACTTATAGAAGTCAGGCTTGACAGTGTCTTTGATGACCTGTTTGTGTGGCAATATCAAGGCATCAGCTGGGGTGCTCCTGGGCACTAGCCTTCTTCCACGCTGATATGGGATCTCTGTCATAGTTCTTCTCAATTTATTCTTCATCCTAACTATTGCTTTCTCATGCTCTCTTATCAGGTTTTCCTTATGCAGTCTTCTCTTCCTATCATTTTCCCTTATCATCTCCATAATTTTAAAAAATTCTCCAGGGATGTCCTCAAGTTTTATTCTCAGTGAAGTCACAATTTGTTCAACGAAGCACAGCTTGTCCATGGTGCTGAAATGAAAGAGCTGGTCATTTTCACAGGCTTGGTACAGTTCTGTTGCCCGTGCCGACAGAGCATCCAACAGCCTTTCCTGGTTCTCATTTTTTAATGCTTCATGGACCTGAACCTTCCTCTTTAACTCAGCCACTCCCTTTCTCTCGTTGTTAAGTTTGGCGGTCATTTCACTTATCTTTAATTCTACCAGTTCTTCTTCCTTTTTAATTTTCTTCAAGGTGGTCTCATAGGTCTGCTTGAACTCAGCCAGTTTCCCTTTCTGCGGTTCTTGGTTATTTCTCAGATCCATGTTTAAATCCAGCAGGTAGGACAGGCGATCCAGTATATCCTGGGGATTGGAGAAGTATATTTTCTCCTTATATTCGGAGCCTTTGCCATCCAGTTTGGAACTTGTGATTTTAGCTTTCAAAGTCTCTGCCTTCTGGGCCTCCTGCCAAGCTGAAGGTGACAGTTGAAACAGAACGTTTCTGACTTTCTCACTTTGATTTACAGTTTCATCCCTTTCACTGATTTCATTTTTTGAAGTCCTTATTTTATCAGTTAATTCTGTAATCATAGCATCCTTCTCCTGATTGGACTTGCACTCTTTTTCAATCAACATTTTGTAAGTCACAGATTTCTCTTCAATGTCCTTGAGAGACTCTTCAGTGCTGTGGTGCTGTCTCTCATAGGTTTTTTTTTGCTGTTTTAGAAGACACTGTTTTGCAACAATCTCCTTGTCTATCGCCTTAATTTCTTCCATTGACTTCATTACTTGTGTCTTTAGCAATTGTATAGTCCATTCAGCTTCGCGCAAGTTCCGTCTTTTCTCCCTCTCTCTCAAGATTTGTTTCATTCTTGACATCTTTAAAGTTGTATGATTTTATTGCATCCAATTATAAGACAACTACACTTATTTCTAGCTTTTTCTTTTTCAGTGGTATTGCCTGTCAGGTTTAAAATAACATGACTCTCTTAAACTATTCAGTTTATTCAGCTGAGTGAGGTCACAATTTTTTTCCTTTGATGTTTCCTTTGATCTCTAATGTAATAACAGTCTTTGATTCAATTGTTTATATTTAAAATCAGTCTTTCATTCAATTTCTTATATTTAAAATCAGTCTTTTATTCAATTATTTACATTTAAAATTAGTCTCTAATTCAATTGTTTACATTTAACTTGGCTTTATTTGATGTTTTTCATATCTTGGAAATGAAACTTAAAACAAAGATATTGTGTGTTGTACTTTCTAAGCCATTATGCTACTGTGAGTAACTTAAACGTTTTGAGAAGAAAAAATTACAAGAATAGAAAAAAGGCTATTTAAGAGGGACACATAATTAATAAAATATTTCTAAATATGGACACTGACTAGTAGGGCTGTAACGATACATTTCAACAACGATACGACATGTATTATGATACATGATTGGTAATTGGTAAGAACAATATGGGCTCATTCAGAACAATATGATATGATACAATTCAATGACTAAAAATAATATAGACAAACATAGAGAAAAAGAAAATCCCAATTTCTGTGCAGTGGTAGAGGAGGTGGAACACTGGAAAAGCTTGATACACTGAACTACACAAAAATTCAGTTCAAGGCCTCTGTTCAATCTGTCAAATGCCGACTGAAAATCTCTTGTTCTGCTGCTGCTTCCTGCCATGATCCACCATTATCTGAAGAGACGCTGCTGACACAACACACATGACCAAAACGACAGAGAATGAGATGGAGTAACCTTTGCAAAGTTTAAAAATGATAACTGTGAAAAATACATCCACATAACAATGTTTGAGGCACTAATTCTTAGTATGGATACAACTGATTTTTTGAGAAACCATTTTAGATCAATACAAGTCACGCTAGGAGTACAACTTGCCGTTTACCTATTAATATAGTTGTATGGTAGCAATATAAATTGATACATCAATGTATTGTTACGCCCCTATGGCTATACACCATCACACTGGCACTAAAGTTGCAGTGCATTCCCTTTAGCAAAAAGATCTGTCCTTTTAGATTGGATTAGAAACCTTCTTTGTCCCAAATGGGAAATTCATTGGCTCAGGTCAGCAGTCTAATATCTAAGCAAATGCACTGGTAATTCTTTTTGACAATACAATTTTTGCTGGTTTGTGGCTATTTGGCCTTTAAATAATAAATGTTTACAGTATCTTAAATGTATTTTACATAGGTGCCCGATTGTTTGAATGAAATACGGCTCATATTGAATTAAACTGTATGTCAGCCCTGCTGGCATATGGATGGCTGTCAAATGATGCATATGTGCTTCAGTTAGTGCATTTGTGTGTTTTACAAAATTTGTTATGTCCTGTGGTCAGGATTTCCCCCAGACAAGTTGTTAGGCAAGTGGCAAACAACTCAGGTGGCAAGCTCAGAATCTGGACCAAGGGCACGTGTTTTTCATGCACTGCCAATTTTTTTCCTGAAGCATCCTGAAATGAATGTGGACCATCTCAAATTATTTTTTTCCTACTCATTCATCCAAATCTCTCAAAGCTACATTCAGAGTTAAGTAAATCTGAGTACATTGTGCTTATAATACCTCCATGTCACTTTAAGGGTAAAAAAGAAGAACTGAAGACTTTTACAGTATTGCCACTACTAGATTTACTAAACAGCTTAAGACTTTTCTGTTTTATTATATGAAATCTTAGAATGCACTGCAACTTTAATTCTACTTTCTTTTTACCTCCAATGTAACACTTTTGTCTTTTTATATTTTCTTGTGTTGCTTGCATATTTTGTTTTAATGTCTTTTATGCTCAATGTGAAGCACTTTGAATTGCCTCGCTGTTGAAATGTGCTATAGGCTACAAATAAAATTGCCTTTACAGTTATGAGACATTCCCAGATAGAGAAAGTGTGAAAGCAAGACAGAGTTTGCTTTGGGCACCAAAATCACTAAATTTGCCCCTGTCCTGCAGAAACTGCATGTAGCGATGATAATCACTGTGGTGAGTGGAGAAATAAAATTAAATGAATCAATAAGTAGCCTATAAACAGTTGATTTCTTCACATGTAGCTGACATTATAACTTTGTTGGGTTCAGTAAATTTGAAAGTGCAGTGTGGGGAAGAGTTGGCCTATTTCATTTGCAGCAAATGTTTTGTATTTGTGATTAACCCATGTGCGTTTTATGCAAAGTAGCCATGCTGCTCTGAGCTTTCAACGACACAAGCCGGAGAATCAACGTCTACATCGGTAAGAAAAAAAAAAAAAGCCTATTAAATACTAGCTACTAAATTGGTGTGTCTAGAGTGGAGGCGCTAACAAGAACGTGTTGGGAAGAGGTGACACATTGCAAAGTAGATGAGGCGCTCGGCTGTAACATTACCGTTGTTGTCTCAGTGGAGCTGCTTTGGGTTGCAGCCTCTGCCTCGTTGCTACCATCCACTCTAGTATTAGACCATCTAAAAGAACTGTGCATGTTTTCTGGCTTATATCTTTACTGTTTGAAATAGCTCTATTTAGCTCTGCTGTTTGGACAGCAAGCTAATGTCGATAACCATGTTGGAGCTTGTGACTGAGCGGGTTGAATGCACCTTGTGTTTGAATACCATCGTCGTCTTTTCTTCTTGGTGAACTGCAGCCAGAGAGAGAACGTTAAATATCTGATGTGACTACGCACACTGATTTCAGACCTGGGGTACGTAACAAACATGGCCTACTTTGAGTTTTCTGCCTCGGTATTTGAATATATATATTTGACTGTCAGAGAGCTGTGTCATCATCAGTAAGTGCATTCACGTTATGATGTTTAAACAGATAACTGGATACTGTGAGCTTTCCAACCAAGCTGCCCGCTGTAACTGTAATGTTAGTTAAGATAGTAATAGTAGCAGATTATTATTAGTAATAATCCCCGATGCCTGGCCAGGTGAGGGGGTCAGAGAATACACTTGGGGGAAAGCCTGTGTAGTGTTTTCTATTGTCTATTGTCTATGGTTTTGGTTTTGTATAGTGCCCTACATTCATTAATTTTTAACATTTTTCTTTATGCTATTGAGAATACTCTTGGTATTGAATTTAATATGTGCAAATGCTGACAATAAATACTTGTTTAATTCACTGTTCTTGGGCTAATACTTATTTTCTGAATTCTGTTTATAGCAAAATACTCTTCCATTACATACTGTAAACCTGTTTTTAAATTTGCAGTAACATTCCACAATATAAATGTTACACTGAAAAACACAATTTACTTCAGACAAGATATACTATAAAACACTAAGTACTAAGTGCTAACGTACTTTGTGCATCGCGCGTTCGCGGACATCTGCGGACTCGTCTGGGAAAGTGGTTTCATTCATACTAAGATCAAAGGTCTGCACCAATCTGGCCACAGGTAATATGCAGTGCGCAGATGCAGCAGAATAAACAAAAGATAAGTTTTAGTGGCCGCACTTCTTTTCTTTCATCATTTTTGGCTAGACTGACATAACTAATGTTGCAGCGACAGCTGAATCCGTGTCATCCAGGCAGAGACAACATGAGAAAAAATAAAGGTCCTGCAGACGTGAAGTGGAACGTATTACATTTTTTTGTTGTTGTCATTGTTGATGTTCAAAGAAAAGAGAAAACTTTTAAGTTGAAATGTTGCTGTGAATCAGTGTATCTACAGTAAAACTAATTAAGTCAAACCTTTGCTCTATTCACACGCGTGAAAGTGCGTGTGCAGTTGGCGTGCCTTCAAAGCGGACAGTCTGCGGGGGTCACAAAATTTGGGCTGCACACGGACACCCGCAGAAAAGCTAAAGCTATAGCTAAAGCTAAAACAAACTTAGAGTAAACTTACCATAAAACAAACAGTCTCCGCCCAGCCCGTTTTTCTGTTTCACCCTGAACACAGCCTCTGATCACTCACTCCAGCTGTCACTCACTCCTTGCCCTGCTACACTGAAATCAAGTAGGGCTGGGCGATATGGCAAAAACATCACATCCCGATTTTTTCATGGGAGTATCATGATCTTAATTTTATTTTGATTCTTTAGTTTTTCATATTGGTTAAGAGTATTTTAAAAGTTACGGCAAATTCATGGCCACAGTTTTGTTTACAAACATACAGTATGTTCAGCTTGTATTTGGTTCCTGGTTCTTCAAAATGATTTCATTTTAATTAATAAATTGTTAAACTGTAAGAATTACATGGAGAGTAAATGTGTTTTGTAAAGTAACTGCAGGCTCTGCAAAAGTAAACAAATAAAAATAAAAAATACAGAACTCCTCGAGTGAATTCGCATGACGCTGTATTGCGACAGCCAATTAGTGTCGACGTTCCCCCGACATCTCTGACATCCTGAAAACACGGACGTCTCAGCGTGCGGACTTTGAATCAGACATGGCAGTTAAAACAGTGCTGTGTGTGAACACTTAGAGCTCCTACAACATGACTTTATACACCATGGGATTATGTTAAGAACACAGACACGACATTAAGTTTCTCAGGACTAGGACTTTCACAATTGATTCAGAGCAGAAATGATGATTATATACACAGATAATGACAGAAGAAATGGCAAGCCCCCCCTCCTCCTGATGCTGACGTTACTAGCTAATGCTAACATGTTACTGTGGATGCGTCTAACTTAAGAGACAAGCAGATGATTTTATTAACCTGGACACAATATTGTTAAGTTTTCCAGCCTGTCCAGAACCCTCACAAATGATACAGTGCAGCAAAAACGTTTATGCCAGCCATAGTTAACAACAGAAAATACCAATTCCCCCCTTCAACGAACGAGCTAACACTAAGTTAACATAAGCAGACTCAACTCGGACTTGTTCACAATGCTTTCAGTTTGTTTCACAAGACTACACTCTGAAAGGGGAGGGAAGAAGACGCCACATGTCTCCTGTGTTTAGTTTATTTGCGTGTATTTATGGGAGGCATGGGACAGAACAGAGTAGCGTGTGATTTGGTTGAGAGAATAATGCAATTCGTGTATGAGCCTAGAACTGCAACAGATAGAATGTGCACTGTGTGCAACGTAAACGATCTTTATGTAATGGTGGATCATGGACACATCCTACTCGTTCACGGTCTAATATCGTCATATCGCACACTTAGCTTGTGCCTTCTGCTTGTTAGTGGCCGTTTGGTGCTCTGCCATTTTGATGTCCCTGTTTAAGACCGTCAATTTGAAGTCGCCTTGTTATTCGGTCGGCGAAGAAGTTACTGCCTGTTATCCTGTCTGTGTTAACTCTGCCCGTTTGAAGAGGATCTCAGTCGCAGAGATTTGCACCGGAGAGCTTTGAGAGAAACTGAGTGAGTTGATCAAACGCATTCCCTGTAAAGTCTGATACATACCTGTCCCTGCAAAAGAAGAAACTCACCTGATTTTCTGTTTGCCTCACCCTGCTGCACGCCCTGAACCTCTGACCCCATTCCCAGAAGAAAGAAGACGCCATTCTGATCAGTTGGTTGAGTCTGTTGATTGTTTTACAGTGACGGTCATTACCAATTATATTTCTGTTATCTGTGTCTTGTGTGTATTGTAAAGTACAATAAAAACGTCTAAGAGTGTAGTATTGATTTCTAACAGACCCTTCTAAGAGCACGCAAAATTCTCCTTGCTGTTTTCAACAAACAAGTAAAAGCTTCTCAAAATCACAGGAGACAGTCTACTCTCTTTCATTACCCGCAGAAATGCAAAGAAAAACAAATAATTTTCCAAGGGCAGTCTGCATTTCTGGAAAAGAAAAAAAAAATTTCCCATGATGCCAATTTCTTAAAAACAACAGTGCAACGGCTTGTGTGACTTAACTAGTGATCAATTGGACCCACTTCGAGAATCCTGGAGCTCTCATAAATAATGTCTGTGCATATTCATGAAAACAGAGACAGCATATCAGTTTTTGCACTCAAGGCTAGATTCAAATGCACCCTCTAAATGTTAAAAGCGTGACAGATTGTAGCACTTCAACCCATTCTGATACCTTATCTGATATCACATGTACATGCATGACGGAGGGAACGAGCTGAACAGCTTTTCTGTGGATGTAAGGTGCACAGGAGCTGTCATTTGCATATCCGCCCCTAAAAAATCTCATTTAATCTGTCCTGTTTGAGTTTGTTGGTTAAGAGGTTGACCTGCACATGCAATGAATAACATTTGGGAATGGGTATGTAACCTTGGTCAGATATTATGCATCTTGATGCCATGCAAGTGAGGAAGATGAATAAATAAATCAGGTGGTTTTGAATATGAGTGGGATCTAATCATCGCCTTATTGTCAGGCCTGATTTACAATGCAAACACCAGGAGGCGAGGCCTTGATGGCGTTGAGTAAAATGGTGGAGGGAAGGGTGGAATGGAAATGAGACTAAGGCGGGGGGTGGCTGTGTACACATTTGTGGTCAGACCCAACACAAAAATCGGAAAACACACAGATGAGAGCGCAAACATCCCACACACAAGTGGGAATGGGCGTGCATGCAAACACAGGCATGTATATTAATGCCCAAATGCCAACATTAAACACAGAGATAGCAGTGCTTCAACCCGTGTCATCCTGAGGGCAGTATCACACAGTGTCTCTCGCTCTAACGCATAAGCACACATACATCCTAACATACACAGACACTCTAAGGAGCAAGTGCATATGCAGCCGCAGGCGAAGATAGTCTCACCAGTGGTCTTAAGGCTACAAATCCCCCTCAGGCTAAAGCGAGCTCCACACATACTGCAGTCAGGACCCAGTCCACACTCCCAGACCACCTCATTAACCTGAGCCAGCAGCCCTCCCTCCTCCCTGCCTCGCAACACCCTGCTCCTCACAAGCACACACTTACAATTCATACTAGTATTATTTATTCATCTGCTCTTGTTGATTGGATTCATCCTCGCCCACAAGACAGATAAGGCATGGATTTGAAGCTTGGTGAAGGATGTTTCAACATTGTTGTGGGCATTGTTAATGCCGGGCTCAGCAAGAACACGGCAAAAGTGGTGAGGTGTGGTGGAGTTATGTAGGCATCTTTTTGGAGGGTTTTGTCTCAAGGGTCAAAGGAAGGATGTTGGTATGTGATTTCAAATCTCTGCAGTGTTGTGGAAGTTCCTCTGTTACCTTATTGGAAATATTGCAGCAAGGGATGCAGGACAGGATGTTATTTTGTTGAAAAATAAAAAGCACAAAGAAAAACTTCATGTCTGCTCACTGCTTTGTGAGCATGCTCTGATTCAGATGTGAACTGAGTTAGGAAAAGAGGGAAGTAACTCACTCACAAATAATAAAAATCAGCAAAATGTTGTGTGGGTTGCTGCTTAACAGTCTTGATGACTTGTGGCTGAATTGGTAAATGAGCAAGCTGGAGTGAATAAGATGATCACAACCTATAGTCAACGATAAATTGTAATGTTAAATCTGCACAAGCAAACCTTATCCTTTAGTCATCAAAGTCGAAAATATTTGCTTTCTTTATTTTAAACTCATTTTTTTAAATGAAATCAATAAGTCACATTATTATTGTCAACATAATACTATTTACATAAAGTCCTTTTGCGTTTTCGTCGTCTCACTCATTGGGCTGACGTCACTCAAAGCATTCCTCAGACTCGTCCTTATCAATTTCCAATGACATTTTATTCTTGAATTTAAATTTATAACCTTTCCAGTTTATTCTCTCACACTGAACTTAATGAACGTCCTTCACATATTCAAATATGCCCCACAGCCATAATGAAGACACAAGGATTTCCCTCGGGTATGACAGTTTGCAAGATTCATTGCTTTCTTTTAACTGCTGACAATGGCGTCAGTGCTCCAATCTGACTGCAATTCCTGTTTTCTTTGTATTTATGCTAATGTTTGTTTGGATGTTACAGATTCCAGTTTGATTGTGTTCATTCCTGCTTTTAAAAATCAAATTAAAGTCTTGAGTAAAATGGATCACGGTAAAACTATGGTACAGTGGAAAATTTTTGTAATTCCCCAAGGACAAGTGGTTTGCATGCAGATAACCTTATTAGCATAGCTAAAAGCTCATATTGTAATGAGGTGTTTTTTGTTTTGTTTTGCTATTTTTCTTCTGAAGAGGTTAAACATATAAGATTAAAAATTCAACAAAAATTCAGACTGTAGGTATATCATTGAGACATTTTTAATTATTTGTATGAAGAGGTTCATGGTTTGTAAACTTTTTTTTTTTCCATCCTAAATCCAAATTGAAATCTAAAGTTGCTGTATTGTGCTTTGGGGGGTTTTCTCCATCCTTTAGTGTGTAAGTGTGTAATAGCCTGTATGTGAAACTGAAATTGAAAAGACCCCGAAGTCAAAGGAAGCTCTGTTCTCCCACAGAAAACTTAGTGCCCTAAGTGTCTGAAACTTCTTGTCAGCAGTCCAGCCTGTATTTCAGTAAATTATCTATCTTACTACTTCCTAAATTTGCAATATACAAATGCCTAGCAGCTTTTCTGGCACACCGGAGAGGCTTTGTTGTTGATTGGTAATGTTTGAAACAAACGAAGTAGCTCATACTGTACGTGTAACGGGAGATTAATGTAATACTCCTGTTACGGTTACTTCATCTATAAACATCAATAGTGACAGCATACAGTCTC
>JAQLOL010000006.1:1039456-1052254 GCA_029783665.1 Naso thynnoides | reverse complement strand
TTAAAATGCTGTGTGATTTTTTTTTTTTTTTCAACTGTTGTGAATTTTTAAAGTTTTGACTGCAGCAGCCAAACCAAAAAACAGCAGTAGGCTGCTCAGTTGCAATCATGGCTGCCACCTGTGGAGTGTGACTGACAGAGAGGGCAGACACAGTAGAGTGGTATAACTTAAAAGTCAGTGTTTGAGCAAAATCTAGATTACAAGACAAGTTCAAATTTATCTGAAATCTCACCAACATTTTGATGGTTGTCAACTTCCTTGCCTGAAGTTTTACCCAGATGCAGATTAAACCTCTCACTTTCAAGGTATCAAAATGCTAACATCTCAATTTTGAAAGGTCTAAGGCTTGGAGGTGCTCTTGCCACTGTCTCAAATAATTTAACTGACAAAGTCTGGGTCCTGATGGGACCTGCAATGGTAACCTACTAAGGCTGAGACCTGCTGATATAACTATGCCTCACATTCTCTAATGCTTCATCTTACACATACTTCAAGCATCAGTGAGGGTCCTCAAGGCCGAGATACTGCTTGGACCCTGCCAACCAAAATCCCTGGCAGAATTATATCAGTGGACAGCCACAGAGTTTAAGTAATTCCTTTTATACACTGGACCTGTAGTTTTGAAAAAGGTGCTGCACAGCAATGTATACAAACGCTTTCTCTGCTTAACAGTAGCTGTATCAATCCTTCTGGACTCCTGTGAGGGAAGGCGTGTTGCTTACATGGACTTTGCAAAACAGCTGATAAATTACTTTGTAGACAAATGTAAGCATATGCACACAGCCCATTTTTTGGTGTATAATGTTCACAACTTGAAACATTAACATTAACAGATGACTGTAGGAATTTCCAGTCCTCTCTAAAAAATGACTTATCTGGCTTCCCTTTTGAGAATCACCGGCAATCTCTGAAGAAACTAGTAAGAAATGCAAAGAATCCTATTGGTCAAGTTTCAAGTGACTATTTGACTAATAGAGGGCAGAAATACACAGAAACAAGAGCGCAAAAGTTGGCATTTTGTTCCAGTAAAGAAGAGAAATGGATGTTTCTTCTTGAACAATGAAGACTTTGCCTTTGTAAAAGAAAAACATGACGATGGCAGTTTGCTGTGTGACATCATATCACCAAAAAGCCTGGAAAGCTCACTGTGCCTCGTGACTCAAAGCACATTAATGTTGAGTACATCAGAAATTTGGAGAGTGTCAGGAAACACCGCAGGCTTCTTGAAGTAATAGAAATAAACTGTAAAGTGGTTGTCAACCCTATCAAACAAGATACTTGCTAATGCCTTTATTGCACGACATGGAAAGAAAAGATTACGTAACAGTAATTACTGCTAATTGTAGTCAAAATAGTAATACTAAGTAACTAGATAAGTACTAAATAATACTACTATACTCTAAAGTGTATTTTGAGTTCACATGAGTTTATGTGTTTTGAAGAAAACAACTGTTAAATACTAACTTTTTTCCTTCCTGTTATTAACAGCAGAACCCCTGAACCCCACTGGTTAATGTTTAAATTCATGCTTTAGGCCTACTTTACATCAGTATGTTTTGTTTTAGGATGGCTTGGGTTCGGGCAGTGTGCCAAGAGAAGCTACGACAGGAAGAAGGGATAGTGCCAGACAGTTGGGTAGACAAAGAAAATAAGTCGGTGTTCTGGCCAAATGTAGCAAATGCCACAAGGCATATGAATGAATGACGGAAACCATCTCATGATTGAAGAAAGTTTCCTCTTCTGAATGAAAAGATGTGATCTGGTAGTACAGTTCCATGTTAAATCTATTATGTTTGCAGCTTTGTCTTTAGATAGCCTAATTACCCTGCTGTATAAAAATGAGCGAAAAAAACTCTCTGGAGGTCTTCTTTGATGAGCGCCTGTTCAGAAAAAGACCCTGGGATCATTTTTCACCGGATTATTCCTTTAAAGCCTTTTTGTTTAAATTTAGAATTTAGAAAATTAAAAAAAGTTCAATTCATAGCAGCAGCGTGTGTCATAATATCTGCATCTCCATTTGGCTGAGCCTGTAACTCTGGGAAGTAGTGAGTCTGTTCTTACAAATTGTGTCAAACAGGTAGGACAGTGGGAAAACATACAGCCTACTGAAGGGCTGGACCAAAATCTTACATCCTGATAACAATACATATCGCAGTACAGCAAATTTTCTGTAAATCTAATAAATAAATAAATGTAAGCTACATTCTGACTCTCATCTATGTTGAATAAAAAAAAAAACAACAACATATTTCTTCTTCAAACAAATGATGCCTATCTGTTTTAGTTTTTCGCCTAACACTACATTTTACAAGATTACATTGAACTAATCATGATGAAGTTACTTTTGGCAAATACTCATTTTTACTGAACAGCACTAGAACATATCACAACATAACTCAGTACGACCTATGTGAAAACAAAGAAAATAAACGAAATCAGACGCATTTTACTGGGTCCTTTAGTTTCATGCTTCAGATGTAATGAAAGCGGAGGTGAAAACAACCTCTGGAAATTCTTTGAATATGTCGCCATGTCGGCTCTTTCAGGTGCTTTGCTAAACTGCTCATGTTAGTGGCGTTACCTTTGGTGAGCACTGCTCAGCAGCATCTCTCACATGAGCTGCTCCTATCATTTGGCTATCCATTTTCTTCTTCTGGGGGATTGCTCATTGTTCCACTGGCCCATTGTTCAGACGGCTCACTGTTTCGCCTGCATGTTGTGAGGCACACCCAAGGGGCCAGCAGAACAGTGGTGCGGCACCAAGTTTAGAGGTAAGGTACAAATTGAGCAGAGCAGAGACAGCAGTGTTTGTTTGTGAGGCTGGCTGCGCTTTGTTCACAGTGTGTGTGTATCAACTCGTTGGAGAGGAAGAGAGGAGAAAGCACAGGAGCTACCATTAGTGCAGAAATAAATATCAGTACCATTTTAAAATATTTAGTATGGAGTTGTTTTCAGAAGTTATTTTGTTGTTAACAACATTAATACAACTGTTGTTGACACGGGGGCCATGTGTTTAAGTCGGCTGCGGGAAACCCTGAACAATACCAACAATATTGCATAAAATGAAATGATAGAGTTTTTTTTAAAAGATATTTTTGGACTTTTTGGGGCCTTTTTTGATGACAGCTGAAAGACGGGACAGGAAATGGGGGAGAGAGAAGGAATGACACGCAGTAAAGGGTCACAGAGTGGAATCGAACCCAGGGCCACTGAAGCGAGGACACAGCCTCTGTACATGGGGTGCCCACCCTCCCAACTGACCAGGACGCCCTTAAAATGATCTGTACAGCAATAATTCTGAAGTTGTCTGTACCTGTTCATTACCTGTTCATATGTATTATTGATATATGAATTTTCATGACAGTTGTAGTTAAGTCTGTAGTTAAAACTCTAGAAACCGCTATGCATGGATGCAATCAGAGTTTTTACAAATGAGCTCACATATTATATTTCTGCAAATGGAGGTGCAGTAGATCCAGAAGTGAAGCTTTTCAGAGAAAAAGTCAGGCAGAGAGGAACAAACAGAAAATGAAGTGGAGCTGGAGTTGACTGAAATGTGAAGACCAAATAATGAGGCCAACACTGGTGCTGTTTGCTGCTCTTGGCTGGACGGCCTCTGTTTGTCTTAGTGTCGGGGGGCAAAGAGAGCCAGCAGCCGAATGGAATTCTTGGAAACACCAAACAAACCTATATTAAATTTCCCCTGAAATGCCATGGGGAGTGGTGTGGAGCATGCGTGGCAGGGGAGGGTGGTCAGAGATGTGGACAGCAGAGGTATAGATACACAAGCAACAGAGGGAGAGAGAGGAAGAGGCATACTGCGTGAGGAGAAGGGTGTGTGATTAAAGCTTAAAATTAAAGGGAAGGTACTACATAAAGCAATAGGAAGATTATGAGAGGCAGAGGGCAAAAACGAAAAGTTTTTCAGGCTTTAGCAAGACATGACAAAAGTTGAGAGGGTTATGGAGGGTGCCAGGTCATTGTGGAGGTAAAGGAGAAGCTATTAGAGGAGAAAAGAAAGTAAAGGTGGTGGTAGTAGAGAGGCATGTCGGCCAAGCTTGAGAAAAGTCCACCCGCAAATTCTTCAAGGCCCCTGCCTTCTAATAAATTCAGAAATGCAACAGATAGAGGGTAACATCTGTGTGAGGCGGGGCTACGTGTGGCTGCGCAGTGTGTGATGACACAGGGGAAAGTTACTCACCGAGGCGCAGAATATGGAAAGCGCCCTGCGGAGCAGAGGTGCCGGTCATCAGAGCTAAACAGCCATCAGCAGCTACCATCTGTTTCTCTGCTGGAAAGACAGTGGAGCTTTGACAGCCACTAGAACCATGTCAGTGGGCCTTGGAGGGAGTTCCTGTGTGGATATTGGCCTTGTAGCTCGACTATCGTCTCTCCTATAAGAACTTATCGTGGTATTTGCGGGGGAATGTCAGAACGCAGCCGTAGCCCAGACACTGCTGCACTGTTACAGTATACTGGTTAGGTCACTGTTACTGTTAGTCAGTTTTATATATCTAGTGAAGCCAAATACAGAACAGTCACCTATGAGGTTGTGTTTTATGGACAAAGAGGTAAAGAGAATCAAAGCCAGTATTTCAATAATGAATTACTGAAATGAATGAAACTTAAATAAACCTTTAGGCTGTAACTCACAAATGAACTCTTGTGCTCAGAGTCTGATCCCTCTCAGTGTGACATTTGACAGTAAGAGACGATCACGGTACTGTAAGATCTGGTTAGGGGAGATCATGGTATACATGATTTTACTCGTAAGAACATTTGCAGTTCTGTGGTCACCAGACATGGCCAGAACTTTATCTTTTTACTTACTGCCGGCATCTGAAGAGGGAATGTTACATTGATGATCACTTTGTCCCTACATCTATCAAATACGTGAACAGTTTTATAACGTAAAGTATGCAGAACTGATATTGGTAAAGGTACATGTGGTCGTTCAAAACATTCATACATAACAATTACATGTCAAACAGTCTAGTTTTCTATCACCCCTTTTACATCTAGCATTAAAATGTGATCTGTATCTGGATAAGTTATCCAGATAATTAAAGATCTGATCTTGTCTCGTCTGCATTTACACCTGCTAGTTTTAATGCCTTCTTGTTATCCATACTGAGATTGGATATGAGATTTTTCCTACATGAAATAAACACTCACTCTATGCGGAGCATAGTCTCATGTTATTGCTAATGCAATCTAAACATTTCCTACAGCTGCAGCTTCACATTAAAAGCATTTCACTGGTGAAATACGTGTTGACTTTTATTTTGAAGTTGGCTAATCAGAAAAATACGTGTTCAGTTAGCTTAGCTAGCCCAACGCTGTCGATCACCAACAACGTGTTTGTGGAGCAAAACAACAGTCATTTTCATCTGTTGACATCGGATTGATTTTAAATATGTCTGGGAGAAGTTTTATACCGTCTGTGAGAGTGATGAAACAAGAACAGAGCGTAGATGACAAGCTGCCTGCAGAAGACAGGTGAGCAAACAAACTCAACATTCATTGAAGTCACTAAGTTCCCTGTTAGCATCCAAAGTATTTTAGACAAGTAAGTAAGTTTCTGTGTTTCACTTTGACGGTCAATTCTCCACCATCATCCTGCTAAACTCTCCATGTCACTGAAATGGCACTGTGTCTGTAGCAGCTCTCTGCAGTGACTTAGCTGGATGCAGGATGTAACGTTAACTGTGGCGTCTGTCCATCCGACAGTTTTGATTTTTTCAGAAGGCAAAATGACGATAGGGACTGGTTATAGACAGACACACAGAGAGACAGACAGATAGATAGATAGATAGATAGATAGATAGATAGATAGATAGATAGATAGATAAATAGGGATGTTCCACTATATTATTATATAAATTTGATGAATATATAAAGAAAAAACTATTCAAGACAAAGCTTTCATTATATATAATCTGCATTGTCACACTGGTAATTTAAACGTTGATGCTCTTGCAGTTTTCAACCAAAGAAATGTCAAGCTAATGTGCTGTTGTGACACAATGTAAGCTGGCTGTTAGCTAGTTACCCGTGTAGATAAGTTTGCCCCAAAGATCAGCCAGTGCTACAAACCTAAAGTAATAAGATACGAAAAAAGACCACATGATGTCTATACGTTTTTTTAATTGATTGTGTTTCTTTTTTAATCTTTTCTTATTTTAAGCCCTCATATTTTTTCACTCAGTGTGCATTGGTCTCCAGCTCCATGTTTGCTTTTTATTCTATGTTGGGTTTTTTTTGCTTTTCAAGCAAACTGTAAAGCACTGTGTATTAAATTTGATTTGTTTGAAATGCGCTAATTTAAAAAAAAAAAATTACTGATTGATTGATATACTGAGCATAGAATTTTCTTCTGATGACAGGTTTAAGGTCAACTGATCTTGTACACGGATGAATTTTACATTAATGAGCTCTACTTGCTTCGTCCTTCAGGTGGCACGTTGAAAATTATTTTCTCTAAGTTACTACATGTACCAGTGAATACCTCATTTATTGTTAACCAAATGACCAGTATTTAAAAACTTTTTGTCAACTAAGCAATAAATACAGGTTTACAGCTCAGAATGACGTTTTTTGAGTGAAGTTCGGTGGAGAGGAACACAGACAGACAAGACAAAGCTGCACCAGGCTTCTTGGAATACACAAAGATATACACACACTTAACTTGAGAGACAAAGCCAAAGGCTATTGGGCATGTTTTAAATGGGAAAATAACTTTTTCCAGCAATCAATAAAACAAAACTGCAGGTGCATCAACAACAACCCCCCTGAGGTAAATGTTTGACAAACCAGAGCTACAGTCTGTGAGCCAGATCGAGGTCTGCTTTGAAGGAGCTCACTAAAGCCTCACATTCTCTCTCTCTCTCTCTCTCTCTCTCTCTCTCTGCTGAAGGGACATCTGGAGCGCATTAAGGCACTGAGGACATTGGATCTCCCCAGAGCGCCTGGCTGGATGGGTGGCCCGCTGTAGCCCCCTTTCAGCAGCAGGCCCAGCCCTACCTGATTGATAGAGGGAGCCCCACACAAACACTTAACACTCACACACACTGACAAATCCCACAAGGCATACATACAGTGTGGAGCACTAAAACACTGGTGGTGCTGCTAACATGGATAAGCATTGACACATGTACTTCCATCTTTCGCCGTGCGTAGTTTGGCCTATCAATCATGCATTAGGTGCCTGATATATTTAATGTGCTGTACATTCCTCTAATGTTATCGAACAAATTACAAGAGAGTTTCAGGACAGAGTGTTGAAGTGCCTTGTTTGTAGTCAATAAACAGAAGTGGCTAGATTTTAATGTAGGTACAACTCCTGACATATGGAAGTAATATTGGAAGATGAATACAAGCCTAAACTCTATCGACGACATGCAATTTCTTCAATGCCTGCAGATTTCCAAAGCATTCCCCGACACTTGACTCACACAAATAAAGATGTGAATCAAAGCCCATCTTGTTCCTCTGAATTGTACTTTTTCATTAAAGCACAGAAAAGATTATTTCTCAGCAGATGCTCTCCATGCGATGGGAAAACACAAACTTTTTCAAAGGAGGAAAGTTCAAAGAACCTCCTTATTCCCAGTAAATTGCTTCGCCTGATTTGCCATTTCAGATAAATTGCAGTGTTGGCCAAAATTTGCAATTCACAGGAAGTCGTCCCCTCAGCCACACAGAAAAAGTTAATCCATATTTCACGTTTGAATATAAGATGGAAGCAGAGAGAAAGAGAAGGAAAAAGGAGATAGGTAACTCCTTGCCAAGAGATGAGGAAAGCAAGGGGAGGGGTGGCAGGAGAAGCGGTGGGAGTGGAGAAAAGGCGAGAGAATGGGAAGAAACAGGCGCCATTTAGAGTAAATGGCATCCAAAAACCCTCTCCAATTATCTTTGCCTACCATGCCAGTGAGACTGACTTAATTAAAATGACTTGAGAGGGAGGGGAGAGAGGAAGGAACTGCCAGTGATTGAGGGGGCAGGCAGGCGACGTATCTGCACCGAAACACAAAGCTCAGGCATCGCGCAGGCTGTCGACCACTCTCCCTTTTCAATTCCTGACTTCAAAAGAGAATAAAGAAATAATAATAAAAAAGAGAGGGGGCTCTCACCATTCACAGCCATGTAATTGCACTATTTAAATCCTACATTTTTATCATTGTTCGAATATTTGTTGGGGGGAAGAAGAAATGTATAAAAATGGATAATAAAACTGCTTTTTTTTTGTTCTTCTCTGACTCCCCCCCTCCTATAATCCCTCTGCCTTTTTCCGAGAAAAACCTTTGACAGTGACCTTTTCGCATGAGGTCTGTTTCTATGGAAACAACGTCCAGCGCCTCTATATTTGGTGTTTTCCTGTCATCAGGCGGCCAAAACTGGCCCACTTGTGCCTAAAAAGGAGAATGAATTACAGTTAAAGATTTTGTGTGTGTGTCTTCTATTTCATCATGTGCATCTTGGCAGAAACCGAGAGCTCAGAATGCTGGAGAGACGTGAAATCACGCAGACCATTCAGCCTTTTTGACGACCGGTCGCCATTCTTGACCCTGTCATTAGATTACAGCAAAAAGAAACCTCAAAGCATACACCTAATTAGCAGAGTGAGTGTCAGAAGACAAACAATACCTAAAACTAAGCGCATTACTCTGTAATTTCAACAGTAAGATTTCTGTGATTAATTTGCTTTTTTGTTAATCATTTTGACATCCAAGCTTGTATCTCATTTACTACCCCAAAACTCTCATTTTGTATTTAAAATATACTCTTACAAGATTTTAAAACCCTCTCAAGACATGTTAAGACAAGTAAAAATACTCTCACCCGCAATTTGTGTCCAGTAATTTATCTCAAAAAAGTTCAGTTACTCTCCTTAAAATTCTAAAAATTATATATATTCCTTCTCCCTTGTGGAAAAACAAAGAATAGCTATGAATATTCAAAATTTATTCATTTTAAAAGTTTTACTGCTGGACTTAAAATATTGCGTATTTCAACCAAAAATACATTACTGGTGTCTTCAGCATTGGACAGAAGGGTGCTGTGGCTTCTCCACTAGGTTGGGTTTGGTCTGATAGGTAGCACTTTGTATTTTGGCTGTGAGCGTGTTTTGTACAATGTAGCAGTCTAAAACATGCAGACATACATCCAATAGAACATCACAGGTCAGTCTAATATTACCACACAAACATGAAACAAGGGCCTATTTTGGTACAGGTGCAAAGCTGGCCTAAGCACAGATCCAAGTGCATGTGTAACTCGGTAGAGCGTAAGAAGCTTTCATCTGCACTGGCTATATTTGTGGCTTAACATGAACCTGGCTGCATCTAATGATGAATGTCCCAACACAGGGTGTGTCCAAAAAAAACAACAACTCATACAGTGCAAGTTTGGTGCCATTTTTGAAGTGACTCCTCCACGAGCTCAAACCAGGTCTAAGTGCAACGCAGCCAACAGAGGGAACAGGAAGAACAGAGACATGTTGTGCGTGTTTCATCCCACTAACATAAATTGTTAAAACTCTTTGTTAAATCTAACCTTCTGATTTAGTTAATCATTCAATAATATAGCTAACACTTGTCACCACAGAAAAAAAAAAAAAGGGTAACAAATCGAAAACCTTTTGCGGTTCTGCTCTGGTTTGGTTATCGACACAGCTGTTCGAGGCCACAGAGTGTGACACTGCGTCATTTACGCATGAAAGGTTACGCCTTTAATTAATGACTGGGAAGGACATTGAGTGTCTGCAATTTACTTATGCTCACTTCTCAACATCTTTTCAGCACCTGATTTCAGTAAACTGGATGTTTGTACTTTGTTTACTTTGAGATTTAGAGTTGCAGTAGGTAACTTCTGCTACTGAGCTAGCAAGCTAACGTTAGCTGTAGCATGAGACTCATTGGAAAGCAACTCCGCTTTAGCCGTTTGCATCAGCTCGCGCTTTATTTCTTTTGTTGTCTCTCTCTTTAAGTCCAGTTTGTGAAAGTTGCAGCAGAGTAAACTGGTCCGTCTCAGCTCGAGCTCGAGCCGACTGACAGCGTGGCTCACAGACACTCTGTTGTTGGCAGAGGAGAGTCAGAGCACGGTGAGCTAATCAGCTCGTACCAAGGTCACCTGTTGCTTAGAAGCACAGCGTAGACCAACCAATCAGGGCAGAGAGTACAGAGAGCATCACTGATTTTTTATTTTTCCATTGAAACCCTCATCCTGGTGGCAAAGAAAACATCCTGGTCAAAACAGGACTTATTGGAGACCAGTTTAGCAGCCAATGGTGTCATTTTTCAACCACTGTTACACTGTTAAATCAGGTTATACAACATAATGACAAAGCTAAGACAAAACAGTTTTTTTACTTTAAGCTTTCTGGCTCTTTAAAGCAGGAAAAGGGTCTTTTTAAGAAGCAACAGTGGAAATATAAAAGCAGAAATACTTCAGCCGAAAAACAGAACTGCAAATAACCTGCAGAAACAAATCTTAATTTGCCTCAAGGGGTATTAATGGTGGCTGGGTCAGAATTTCATTCAAAACTTGGGAGCGGGGATGCAGTTTGGATTTGTTCCTCAGTGTCCACAGCACTGCGTCCATGCTGGAGAAAGGTCTGGCTGCAGCAGTTAACACTCAGGCTTGTTTTGCTTTTTTAAAACTCATTACAATGGGCCTGAGTTGCACTACGCTCAACATGCAGCCTCAGTTCCCTTGCAAAACAGTAACAGAGAGTGAAAAGGGAGGAGACTGTTGAGTGAAACAGACTCGTACCCACTGTTTACATCTGATGAGTCAGAGCAGGAGTAGAATAATGTGATCCCAGCTCCCAGTAAAACTGGGTTATTATATGTTACACTGTACTCCACTGAATATTTCCAGGTAAAAAAAAGCAAATAGATGGAAAACATATGAATGCGTGGGCAAAGGTCAGCTCTGCAGCGCTGTACTCTGAGCCCAGCCGTGCAAACGGAGGAGAGTTTAGATTCAGACGCCTGATTGTCTCCGAGGGAGGGAGCCGCAGTGTCAGCAGACATTAACCCTCCACCTTTGACCTCTACTCCCCAATTTCAACCACAGTGTCTTCCAAGGTTTGGAGTGAAGGAAGGGCCTTGGGGAGGAGGCAGGTGTGAGCTGCAGTGGGAGGGCCCACTGAAAGTCACACCACACTGTAACCTTTGAACTGGAACGAGTATGGAACGGCTGTGACATTCCTCACGTATGCAGCTGCAGGGAAGCTTTGCCTACAGCCACACGATGCAGCTCAGAGATGATTTGGATTCTCCGGTTGTTGGGCTTGAATGAAAACTCGCCAAGGCCACATCTTTAATTCAACAAAGCAAATAATGAAATGAGCAAGTAAACCTACAACCACTTTTAAAAGTAAAGAAAGTGTCTGAGCTTCGCTGATCGCTGAAAGTCCTGAAGGTGACATCTCTTCACAGACTCAACTCTGACCTTGTGATGACTGGATTATTCATTAACTAGTGAAACTGTCTTTATTGGTGCAACAAACTACGGACGAAAGAGAAAATGTGTGACCTCTGTTCAAAATAAACAGACAAGAGTGATTACGACTGGATTATGGCAGACATGCTAAACAGCCATCACAGTCATCTGGGTAAATATTCCACTTTTGTCCTTGAAGTGTGTCAGGGAGATGAAACTGTGTCTGATAGATAATTCCAGTACAGCGCAGGCAGCAGAGCACCGATAGAGGAGATACATGAAAGTCACAGCTGCCACTGTGCCAACCCACTAATTCAATATGACGGCCCCATCGCTCCGTTTCACGGGATTTTTATATCAGACTCACCATTAGTGCGTTGTGTGAGTAACTTCAGTTTGCTGTGCCCGGACAGCAACATTCTGTTTGACTGAGGTCATCATGGGACGCTGAGGCATCCAGGTGTGTCCGTGTTCTTCAGTGCAGCAGCTCCGTGTTGAGTTTCTGCGGAGAGACAATGACCTGAAAGAAAGGATCCACACTCGGAGCAGCGCCCTGCACGGGGATATCAGGATGATGGCCCCACAATGGGGATGGTGTCTGCTTTCCCATTCAGCACTCTCTGCAGTCTGCCATCGGCCAACAGAAGAATAGACTTCATTAAAAAAAAAAAAAAAACTAGAATTACCAGCTGGTGGTTATATGCCCCCCACAGTCAGTACAGTGTGGTCTGGAAGAGAGGGTGGCTGGTGTTTGTGGTCGTGTCGGCTGTTTTGTGGTGTAGGCGCCTTGTTTGTTACAAATATAGGACTGAAGAGCTGCAGTATAGGCCAAAGGAAGTCGTGTGAATTGGTAGAGCTGGTAATGAAATACAGGAGGCAAATGGTCAAATGAAGATGATGAAGACTGCTGTCATATGAATCTTACAGAATGTACAGCCAGGTCACATTCTTCGCTCACTGCACACAGGAACATTCAAAGGGAAAGAACTTTGCTGCAGTAGCTGCATTCAAATCAGACAAGACGACCACACAAACCTCTCTGTGTTTATCCCTGAAGACTGAAGAAGACATGATGACATGATACTCAAAAAACATGTACTCATTAAAACGACTTAAAAGAACATGTGTGGAGAGCACCAATGAAAACAAGGCATGTGTAAGACTAATAAAATACAGTTAAAAAAGTAAATGATGTGCAAATTTCCAAAAGTGCTTGGTAATAAATTAAATGAAAGTTTCATATTGGCATTAAAGAGTCTGATGACAGCTGGCAGGAGAGATGTGATGTTGGTTTGGTCCTGCACCTACAGCTGGAATTAGCCTGTTCTGATGGCGCTCTGCTGAAGTTGT
>JAQLOL010000006.1:1026263-1039356 GCA_029783665.1 Naso thynnoides | reverse complement strand
TTTCCCTCATGTGCACCTCCACTCTCAGCTGTGCTCACAACCCCTTTACTGACACAGAATAAACACAGCTAGGACACTGATAAAATGTTACTGAGAGCTTCTCACTCTTCAACGTGCGCTCCTTTAGCAGCCGTTTAGCCGTTAATCCAGCTCATGTGCTCATGTTGAGGAAGTAAATAAATCCACAAGAAACAAGAACACTCTCAACTCCTGTATGGTGCTTTAACAAAGTTAACTGTCCTTCATTCACCCAAAAAAATGTAATCCAGCAGAGAGCAGAGTGCAGCGGTGTCTGAGCAGAGCGGGGGAGGGGGCAGGCACAGCGCTGTGTGTGCGAGCTGGCATTAACATCACTGGAAAAAAAAAAACACTATAAAACACAGCGAGCAGAGCCGACTGAAACAGCCTACAGGAGTCACTGCCAAATGCATGAACCTCGTTATGTGACACTTTGACGTCGTTTAACACGAGTATCCGACAGTGAAACAAGATTTATCGGTCAGAAAAGACGGAAAAGCAAATTAACTCTCCTTTAAACCCTAAATGAAAAATAATGCAATTAATTCTGCAAATGCAAAAGGAGATGAGCATTATTTGTATGTATCTGGTTTTTATTTTTTAAAAGTGCCAGAAATTAAACTTAGGCTCCTCAAACATTGTGAGTAGATGACAAGCAGTGGGAGTTACCATCTTGCACAGATGGGTGGACAGTCCTGAGTCCAAATAACAGGAGCTTTTTTGCTCTTAACATTGTGCTGACAGTGTTTGAGTTAGGACCCGTCTGAAGTCACAGTCTCCTTCACTCATTCACCGGAAGTCTTGTCAGAGCAGACATTTTAATATGTCTAGTAAGAAATAAGGTATTATTTATGCTGATTTATGTTTACTAGTCGTTGTTTACTGTATTTATATTTGTATAGCTTGAGCATGACTTCGGTCACCTGAGGTTGTTTTTTAAATTAAAGTTGGTGCTGCTGATCAGTGTAGATTAGCAATGGCAGCCTTCAGTGCTTCGCTGATGTGGAGTGTAAAAATGCCTCCATTTCAGTCCGACGATCCACATTCAGACCAACTTTCACTCTATGACAAAACAAAGGCCGGGGTTTCAGCACAGAGGCCTTCAGTAAAACAATGTTGGATCATCCAGCAAAACTTGGAGCCAGACTTGATTTTTACTGCAGCTCAAACTGATGTCATCCAGTAAGGAGGAGCTGTGTTGGCCCCTTTCGCACATACAAGTACACATTCCTGCTGGATTAGTTTGTATTTCTGCTGTTTTGTTGTGAGCGTTGGGACAAAAGATAAAATATTTTCCAAGTTTCCAGACCTGCTGTGACACTGAGCGAGAACACACATTAGCAAGATTCTTTAACTGAGGTAACTGGCTGGAACGTGGCCACTATTTTCATAATTAAATGTATTCTTATGAATTATCCCGGCTGTAAATTTTACATCCATAAAATGTGACACAGGATCACATTGTGTGGTGTGGTGTACATGCTGTGGACTGCTGGTTTCAGTCCACTGTGGGAATTCAGAGTGCATAAGTTACACACAAAGAATTTGGCTCTGGCACACGAAATAAAATAACACTGTAGACAGGAAGTGATCTCAGACAGCTGTGGTCTGATTAGGCAGAAAAATTAAATCACCTATGCGGGTTTATCAGGGCTGTGCAGGGTCTTTACATGCAGCATGTGAAACAATCAACTCTTTACAACATGTGACATTATGGCATTATGAATGAGCCACATTCATTTCATTAAAGGGAAAGTTCACCCAGAAAGTAAAATTCATTCATTGTCTGCTCACCCTCATGCCGATGGAAGGTCAGGTGAAGTTCTTTAGTCCACAAAATGCTGCTGGAGTTTCACAGGAAGAAGACGTTGAAGTATTCTCATAACAATTGTAGTGAATGGTGACCAAAAAAACCAACATAATGAATCTTTAAAATGTCTCCATACTGCTTGTCTGAAGTGATGCGAGTATCCTGAGGCGTGGACATGCAGAGTGGTTTTGAAAAACGTGACTGATGCCGTGTTTCTAATGTTACCGTTCAGCAGCATTTTGTCAGCTGAGAACTTCGCTCGACCTTCCAGCAGCATGAGGGTGAGGAGATAATGGCTGAGTATAAATTTCTGGGTGAAGATCACGTGTGTGCCCACATCGATAA
Organism: Naso thynnoides; assembly: GCA_029783665.1. Lineage (NCBI taxonomy): Eukaryota > Metazoa > Chordata > Actinopteri > Acanthuriformes > Acanthuridae > Naso > Naso thynnoides. The sequence goes on along the minus strand of JAQLOL010000006.1, from coordinate 1,037,183 downwards.
CACATGAAGACTGCGTTGTTGAGTCTGTGCTGTATGAATGTTTCATACAGGTTAGGGCTGCATGATGTGACGTGAGGAGGTGTAAATAGAAGAGGATAGCAACATGTGGCTAACTTAGTTAGCAAGAGGCACTGGAGTGTAGGTTCGCTCACAGAGTCTTAAGACAACGTGAACCTGCACCAACTCCTTACGGAAAGGAAGCTCTCGCATGTGGATCGGCATCGCCTGTGCTCAATACATCAACGAAACATAAAGAGGCTCCTGATGGCGGTATTTGGCATTGCAGTATTACACTGTTTACTGACTCTGACTGTTAGAACGATTTATTTTGTTTGTTGTCTCTCTCTTTAAGTGAAGTTTGAACTGAGACCAAATGGTTGCAGGGAAAGTTGCAGCAGAGTAAACTGGTCTTTCTCAGCAGACACTCTGTTGTTGGCAGAGGCGAGTCAGAGCACGGTGAGCTAATCAGCTCGTACCGAGGTCACCTGTCACTAAGAAGTGCAGCGTAGACCGGCCAATCAGGACAGAGAGTGCAGAGAGCATCACTGATTTTTCATTTTTTACACAAAAACCTCATCCCGGTGGCAAAGAAAATATCATGGTAAAAACGTGGCTTATTAGAGACCAATTTAACAGCAAAAGCAAATAAAGGTTTGAGTTACTTTATTTACATTTCCAATGCAACATCTGACATGCTGATCTCAACGCACCTGTCACTGCAACAGATGTGCTTGCGTTTTTACCAAATTAATTAATTACCAAAAAAGTTGGCCAAATCCACAAGGCTGCCAGCGAACACCACTCAGACCTGCGTTTGTAATGCACTGACGAAAGCAGAGGCCTCAGTTTATCTTTCAGTGTGATGAAGCTTCTTCAGGATGATGTCTCAGACTTAATCATCACTTTACATCCTTAAATCAACATAAAGGTGAGCTGTGCAGCTTTAGGAAAGAAGTTTCCAACTCAGAGAATTGGGAAAAAATAGTATGGTATATTTTCATAGCTGAATAAACAAACCGTCAAGAGGTAAACTGGGTACCTGGTACGCTGTTTGAAGCTAGAAATCTGCCTGAAAAGTTTCTGTTTCACTGTGGTTGTTTACAATGGCAGGGCCCACAGATTTGTTTACAAACATTCAAAGAAGGATTACGTTTGGTTCACGGTGCCTCAAATGATTTTGTTTTGATTTATGACAACGTAAGATACAATGATTCCAAGTCTTATGTTGTTTTGTACACTAATTGCAGGTTATGCAAATTTAAACAAAGCCCCTCCCCTGAAACTGCATAGTGTACCTTTAAGAGGAAAATGATGTTTCTCTTGCTTAAAACCATGAACTTCTTTTAAAGTCATCATATTTTTCCCTTTTTTAGTATCAAAGTGGTCATTAGTTGTCTGTACAGTAATGGAAATACTACAATCAAGATGTGTTAATAGCTAATTTAAAAGACTCTAATAACATTAGTTTACTTTTTAGCAAAATTTCCTTCTTGGCTATCGTTGCTGATTGTTTATCTGGCTTGTCAAGCAGCTTTTTTCAGGGTTGCCTTTGTTTTAAAAACTTCACATAGCCAGAGAAAAATCTGAGTATGGAATGAAATAAGAACACAGTCATAAACCAGATAAAATTTTAGTAACACTCTGAAAATATTTCAAATAAAATTTAACATCAAACTGCACAACTTGGGTGGCAAACTGTCAAATCTGGCAACCTTTTTTATAAGAGACATTGCCCTCTTGTGCAGTCTCAGCCAATGAGAGGTCGCCTGAAAAGCAACATAATGGACACACACCAGGACAAAAACTGTAGGCAGCGCTTTTTTTGTTAGACCTTGAATAAATGTTTCTGTTCTGTTCTGATGTTTCTGACAGAACTCAACAATGAAAAAGATTTTTCATAAATATGTATTTTTTTAATTTACACATGTACTTTTAAAATAGTTGTGATGCCACTAATCCTACCGATAAATACATGTTTAGGTGAGATTCAACTTTATCAGAGAAACTCAAATTTCAGCAAATACTCAACATAATATTATTATTAACAAGTTCCTTCATCAAGTTGTTTTTACGATTTATTTAACATTTACAATTTCAAACATTACCAATGTTTTATACAGCACAACACTCCTTTTTTCCTTCAGACACAGCCAGTCTAGTTGAGAGTTAAAAAAAAACTTTGTTCCTTCATGTTTTTAGCAAAATATGTCTTAATAGGGATTTTATTTTGAAAAGTCACTGTAAATCAAAATTATTCCTCCATCATCGGATGTGGTTGTTGTAGCCACACAACATGATTTATAGTATTTTCTCGTCTATCTTAAAAATTGCTATTCATATCCGACATCTTTGCTGAAAATAATCTGTCATTAGAAAAGACTTTAATCTTATAATACAGTTTATCAAATATCACAAACATCACAGTATTACAAACACTTTAATACTGCAGGAGGTTAAAACTACCATTAAGTGCAATAAGGTTCAGGTGGCATTAATCAATGTTTAAAATATGTGCATATATTTACATTTAAATAGAGCAGAGAGATGACTTCTTCTCGAATGTTACATTTCAAATAGTTCAATAACTCGCTATCCATTATGACCAAATGGAAGTAAATTTAAATGCAGCCTGCATCAGCTGAAAATAGACACACACGCACAAACACACACTCTCCTCTGACACCTTGATCAGCCAATACACAGTAACTGCCCATGTGTCACAGCTAACACCTGTTACTGTGCTTTTGTCTTGTGAGCTTATTGTAATAGACTGCACAGTATTTCTCACTGAAGACAAACACAAACTGAGGCTGTTTCATCAAATGTGTTTGCACAGAAGGTTGGTGGGCGCTATAATTTCAAGTTTAAATGTGAGAATACACTGTATAGGATAATTGCCAGGAATGAAGAACCACTGTGTCAACATACATTGGCTGGAAAGAGTTGGCAAGGCAGCTTGGATAGAAATCGATTTAAAAAAGAAAAAAAAAACAAAAAAACAGCTATGATGAAAACTTTGAGACAACCAGTGGGTGCATTTGTGTAAAAAGTTATTATGTATTTAGGTCACGGCTAAACATGACATTTTAGTGTTCTTTCTTTTCTAACTGCACATAACTCCGATAAAAGAACAGTTTTTAATGTTGGTAAAACATTTATTCTAAAAAGTATCAAATATGATTAGACACTGTCTGAGAGGCTTTGGGTCTGAAGGTGAAGGAGAGTCTGAGTGTTTATAAGTGGGACACAGAAAGAAGAAGAAGGAATGAGTTAGCATGACAACCGCTATTTTGATGGGGCCAAAGCCAAGTATCTCCACATATCCACTTTCCCTCTCCTATTCATCCCCTGTCCGCCCCGCTTTTCCATCTCCAGAGCCCTCCCTCCTCTCTCCATCCCCCCGTCTTCTTTCTCATCCTTGCCATTGCGCTCTCCTCTTTCTTCCTAAACTCACGTTCTCCTCTTTTCACTGATCTCCCCTCTCCTCCCCCCCTTCCTTTTCCCTTTTACCCCCTTTCTGAATGTCTTGCCCTGCTCAGGGAGCTTCACATTCCCTTGTGTTGAGCTTAGAGAGTAGTTTGAGAAAAAGAGGGAGAGAATATTAATTGTCTCAATGTACTCTGAATGTGGTTGTTGTTGGCTTTGGGGAAAAAAATGACACTTTGTGCACCGTTCAGCCATGCCCCTGCATATTACGTCAAGAAAACAGTCAGTGCCAGTAGTCTCTGAATTAAAGCAGACAGAAATACAGTGAGGATACATACCATTACCCCCAGTATTCTGCTTCTCACCGGCCAGATTGTTCATTCAGACACACACATATACTGTACACACATATACAGACACACACAGCACCACAGTCTCAGCTCCAGTTGCCAGGGAGACCGCCATACCAGGGCTCTGACCCAGGAGGTTTGGGACTGTTTTTCAACCCCCAACCTCCCCCACAAAAGCAGGAGAGATGGCAGCTGTAGGACAGCTGTTCCTATCAGACCCAAGCCTTAAACCACAGCCTTCACCCCACTATCAGCACAGCGTACACAGCATTGTGGGGACAAAAACACGCCGCAGTATGTCATATAACAATTTAAGGTTACAGGATGAAAAACAAAGCCCACTTTCCGTATACTAGCTTTAGATAAATGTTGATGGTGTCGGTTGCATCTCGCCTTGTCTGGTTGACAGTTTAATTTTGTTTAATCTTATGTTGTAAATTTAACAAATGCATAGTTACACTTTCATTACATGGTATTTATTGGCATTTTGACGGCACTCTGACAACTAAAGCCACAGTGGAGGCTCCGTTATTTTTGAATTTGAACACGAATAGCTTTGAAAGTTGTCTTTTGGTTTTACTTTTGAAGTAACTTGTGTGTGTGATCTTCTCAGGTAGGACTGCAGCATCTTTCTATCAAATCACAAAAGTTTTACCTCTGCTCCCTTACCAGCAACAGAAATAGTTTGTGGATCATTGGCCTAATTTCCACAGTGTCCAGACAGATCATATGATGATTCCTAGTTTTTTATAGCAGTGAATTTCCCTCGATACTGTCTCTGATTTCTATTAGCATGTTCTCCCCAAAAGAGATAATTACCTCTTATTTGGCCACACTGTGAAGAAAAACCCATGCAGACCAAACCTTTAACTATTTTTTTTTTTTTTTTTTTTACAGGCTAAGGGCTGGCTCAGGTAAAGTGACTACAGGGAACTTTCAGTTTTAGTTGATTCTAGCGCCCCCTTTGGACAAAAGCAGCAGTGACATAAGTGCCTACCATCGTAAAGATCTTTGCTGGCATGTGCCAGGCAGGCAGAGTTCAGCATAACAACGGCAACGTGTGTATTTGCTTTGGAAGCGAGCGAAGTTTCATTGGAGTTCGCGGGTATTTGGGCCCGATCATGGCATTGATAGTAACTACACAAAAACAGCAGTCTTTTTGCCGAGGGTGTCATTTCCTGTTACAGGAATTTCATAATCATCAGGGGAATCATGTGACTTTTTCATAAATACTTACAAGTTCCTCGTAGTCTCTTTAAAAGAGAATTCTTTTATTTTCATGTGAATATCAGACAGGCTTTTGGTTTTTAAAGGATAATGTACAGCTGAACTTACAGTTGTGTGTATCACTTTCTGTGATACACACAAACATCCACTTTATGTTGTCTTTACCAATGGTGCAAAAATTCAATAAAGATTTCTCTGTAACGTTGCAGCTTCATAACCAATAGTGGACACATAAAACCCCCTGTCATGCACCCATAAACAAACTAGCAGATACATAACAGCCAGGGAAAGAACTCAAGGCAAGGTAATAGTAGTAGTACACTCCCTTCACAGTATCCATTACCTAACTCTATAATGCCCACTTCTCATAGGTGAACGTGTTGGTTTATTCAGCGTGTAATAGAATTTGGCAGGCCCCTCATCTGCAGGAGCCAAAAAGGCCATTGAGCCGAAACCAACGTCAGACAAACCGTTTCAGCTTTAAGATGGCGCGGCAGATGAAAGTGTAGGGCAACTGATCTCGCAACTGCAGTGTGCACAATGTAACTATGTTCCAATGGGGAACTAAGCAATTTCACCTAGATGGATAACCACATTTCATCTCAAGGGCAGACGGATCAGTACGGGATCATTACCTCCATGAAGGGCTGGTTTGGTGGTTTGAACAGAGGACGTTTTTAACAGGACTTCCTCGGCATTTTGTGGAAAAGGAAAGGAACAATACGTGGACAAATATTATTTAAAAGTTTCCCTCCACCCAGAAAAAGTTTTTTGTTTTGGGGTTTTTTTTTTGTTCCTACAGTTGAATGTTTGTGCAAAATGATTTATGAACAAAGTTTGACATTATATCACTTTTTTAAATATTCTTCACTTAATTTTCATATACTTTGATTACTTTCTATGATGAAATTTTATCTGCACAAATCTTGGGTTAGCCTACAAGCATGATTTGTGACATTGCAAATGGTTTGGAAGCCAATCCTGGTCTAATTATTAACTTACACAATGTGAAGAGGAAACTTGAAGCCAAAACTAAGATACTTTTCCATAAAGTAGGACACATCTCCTGTAGAGTAATTCAATTTTTGAAATATAAAACATTTAAAAAAAAAAACAAAACAAAACCCAGAATCATAGATTCAGGGAGTGGAAGTAATTCTAAAGATCTAATCCTCTCAAAGTGTTTCTCTTAGTTTCCTTAAAATGTCTCACCTTGTCTATTGTAGCCCTGCAGAATGTGTCACGATAGATTTACTTTGCATTCCTCTACTGAACAGGGAGATGCCTGTGCTCTTTCCTAAAATCTTCAATTCAAATGTAAGCCAAGCAGGCTAAATTTTTTGAATGTCACAAATGCAAAAGCCAATGGTAGTCAAAGAAAACCTAAAGCTTCAAGCTCACAAAGAACATAATCATTTACACTAACCCTAACTACTGCTAGTTACATGCTAACAAGCTAGCAAACAAACAAACAAATGGTTTTAAAAATGTTGTCCTACAAAAATGATGTGAGTACAACAGAGGAATGTGTTACTCAACACTAGATTTTCCTGTGCCTTACTTAATATTGGTTCGTAAACCAAACTGCACCTGAAACTAGAAACAAAACACAAGAACAACCATTACAAAACTGAATTTCGGGGAAATGATAAGTGGAACTCTTTATATAATGATAAGTTTTGCACATGATGCTAAAGGCAAACTATGCCCATGCACAGCGCCCCCTTGTGGCTGAAATGTTTGTTACAAAAACTAATGTCAGTGACAACACCTAAATAAACAAGTCCTTAAAAAAAAGAAAAAAGAACAAAGACCTTATTTCATGTGCCAATTTTTCCAAAATGTTTCTCAGATGAAAGGGAAAAAAACGAGTTTAGAAAAACTGTCCTGGCAAAACTTTTTGTTACTAACTGTTCTAAAAAAAAAAAAAACGTCTAGATCATTCTTAAAAAAAATAAATTGCTAGGAAAAAGAAAAAAAAATCAATGCCTTTTCGAGAAGGCAATGTATTAAGCACAAACACAACTTGAAACACTCACAAGAATTGATTGTTCTATGTTACACATCCACACTAAAGAGAAAAAAAAAATCTGAAGGAGGTTCTTTTTTGTAGCACTTTTCTTAGATACACGCACTCTTCTTTTTCTTTGAATTACTACTGATCAAATACTAACAAATCATACTAATTAGAGAAGAAATTTATTTTTAGGCAACAGCAATAACAGATCTTCCCGTTCTGAATTATTTTCTGACACACTGGGCTTTTGGTGATGTTGGCTGGCCTTCATCCTATGTGCAGATTATTGCCTTGGTCTCATAACATCCAGTTATATTCAGGCGATGTCTGCATCCATCCATGTTTGCACCCCTCTTAGTCTCGCTCCGTCTAAATGAAGTGTGACGTGGGAGGATTTGGACTGGACTGTCCACACACAATAAAATATTTAATTTATACATATAGATTGCTGTTACTTTGCCAAAAATTGGAAGAGCTGCCTTGAGGCATCCTCCAAGAGCAGAGACACGTTAAATGAGCTGCTTTTCATGTTCAACCGAACAGAGCACACTTATCTTTTTTCAGTGCGTCTGTTTTTTCTCTGTAGATCACTGTTGAGTCTTTCAGTATGACTTTCTCTGTAATTAGCCAGTAGTCTCATGGAGGAAGACTAACCTGTTCTTTTCTTCAGAGTGCCAGGAAATTAGGAGCAGGCTAAGTTCGAATAGTGGTGATTTGGCTCTCCCCCTCCATCTGTTTTGTTTTCCTTCCATCTCCCTCTTTTTGATGAGCTGGGTCTTCAGTCCCCCTTATAAAATCCCATTAGCTCTTAATGAAGTCGGGCTCCTAGCCTCTCGGCCTCACCTCATTTAGCACGATTGTCTGGCGGCCATTAGCATGGAGGCAATTACAGCCGCACGACAAGAGTAATTGGAAATGCCGACAGGGACCCTGAGAAATGGTAATAAATAAATATAGAAAAAATATTCAAACTAATAAGCTTCCATTCAGATGTGGGGAGGGAGCCTCATGTGTCTACGTTAAATCAACATAATTAGAATTAGGGTTGGTAGGGTAAAGAGCCTGGGTGATGGAGAAATGGATATGGATGGATTGAAGGATGATGGTTAAGCATAAAGGTGGCGAATATGAGGGGGGAAATGTGGGATCACACAGTGAAGCTAATAATGTGGAGCTAAGCGTGACCCCAAATTCATGTAACAGAGAGGTCAGAGAGAGCACGCTGGCGCATGTCAGTTTGCCTTACACTCTTCTCTGACTGAAGTATAGATTTGCCATTCTGCTGTCAAAATATAGCCTCAAAATAATTTCATTAGCTTAGAATATCCCCTAAACCAAAGTCAGATAGGAGGCCTTGAATCTGACAAATTCTTTGTTGAAGATGGTTCAGTATTTTCCTTCGACAGAGGAGGTCAAAGGACGCACAGCAGCTGCCATGTGGACCCTGACATGACAGCCTGCACAGTTTCATATCCATGACCGAAATGCTTTCCCTACAGTAGATAGAATTATGTTTATCAGCAGCTCCAAAATCTAGTTCAATTCCCAAAAGTTGTAAAATACTTTTGATTAATATGCACTTACAGAGGTCTTGATTTAAGTGAAATCTCACAGAATGAGCACATAAGCCCGGCAGGACTTAAACCTCAATTGCGGAAACCTGCTACTCGAATTCAGGAGGACAGACAAATGAATCTCTCTCCATGAGCAAGGCTAAATGAGGCCCCAATACTTTACTGCCAGCATTCCACGAGCATCCAATCTGTAATAACGTGCTGTGTTAGTGAGATGAAGTGCTGTGACGAATTACAGCAAGTTCTATTATTTTATTACCTCCACCAAGGAGGCTGTTTTCGGTCCTTTTTTTTCCGGTCTGTATGTATGTTAGTGAGCAGGATATTGAAATAGAAGTAACTAAGCAGATTCTTAAGAGATTCTTATTCTTATGAATCTATAATCTGTGGTTATATGTTTTTGACTTATTGCATTGAGCCTTTGTCTAAAAACTGATTTCCATAATTATTTGCATGTGCGGCCTTTCAACAACCACACAGGTTTTTTTTTTTTTTAATGTGCAGCTTCTTCAGTAGTGAGTGCTCTCTGCGTGCTTTCTGGAGAGGATGTGAAGCGGTATATAGTCATAAAATTATATCTATATAGATTTAAAAATGTGTCTGAAAAAGATCAGATGTGATCAGTGTTGGGGAGTAAACAGTCACATGTAACAAAATGAATGGAAAAAGTAATCAAAAAGTAATTAAATGTAGTAAGTTACATTACTTTGATAAAGTAGTTTAAATAGTTACATTCCTTACTACATTTTAAAAAGGGTAACAAGTAATCTTGAACCTGTTCTATTTCCAGGGTAACCTTCCCAACTCTGGATAGGATATGAATTAAGAGGAATGACCCAAAAATTCAAAAAGAGTTAAACCTGAAGAGCTCTGAACTTTTCTTAAATGACTCTGTGGGCTACTCTGTGACGTCAAATGCAACAGACTAAATCTTCAGACATTTAAGAAAAATAAGATGGTGAGTGGAAGTGGCTCACTTTATTATTAGATCAAATGGAAAATTAACCACTGCATAAACTACCAAGACCTCTTGAGAAGTTGAGGGAGGTTTTACTGAAACAACAGCAGGCTGCAGGCTTGGTGCCAGATTGCCATGGCATTTCTCCTACTAAACTCCCCCTCCAATCCCCCGTCACTCCCACCACCCACAACCACTGTTGCCCCTTTTCCTGCCTCCTAAGCTGAATGACAGGTGGCAGAAACCTGATCAGCGCGAGTCGGGCCTGCATCAAGGAAGCACTCCCAACCGAAATGGGCATGCTGCCCACTCGCCCATTCGAGGGCCACAGAGCGGGAGCTTCTGAGGCTGGTGTGTGTGTGTGTGCATAAATGAGGCAGGAGATGAGGGAGCTGTCCATTGGATACAGGCATGGGAGAGAGAATGGGGTGAGGGGTGTAATGGACTTTTTGGCTGAAGAACCGAGCGGCGGAGCTGGCACTGGGTGTACAGAGCTCAAACGGGAAACGAGAGACTGGCTCTCACAATACTCAGTGTGAGAGTCCCAGAGGATCGCTCACAATAGAGGGGCAAGCGGCTGCTGTCAACAATGACCTCCCAGGCCTCACTGCTTGAACTGAGATGGCCCCACCCTTCAGCACTTCCCTTTCAGTGCTGCCGTTAGGCTGATGCAGGGATTATTGTTCGGGACTTGTACATGGAACATGCAAGAGTTTTGGCTTTTTTTTTGGTTTTGTTTTGTTTTTTATTTATTTTCCCAGATGTGAGTTAAGTTCTGTTTCTTGGATTTCCTTTGGCTAACTAGGCTACCGTATGACTGGTTTACAGCCGTGAAGGTCTGTACAGTAAGAGATTGGTTACCATTGTTTAGAGAAAAACAAACCCCTGCATTTTCAATTTTTTTTTTTTAAGGTTTAAGCTGTGACAGAATATTCTAACTAGGGCTGTGAAAGCTAATACATTGATAATACATTAACGCAAATTTTTAACGCAATTTTTTTTTTTTTTTAAATGCACAATTAACAGGAGCACGTTCTAGCCCCATGGTTTATGATATCAGGAAGCAATGCAGCCACTGACATAGATACATAGACAGAGACACAACTTTAGACAAGAAAGCTAAAGTGAATTATAGGTATACATACTGGACCATATTTGTTATAGCCTGTATTATACTGGGACACTATTATAAGCCATGTTTCCATTGCCCTTTTTTGATTCGCATCTAGACGTATCGCATCGGAAAATTATGATGGAAACGCCGTAATTTGCACAAAAATCCCCTGATTCGCACAAACTGAAATACGCTCGCTACAGCCAGGTTTTGGTTGATTCGAAAGGGATGGAAACAGATATATTCGCATTAAG
>JAQLOL010000006.1:980045-996534 GCA_029783665.1 Naso thynnoides | reverse complement strand
TGCTTGTTGTGACTGTGTTGTGATCTGTAGGCTCAGATTAGTATTCTATGGAGTTCTTTATGTATTTCTTCTGCTTCTGCTGTTGTTTAGTGGCATGCATGTGCCTGGCAGTTTCCTTCTGGTATGTATTTGACCCTAAAATTATGTAAAATGCTAATCTGAGTCTAAAAATAACATAACGTGGTAAATAAACAAGTCACAACAAGCACACAGGACTGTTTAAAGTTGCTAGAGAGTAAATCTGATGACTTTAGGCGGACGTAGGCTAGCACTTCCGGGTGACTACCAGTGTTTGAGCTAAGCTAATTAGCGGTGGGCGAGCTCTGCCCATCTCTTCCTTGTCACTGCACGCACAGTTGAAAGAATATTACCCATCTTCTTGTCTGGAACTGAGGAGGAAGGCAAATATCAAAGAAAAAAAAGTTGGTGTATCCCTTTAAGTCAGTGCAATTATCATGGAAAACTAACACAGACATTACCCTGTTAAGTAAGTTTTGAATAGTATTACACTGGGCTAAGTTTTCAATAGTACTGACACCGTTAAGGCCCATGAATGCATTCGTTTTTAGGGGAAGCACGAATTTGCAGCCTCACAGTGCTTGCTGGGATTTTCTCTGCTACGATCTGCTGTTGAATTCAAATCAAATATTTTGAACCTCACCCAGCTCAGCTGTTACCAGGACTCTCAAATATAATAAATTCAGGATTTACTGGCAGGCTTCATATTTCTCTGTGTGAAGCCCTGCTCATTTATTAGGATTATCTGCATTCCACCAGAGATAAGAACTAAAGGCACAATGAGGTTCAGAGTCTTGTTAGGGTATTTAATGCAGAATATATAATAAGCTGTTGCTAATTTGATTTTGTACTTGATCCTTGAATAATAAAGACTGATGTCTAAAAATATTATGGTTTAATTGTTTTTACTGCAAAAATAATGACATCAAAGCGAAGTATACTGACACGATGAGTAGGCTACAGAAGACATTACAGGATGGAAATAGCCCACTTCACAGCAAACACTGTATCTACGTGCATCCTGCTGGTGAAAAACTGAAGCTGTGCTCAGTTCCTCCATTCTGTGCTATGACTCTGACTTGGTTTTTGGAATGTGTCCCTGCTGGGTTTTCATTTCCTCTGTCTGAAAAAAGGAATGCAATCAGAGAACTGATGTTAAAATCATTACCTAATGACTAAAGCCTTTGTGTGACTTCTTCCATGCTGTGGCATTCACTGTTCGAGCTCACATCACATATTGTTTTTAGGGAGCATTTCTAAAAGTTTGTCTGAGGACTGTCTGCAGGGACAACCGAATCAGACGTGCAGAGCCCAACCAGTCACTGAATCACATACTGAAGATTTTTCTGACATGCAGGTTTTTTTTTTTATTTTACAGAAGATGTTTTGATGACGTCAGTGAAGTCACACTGAGGTAATGTGCTGCCCGTACGCTGAGTAGCAAAGCAGGCTGTGATTTGTCACAAACTACACGTGTTAAATATATATATATATATATATATGCTCATGATAAAGGCACAGGAAATGAATACATAATAATATTAATACAATAATACATATACAAAAATTAGCTTGACTAGTCGACCTCTGATTATTCCACTGATATTTGTTCTAAATAACTTGTCGATCTCTACAAATTTCAATCAGGAGAGATTTAAAACTCACAAGACATTTTCTCTACATGCCGCTAAAATGCCAAAGCATAGCAGGGGCTCAAGAGTAAAGTCATTTCCTCATCCAGACTTGGGAAGAGAGAAAATGTTTGAGAAAAACAGGCATGGTGCACTCAGACAGACACCTCCAGGACAAAAGGATTTTTTTTGTATTTATATATTTAAAAGCAAACGATAAACCAAACTAAATGCTTGAAATGGAGCATGTCTGTGCTGTTACTATAGTTAATGTTATAACTGGCTGGACAAGAAAAACAGAAATAGTCTAAAATGCCCACACAGTACCTCTCCATTTATTGTCTCTTTTTGCTGGCAGGACGGCACAAATATGTTTTGCTGGTTGGTTCCCGTTTTTGCTTGTTAGCTGTTAGCACCCAGTGAGCAGCAGATTCCAGCCGTGTGTTTGTATAACAGAGCTACACACACAGCAGGGCTGAGAGTTTCTGTGCAGACACACATGAAGCGTTTGCAGTTTAATGTGACATGTCAACAAGTTTACAGCGTAATGTTGGGAGGTAGTTTAGCTGAGCCCAGTTTGGAGTTAAAAGTACTTAAAGTTTGAAGTCAGAGACACTTTACGATAAAGAACATTTTACCTAAATTCTGTCAGAGATAAAATTAACCAGAAAAAAGCTGTGACCAAGTGGCTTCAGGAAACAGAGACCTCAGTACGAAGACTGAAACAGCTCAGCCTTTAAAATAAATTCTGTGACCTACACACATAGATGTATTTAGAATATATATATGTATTCTTTTTCAGTCTACAGATACATTTTTAGTTTTGTTAAAACCTACTGCTTTGAGACAATAAAAAACATTTCCTAAAGAATTCAACAGCATTTTTAATCAGGCCAGAAGTAACTAACAACAACAGATGATAATTAACTAAACAAACAATTTTTTGATGGATGATCACCATCAGCAAATATTGCTTCAAGCAATCGATACAGATCGCCAACATTTCCAGCAGAGGGATCACTGTGACCAAAGCTGAAGCTGTGACTACGACACTTAACCCTCCTGTTACATTCGGTCGAATCTGACCAGTTTACAAGTTTTCTCCCTACAGAACGCAGTATATTCATCTGTTTGTCTTGAGCTTCCATGACTTTGTTCACTCATGACATCTGCACACACAAAATAAATTCTGAGAATTTTTATTTCATTTTGTGTGTTTTATTGAACTTGTCTGGACCCGTAGTGTTCCCGGTCAAAAATGACCATTAGAAATGAATGGATAAGACTACAATTAGTGTAAAAAATAGAGTTCAAGCACATTCTTACACCCCAACATGTAGGTGTCTTTAAGCAGACACACATGCGCGAGCACACACACACACACACACACACACCTTATACCCCTCTTTTTGGCTTCCATGGGAACCCCCACAGGAACCTGTCTCCAATAAGAAGATGTTACTTTGTGCCAGTAATTTGAAATTTGAGAAGGTTTTAAAAGTGCCCTTGTTAAACATTGAAATGAAGTACTCTGTGATAAATTGTACAATATGTTTTATTTGAGTGTTTGTTATAGTCAAAATATTATGCAGTGTAATGCTTTTTTCTTAAAAAAAAAACAAAAACAAAAAAGAGAGTTGTACGACTGAAAACCCAATGAAAGTTCAAAACTTGTAATGCTCATAAAAATCAAAGTTAATAAAAATAAATCAACAATAAGTAATAACATGTATTTTTATGGATTTATAATCATGTAAAATGGATTGGCAGTTTTTGACCAGGAACATCAGGATAATTAAGTTGAAAAGAACAGAACAGGAGGGATAATTTGATCCGAATTTGAGAACCAATGTCAGTAAAAATATCTGAATTTATCTGAATCTGAATTAATGAAACCATATTGCACAAGCCACAAAGACTGGTTAAAGTTTTAGTGGTGTCAGTTAATTCGATCTAAACATAAGGAAATGTATGATCAATTCAAAATGTAAATAATTCGAATGTACAACACAATCCCATCAATCCCTGACTGCACCTTCCAGACTTATTAACAACGCCGCCGGATGAATTTTTCTGACATCTTTATGTCCTTCCACAACCAAAGCTTCGTGATGTTGACAGCGTGGAGGATCATTAAATTTGCCTGCTGCTTCTCTTGGAGAATAAATCAAGCCAATCCATCTCTCTCCGACCCTGCTCCCTGGTGGCTTACTTAGAGCCATGCCAACGCAGCACTGGCTGTGGAATGAGCAAGGGTAAGCATGCAAGGGCTGTCCTTAAGCTGAGCTGTCTGACGGTATAAACAGGCCTCTGCCTTCTCTTGAGAGCAATAGGGATCAAGTGGGCTTAGTGGGCATGACCTGTGAGGGCCCAGACAAGGCCAAAACATGCAACACAACACAACACAATTGTCTTAAGGATTGCTGCTCTATTGAACATGAGGAAACTAGCCTACATCACATTGCTCACAGGCCCGGAACAGGACCTAGATGCACTCCACTGAGGATACCCGACAGACTAAAGCCTTATGAATAATTCTGCACATCCTCCCTCTTTTTCCTGCCTGATTTAAGAAAGTGAGGTCCTCAAAATCAAATTAGACATCTCACAATCTGACTGCTAAGAAAAGGAACCACATGATGTAAGGCCTATTAATCTTACAAGGCTAAAAAAAAAAAAATACATCTTCTCAAAAATGAAATATTGGTTTCTCTGGTACCACGCCGGGTGGAATTAGAGGCAATGGCGAAGGAAATGACAAGACATTTGCTTGAGGTTTAATTTCCTCATTGCTTTATGGCCATACATAAATGCTTAAATTGGTTTGTAACATATGCTCTCCTCGCTCTGTTTACTTCTTTCATTTAGTGTGGCTGAATCACTTTATTAGTGATTATCCCCCCAAAAGCTGCAGGAATGCACAGCATCACACCTCATCATGTAATTTACGCATATAGCAGGAATGGGAATATGCAAATAGTGTCAGAGTATTTTCGCGGCACCAAATTTGCCCCCGGGCTGCTTGTCCAATGACACAAATCATCAATTAAGATCTCAGCAGGGTTTGGGGATAAACTAAATTGGCATTATCTCTATCTGACAATATGTAGAGCCGTGTGGGGTACATCACAACAAAGAGCAAACACCACTGAGGGTGACTGGTAGTTATACATGTGTGTGTGTGTGCGTGTGTGTGTGTGTGTGTGTGTGTGTGTGTGTGTGTGAACATTCAAAATTCATTCCCAGCTGAATCATCCACTTTGAGACGCAGAGGTGGCACACAACAAGGTACACAATCATTTGAAAAGTGCAAAAGGTAACAGGCCGTCTTTGGTTTTTATATAGCGACTCGCAGCAACAAAACGGAGTCTGTCAAAGCATTTACGTTCACAGCGGCTGCGAGTTGAGCTCCTCGTGGGATTTTATGCTCAGCACTCTGCACCTGCCAAATGTGTTTGACGAAGGGAGCTAAAGTGGTCTAAATCACCATTGTGATTTCTCAGAGAAGCAGATGATTAGTAAACAAATGGTTTAGGCATATTTAATTACACTAATGCGCTCCCATTGCTCTTACCACACTCTTTGCTGTGAGTGGCCTTTACTTTAACTGCAATATACAGCTGTGACTCTTTTTTTTTACCGTTGTCAAATGAAAATCGGATCTGTAGCAGTTGAGTAACACAGGAAAAATATTTCCTGAGCTCTACATTTGGCAAAATGTGATTATTGTTTAAATGTAGATGTGCTTTTATGGGAATCAATACGTGTACTGGCTCATTTATGTGATACTTAAGAGGCAAAGATCGAAGCTAACAGTGACTGATCACATAAGTCAACAAATCGCAGCAAACGACTCACAAACCGGTGCGTTTTAAACTACAAGACCACTGAAATCAAACGGAACAGGGGCCCAGTGTTCGAGCCAAGCTTCCTGAGACACACGGCTCCATCAGATCCCTCTGACGGCATTTTGTGCCAGTCAAATGTCTCCTGCGAGTGAAAAAGCCATTGGAGCAATTGTGGAATAAAGTGGTCATCTGAAATAAAAAGTGGCGAGTGGCACACAAAGAAGGCCAGTGTTCAGAGAGGCAGGGACGGCTGAGAGTAAACATCAGACCTCAGTGAGACGCAGACAGTTTGAGCAACACAAACACTTCAATAAAGGAAGAATTCAACGAGAAATGCAAAAAGAATTTTGAAAATACATTCACATGGGGACAACAGCTGTACTTGTGTTTTACAATTTTTGGCAATAAATACAAATTATGTTATTTTACTTCATAAGCAAAAAATGATGCCTGTCACAAGTCAGATGTATAATAAGTTTGAAGGCTCTTCAAAATGCTTTAAAAAAAAGGGCTACACTTCACACTTCACGTCAAAGTTTGTATATTTTCTTTAGTTTTACAATCGTAGGCTGTTTGTTTATTTTTGTCACAAACAAAAACAGCCACATACACAAAGAGTGTACACACACACACACACACACACACACACACACGCCACTGTTGAAAATGAAAATATGCTGAATTAACTTGAATCAAATCTGAGTGTAAGTTCTTTTACACTAAAAATCCTCAGACACACCAACTTTGCCACACACACACACACACACACAGACACACAAACCTTTTAGTGAAACAAATCACGCCGTTTAACTTCAACATGTACACAAGCTGCAGCAGCAGTAAAAAGACAACAACATTATTTTTGGCGTGTGAGGGTCACACCGCAGTGATTTACTGTCATTTTACAGTTAATCAAAATGCGACGTGTCGTTCCGCTGCTAATTGACAAAGCCGTGGAGATTAAACAGCAGCTTCCTGCGGCTCTGCGCTCATTCTGTCCGGTCAAGTCACTATTAGCTAATAGTCCCTAAATTACAACCTTTTGCGCAAAAGCATCTGCCGCAAAATGCCACACAGCCTGCATAATTGCACCACAAACGTTACCGATGTTTATACATTTTTAATCCCAACGCCGCATCACGCAAAAGAAAGGGGGGGAAATCCACTGGTCTTTCAGTCCAGCACAAAAATGCATCTCCTCTCCTTTCCCTCTCTCTTTTTTCACCCCCACCTCGACTCCCCCTCCCTTTCTTACTCTCTCTCTCTCTCCCTCCCTCCCTCCCTCTCTCTCTCTCTCTCCCTCTCTCTCTCTCTTTCCCTCCCTCTCTCCCTCTCCCTCTCTCACTCTGGCCTGGCTGGCTGTCTGACTGTATGAATAATGTCCTGCCTTTTGTAATGAAGGGGGGGTAAAGGGGAAAAAAGGACGCTGAAGTGGTGAAGCCCTGCTCCCATGCACTGACACTGAAAATGAATGACAGCTTACCTGCATGCCAATCTTCATCAGACTGACACTGGGCTGACAGCACAGCCTATACTCCTCCACACAGCCGGTGACGTCACCCACACCAGGCCCCTCCCACCTCCATCTCCATCTCAGCTCCCCATTTTCCCAGCGCCGGGCTGCTGATGCCTTCCAGTGTCCATGGGAAAAACGGCAATCGTACGCGGGGCTTTACGAGCGCGGCGGCGTTTCGGAAAAAAGACGCGATCAGAGTTCAAAGTGATGAACTGAGGATGATTCATCTACCCCCACCCCCCCCCAGAAACACGTTTGATCAGGCCGCCTGTATAATTCCGTCTTTGTCAGTCCTCTGGAATCACTTTGAGATCCAGAGTTTTCCACATCAGTCACCACTGTGCAGCATGTTCGCTTTCTTGTACCCCATTTTTGCCGTAAACACAAATAAACAAAAGGCAAACATGGAAAGTGTCGGTGTCAGTATTGGATCATCAGACCGCAGCGTCTCTGACAGGAAACTGTGACACAGACTGCTGCGGGGGCCAAACGCGTGGACGGCCCTGAGTGACTTCAGCCTGCAGCCTTCATGACAACATCCAGCCACAGTCACCTGACTCACCCCGGGTCCTCTCACCACGCTTTTTTATTTTATTCCTATGACTGAAGGTGGATTGTCTCCAGTGAGCAGTTGATGCAGGCTTATACACAATCCATGGAAACACCATTTTGGAATTTGTTTTCTATTTATTTATCTAACAGGGACTTAGACTGTTTTTTTTTATTATTATTTATTTATTTAGCCCATTTATTTATGTAGGCCTACTTATTTATTTTGTGACTGAGGCTGCAGCTCGAACAGAAACATGACACAGGACACTGAGTTATCCGTCAGGGTCCACCGGGAGAAACAGTGACGCTCTCAGCTGTCGCTTGTTTCACCGATTTCACCAATAAGCTGCCTCAGCACCGGAGAGCCAGGCTGGTTTTGGTGAGAGGAGGAACTCAAACCACGTCAGGAAATCCCAGGTAACCACAGTGACGACACCAAACAGCTCAGCAAAGTTTGGCAGTTTGGTAAAAAAAAAAAAAAAATACTCTGTGCTTTGTTTTTCTTTGGCTCTTCATAAATGTTCAAAACAAAAGGACTCAGATGCTGCTGAAGTCTTCAAAACGCGGGATGGACTCTCGGATCTAACGAGGGAAACTGAACGGTAACACACACACACGCACACACACACACACACACACACACACACACACACACACACACGCTCGGGCCCGGTGCCGCTGAAGCGCGGGTGCGGCAGCCCCCTGTTGGTCTGCATGAACAGCGACAGTCCTCACGAACAGGTGAGACACGTCACACGGGTCTGCGTCGGCAGGTCGGCTCTAGTTCCGATGGGAGCCGATGGGAGCCGGACAGCACACACCCCATCGTTCAGTCATCCGCTGCGGACTGGATTCCGTTCAGCCTCCGGTCGGACAGACAGACCGCCCCGACGGTGCGTCGTTTCACAGCATCTGGAACCCGAGACGTGATCGATCACAGATATGGTCATAAATGTTGTTATCGATCGTGTTTGGCTGCCGGTACTAAACTTCATGAACGGACAAACAGCGTCCATGAAAATCAGACGAGCAAGAAGTATCCAAAACAAGTTATGTTGTTTACAAGTAACGACGCGTGTGATTGGTCCGCCGTGACTCCGTGCATCCAATCAAAATCAACTTTGCTGTAACCAGGAAGTAGAAGACGCCGCGCGCTGCAGAACGTTAAATCTTCTTCGCGGAGTCCGGCTGTCTCAACTGTTTACCGACGGCGGGGCTTGTTTGTTTGTTTGTTTGTTTGTTTGTTTCGGATGAAAACGGGCTTTTCGGTTTTGAGCCAAGCGCGTGCTAATGTCGGTGTGACCATAACGTTGGCGGAGTCGGTGGGAGCATGCTAAGTTACTCAAGCTAGCAGCTAACGTCATTTGTACGGTGGAAGTGCATATATGACGTATGACCCTGTGATTGAACTTGTCGGTACGCTACGGTACGGCTGAACGGCGTGGCGAGCGGCTGTCGTGAAGCCGTCCTGGAGCCACCTCACCGGGCAAGTGCTCCGTCCCGTCTAACGTCGCTTCACAACATGGGAAGTACGGTTTTCGAAGTCGGTACCGGCGTTTTGGTCGTCGCGGTCGTTTGGATCTCGGCCCTCGTGTTCGGGATGATGCTGCTGAGAGCGTCCGGGTCCGCAAAGTGAGTGACACCCGCACCGACACCCCGCCCTCACACGGAGCCGGTACCGGCGGGTGTCTGCCTTCGACCACCAACAGCCACTTTGTTTTTGTTTTGAACTGAACCCGGCGTGTGTTTGACCGGCCAGGCAGCCGTTTGTTTCGGTCAGGTGGCTCGGCATGTGTGGTCATGGCTTCCGTTATGAGCTGAAAGAAAGTTTTCAGCGGTTTCTCTGTGGAAGGTGGCCGCTCCCAGCTCTGTGCCCTCCGCCATCCATGAGCCCCACATGCTGCTCTCCTGATTGGCTGCCGGGCCCCAGCACACTTCACTCCCTCCCTGCTGGTTAACAGTTTGTGCATCAGACCCTAAAACAACTCGAGTCAAACGATGTTTACTTTGTGTACAATGCGCTGTGACGTCAAACTCTGCGCACTTGTGCAAGGTGCAGTTCCTTAAAGTTTACATGGGCTGACACATGGAGCTGTTTACTTGGCTGACATGTTAATAACTTATAAACTGATACAGAGGAAGGCTGTTGTTTCACTTTTTTATGACTTCATCCTCAGATAACCCTGTTTGCTGCAAGTCTTACAAAACCAGCATTTGGAGTCCTTGCTGTATAGTATTTGTTTTACCTCTGTGTGTGTGTGTGTGTGTGTGTGTGTGTCTTGCCAGGTTAGGAGTTATCCCCGTTTTCGTCCTGGCTCTCACCATCACTTTGGTGCTGGTGTTTTTCCCCCGAGGCCCCGAGACGACTCCTGCCTCTAAAGACGTTCAGGTCAGAGCATTAGAAGCACTGAGACTTGTGCTGCTGTTGTTGTTGTCTCTTATTGTGACTCACGCGTAATGACGCATCATGTAGATTCGCTCGAACCGAAAGCAGATCTCAGATGTCCTGTTTTGTTGTGAGAACGTTTAGCTTCCATTACCAACAAATGTTCTGGGTGCTGAGAGCACCAATGAAAGTTCAGAGCCCTAAAACAAACCAGTAACTCTTGCTGAATGCTCATCGCTTTTACTTTTTTGAGTTCTGAAAGATTAATAATTAGCATTTTATGCTAACCGATCTTGGCAGCAATGTCTTCATGGGCCATTTGAACTTTTGTGTTCATGTGGGTGAGTTTGTGTGTTTATATGGTCCCAAAAAAACCCCAAAAGTTAAAGCTCGCATCTTGAAAAAATCAGTAGGCACACGCACATCGATTCTTCAGGTGCTGAGATGAAAAATTCAGTGGATATAGTGCAAAAAAAAAAAAAGAAACTCACATCACTGTAGCTCCCAAAAACCATATTTTTTTCTTTTTATTTGATCAGTGCATTAAAAACACACAAAGTTTCGAGCCTGAGCGGGTTCCTCATCAGGTGCTGTTCAGTCACCTCGTTCAGCTGTCAGTTACCAACCAAAGCATCTGGAGTCCCACCTGCAGGCGTGGACGTCCAACTTCAATTTCACATTGCTTTAATAATAACTTTATTTATCTGTTAGGAACTTCATTTATGTGGAAGCATCGGTGCATGTAAACAACACAACACCATAAACAACAACATCACTTAATGGCAGCAGCAGCCTACACACACACATCAGTGACAAAGTGAAAGGCATAATAAAAAAGTTAAAGTAAGTTAAGTTCAATAACTTACTACATATTTTCATAGACAGAATTTAAAATATTATCAATTTGAGAACTTGTTACCCAACTAAGTAGTCACATGTATATCATTTTTGTCTGCAGTCCTTATTAAAAATTGGAATTATTTGAGCACTCGCGCCTCCATTAAGTAGTTCATTACATGTACTTTTTGTCCGCCGTCTTCATTCATCAATATTATTTATCTGAGAAATTTGTCTCCATTGAATTGTTTGTTATTATTGTCTATAGTCTTCGTTCCGAAGTAAAAAAATGAATTCTTTTGAAGTAATCCATTTTATGTTTTTGTTGGAAGACTTTGCTCATTAATATCATATTATGTATTTGAACACTGTAGTCTTATTTAAGTAGTCTAGTATATTTATCTGAATTTGTAGCCTTCACTCAGAGTGTAAACATTGTTTTGAACTCAATGTTTTTCTTTCTTGTTTTCATGCCTTCATGAAATCAGATTTTCTCTTTGGCAAATGTTGACGTCCACGCCTGCAGGTGGGACTCCAGATGCTTTGGTTGGTAACCGACACCTGAACGAGGTGATTGAACAGCACCTGATGAGGAACCCGGTCGGGCTCGAAACCTTGTGTGTTTTTAATGCACTGATTAAGTGAAAAGAAATCTATATTTTTTGGAGCCACAGTGTTGCGAGTTTGTTTGCACTAAAGCTCCCATCTTGTCAAATTGTAAATAAGAGCAGTTGTTTTCCTTTATATGCACCGACTGAGGATAAAAGATGAAGCTTAGGCTGTTTAAGTTTCAGGTTGGTGAATGGAATCGACCCGACCCTGAATGAAACCATAACTCTGATACAGTCAGTATCCATAGGACCGGATACCTGTGAATAGCATGTCGTCTTTGTTGTGTGTGCACTTCTGTGCATGTGCTTGTCATAAAGGGCTGTTCTGCTTTATCTTAGTCCAACAGCAACACAGAACAAACACTCCCCCGTGTTGCCTCCGGGTCGTGCCAATAAGCCGGCCAGATCTGCCAAGCAAGCTGCCACCCCATAGAAATAGCAGAGCAGAGCCCCGTCCTGGCCGGCTCACATTTTATAGCCTTTGTGCAAAGACAGATACCAGAGCAGCAAACGGAGGGAGGCTGCAAAATGTGCCTGCCTGGATTTCAGTGCAAGGCTTACGGCTGAAATCAGCCCATTGCTTCTGCAGGAAGAGACGCCCATGTTTCGAGGAGGTCACGTCTAAAATCACTCGTAAAAACGAAACCTTATGTTTGTTAGTTCTGTGCATTTATTACTCTAAAGTGACCTGTTATCTTTCTCTCTTTTCAGAATGGAATAGAAAAGAATACATCTTCTGTTGGCTACAGGATGGAAAATTGTCTTCTTTCTATTACCGCTAGTGATAACATGCAATGCAGAAAATTTAAGAGAAACACCTTAAAGAGATTAAAGTTGAATTTCTAAGAATTGAGGAACCGAAGGATAAGCGACTAGCCAGAGGCGTGCTGAAGCAGCCAGCAGAGCTTTAGTCAGAGAATCTGGAAAACAGAGAATGTGAAGACTCCTCTGTGCCACAACTTTGATATTTTAAATAAAATAAATCAATGATGACACAGTTTTCGTACGGGACTAGAAAAACTCAAATTATACGTGTTAAAAATTCTCATTTGTTTTGTTATAAACAGTATTTCAGCTCAGTAAAAAAAAAAAAAATGAATGTGAATGTGAAAAACTGCTGGACCAGAGACAGACAATGATGTTTTTGTGTTTATGTAATGTTTTGCTTTAGTGAACACACGTAAACAAGCAGGGAGATAATGTGTGTGTGTGCGTGCGTGTGTGTGCTTTGTGTGTGCATGTGTGTAGACTGTACAAGTAACCTCTTGCTGTTAAACAAAAGCAAAATATCATAGTGCCAATTAGGCCAGCCCCAGACAAGAGGTGGGGTGGTTTATACTTGCCCCCCCCCACCCCCCCTCTGCTGCCCGCCTGCCCCCACCCTCACGCTCAGTGGCACATTAATAAAACATGGCCCACACTTTAGGGTCCCGCTTGCTGGGTAATTGGCAAATTAAAAAGTGAGATGTGTTAAATGCAGCTGTAAGAGAGAGTATACATCATCCTCACCTCTCCTAGACGCTGTCAGATTTATTTACACACACACACACACGCACACATACATACAGTTGGTATCAGAGCATCCGTGACTGGTTCATGATCTTAGTATCAGCATGAGAACCAGATCTATAAGCAAAGTCTTGATGAAGGCGGAGTTAATATGGCACAAGGTTTGGCATCAAATGAAACACTTCGGCCTTCCTTCAACATGACAACGACGTGCTGGCGCCCCTGAAACTACAAGCGTTGAAACCGCAATTTTCTTTCCAGCCGTGTGAACTGGCAAGCGGAGTGCCTGTGAATGCGGTGACAATGCTAATGCTAATGCTAGCAGGAGTCAGAGCGTTCTGTTCTAACCACTACAAACTCAGATTAAACACTCCACAGTGCACCCAAAGCAGGTCTGAGAAGGCAGAAAGAGATGTTGGTTGGTCACCAATGACTCTTGTTTAAAAAGGAGTTCTTTGTAACCAAGCGTTATCCTGTGGACTGTTTTATGTTTTTATCATAAGCTACTAATCTGTAGTAATTAATGCATAATTTTGATATTCATGTCTGTAGTTTATTTCAATTTAACCTCCCAAAACTCCGCCCCACCCTCAGCTTCTCTTTTCTGTTTCCATGTAAAGCTGTACTGTAATTTTCTCATTGTGTTCTTTCTAATTTTAGACCCACCTCTTTATTTTACTTACAATGATATTTCATCATTATCTCACCTTGAATGTTATCTAAATCAAAAAATCTAATCTGAAAATCAAGTATTCACAGGAGAGACACAGAGAGAGCAAAGCCAAGACAGAACAACTTCCGCTGGAGAGAAAAAGTACCGAAATGTGCAGAGCGCGGCTAAAACTAACGTTAGCCAGCGCTAACACACAGAAAGGTAAACCCAAGAAACCACAGCGTGACGAAATCTTCCACACCGCCTCCCACTCAACAGGCGAGGCCGGTGTCTGACGAGTAGAGAGTACAAGCAGAGAGGCTGTGTGTAGTTATCAGGTGACATCTTGAACTGACACCGCTGTCTTTCTGCGACTGTATTTTGTCGGGCCGAGCCAAACAAAAGCCAATATTTTGTCAATTTTGATAAAACAAATGCAAGCAATCTTTGACGCCACACGAAAAGCAACGATGCAAATGTGAAAAAATGCTCCTTGCGCTGTGCCAAATTTCAGAAGGGGCTTAAATCTCCAGCTTTGCTCCAGTACAAAAATGGGGCCCTGTGTCGTCAAACCCTAACCCTAAGCCTGAGGCTCCCTCATCACATTTAATGTTTAGTAATTAGGCAGAGTTTAATCACAAGATATGGTGACGTGAGGTTTGAGGGTCAAACCTATTTACAAATGATAGATGCTGCAGATCAGATTCTTGAAGCATCTTCATTAGTCTGCCTTGGTACAGGAATCATTTTCTATGTGGAAGATAGAAAGAGGCTGTAGATGAGCTCTCAGGTTTACGTGGCGGTGTTATGACAATGACATGAGACGACTGAAAGTTTTTAATTACATTCTGAACGGTGCTAAAATTTTAATTTTGTAACACCAAGGGCAAAGAGAATCAGGATCAGTCATGTCTAGCTAATCTGCTAAATAAGGTCAATATCGGTGCCGACTCAGCACTGACTCAGTGCAGAGTCATTAAAATAGTAAACTAGTCGTGAATTGTTCACTACAATGTGCACTGTTTGTCTTGAATGCAATCTGTGATTTGCCAATGCGCACAGTTTAAATGTAACAAATGTAACACTGAGCGTGTGTTTGAGCCGTCTTTGTTCTCTCTGATGAGAGCACTGAGCAGTTTATGTTTCATTCAGGATTATCTCACAGTGATAGGGCTGTAACGATACATCGATGCATTGATATTAGCCCGTGTCGTTATTGTATCGCATCACCAACCGTATATCGTAATACTCATCGTATTGTTCCACAAAGTGAACTTAATCGGGCGTCCTTGTATCCAAACATCCACTTTTCTCTTAAATGCTGCAGTTGACAGGAAGTCACCAGTTTGTCACAAAAAAAGCCTCAAAAAGTTACCTCAGGCAAAGTCGTCTATCAATACCTGAATGTGTCTCAGCGCTGTGGCTGCAGGCGGGCGTCAGTCAGCAGCAGCAGCATGAGTGGGCCGGGTGACTGACTGCTGTCTAACACTAGAGCAGATCCTGAAGCTCCCTGTGAGCAGGCGGCAAGTTCAGCTTTTGCATTGTCAGCTGTGGGAATGTAGAAAAATAATGACATCATCTTGTTTTGTTATCATTCTGAGGCTAACTTTTACATCAAGTTGTAGATTTTCCTGCATCTGTCTGCCTGTCTGTCTGTCTGCCTGCCTGCATAAGGCTCCTTCGGGGCCTCACACATGCTGCTTCCTCACTCTGCTGCTACTCAGAGACTTTGTGAAAGGCCTTTCCTGACACCTGGTGGCCAATAGTGGAAATGCTGAAACAATGCACAGCCGTGGTCTCTCCACACATAAAGGTGAAAAAAGCTGCACTCTGTCACTGCGAAGAACTGTTAACAGTCACCGGCTTTTCTCTGTCTCTCTTCAGATAGTGGACACCTTGTTTATCAGCCGCTACGTGCTGCTGGCGGTGGCGAGTGCGGTCTTTCTGGTGGTGTTCTTCATGCTGCTCCCCTTTCATTTCCTGGAGCCAGTCTATGCCAAGGCTTTAAGAACGCACTAGAGCTGCCAAGGTCAGAGCTGGCACTGGGATCACACCTCTGATGTACACAACTTAAGACGAGCAGGGCTGACGAGAGGCCCCCCGTCATGTGGAAACAGACTGCAGAATGCATCCCAAACAGAAAGAGCAGGCGAGCCAGCGTTCATGGCCAACTGTGTGCTAGTCGTTCACTGCTTATGTACAACCAGCAGACATGAAATATCCCGCAGTCTGTTTATTTATGTTTTGTATCATTTAGTACATGAGATGAATAAAGAGTTTTAAATTCAACGTGTGAATAATCCGTGACTCCTGTACTGAAACCCAAACAAAAAGCCGCCAGCTCTGAAACACTTCCTTCTCGGCGTCCTAATTTGTGGGTTGTTGATGTAGATCCAGATGAAGCAACAGTTGGAGATGTTAGTGGCAGCACATGACGCATATTTAACCAGGATGTTCCAGTGCGTGCAGTGAAACTTTGTTCAAACTTTAAAAATATCTTATGTAACATTTACTGCTGTCTGAAACCTGGAGATTCATCTATGGCTCTTCAACTAGACTGACTGATGAGCAGCAATAAAATTTCTGAAACTGATATTAAATAGAATGAAGACGGAAACTGAATGAAAATTAGATTTAAGCTAACTGGTACGATGCAATATGGAAACATTTATGCTAAATATTATATGTGGTTCCTTAAAAATAAAGTTAATTAATAAATTCAAGATTTGCAACGCTTTTTTGATGATAGTTTGATTTTGTTGGCTCTCCGGATTTTTGTGTACTGA
Source organism: Naso thynnoides (assembly GCA_029783665.1). Classification (NCBI taxonomy): domain Eukaryota; kingdom Metazoa; phylum Chordata; class Actinopteri; order Acanthuriformes; family Acanthuridae; genus Naso; species Naso thynnoides. The sequence goes on along the minus strand of JAQLOL010000006.1, from coordinate 980,188 downwards.
AATGCTGAACATGAGTTGAAGAATGCTTAGCTTAGCTTTCATTGTTTTGATCTACCCTGCTCATCCTCGCCCTCTATCCTGTAGTCTTAAAAAAAAAAAGCCTACAGGACTGTCAATCACAGAGAAGTAACATCGAATGTTTT
>JAQLOL010000006.1:911903-931926 GCA_029783665.1 Naso thynnoides | reverse complement strand
TCGGATATGGGAATATCATTTTCATTTTTTTGGTAAAGTATTATTTGTTATGTCTGTCCAGTACTGTATTATTTTCTTATTTCTTTTACACAGTCCGAAATAAACTAAACTAAACTAAACTAAAATAAAATTGTTATTATTATTTTAAATAATGTCAAAGGTTATCAAAATATTCCCTTAAAGCAGCTCCAGGGAAAAAAAATATTAAAATCAAAGGAGGCAACTTGAATATACACACACACACACATATATACAATATACAATAAGGTTAATAGTCGGATTGTTGCTGCCCATGCAAAGACATTACTCAGGTGTGTGGAGGTATGACAGCAGACAGCAGACGTCTCTGATGGGGATTTGTAAAGGCCGATATTAAAACAAAGGTTTGGATAAGAAAAAAAAGTCAAAGGCAGATTATCGTTCAATCCCATCGGCCAGTGAACTGCAGACACAGAAAGTGAGGAAAAGGATGAAAGAGAGGAGGACTGAGATATGAAAACCTGTGGAGAGAGTAGGTGAAGTGGGAGAGACGAGATGAAAATATATTCAGGGAAAAAAAGGCCAAATTGACAGAAACAGGAGAGCAGAAGTGGCAGCAGCAGGTGTGAGGGAATAAAAGTGAAGTTCTTCAGAGTGAAGTTAGGAAGAAAACAGGAGAGAGGAGCACCAAGTGACTAGGACGAGTGAATCAAGAAAAAGAAATCAAATTAAATCTATTCTTCGGTTGGCCAAATATTCCATTCAGAGTGTTGAAGACACATTTAAGTGGCATCTTTGATTTGAGATTACAGTCCACGTTATTACAGGAAGAATTCAAAACATTCAAATATTAGCTAAACATTCGTTCTGTGAACTCTACTCCAGCACGGCAGAATTTATTAGCGCTGTTATTAATGACAAATTTCCACCCTGTCGACCTAAAAATAGCAACACCAGACATCTTTTTCATTGGCAGGACTCGTGAAAATTAGTCATCCTCAACATTTGTAATGTCACGGTTCCAGAGTGAGGAAGACAGTTGGAGAACAATTAGATAAAAAAACAACTTTTCAATTTCACAGGGTTAATTTTTTGGGGGGAAACTATCACGTTTTTCCTACTTGATTGACAGTCTTGGGCATTTTCTTTTCTCGGGCGGTTTTAAATAGTGCACATAGCTGCTCTAAACAAGAAAATCTCCCAACATGCCCACAGATCCCCGGAAATTTTGGACTGAACGCTGAATGTTTAAAATGTGTGACTTGGTTTGAAACGTGACTTTTAAAATGTACAGCAGAGTGCAACACCATCGTGTGTGTGTGCCGAGTGCATCAGTAACATTATTTGATGATTCACTGCATCTCGACTCTAACACAGCGAGCTTTTCACCCATGTGGCCACAGAACGCACATAATTCTGTTCATCCGGAGCCGAATACAACAGCCTAACGTAAATCTGACCTGTAACGAGGTTAGACTGATCAGTTGATTACTAAACTGTTAATAAGATGCTCATTCAACTTTATGGTCATCTTAGAGGCTCTAGTTTCTGGCGTTATGCAACGGCGTTGTGGTTTGCCAGCTGTGTGAGGGTGACAAGTACAAAACTTTCTTTTTTCATTCCACACAACCAACTGTACTACGGCGAAAGTCCTCCAGGAGAGACTGAATGTGGAGCATTAATCCCACATTTCAACTGTCTCCATCTCTAGGACGCCCTCCTCCACCTCTGCTGGTTTTCACACCTGCCTTGTTAAGTTCGGCTGAATGGTTCCCCGTGGACCAGAGGCGGCCTCAGACCCGTTACAAACTCTGGTTCAGTCTGCGCCAACTGCAGGAAGAACTGCACTTTTTTTTGGACTAAACCAGCACCTGTAGCCAGCCGTGCTGTGATTTATGGGCAGTTTGTTGTGTTGTGACACAAAAATGATTTAGGGGTTGACCTGAAACAGCGACAAAATACTGCCTTAAATGCGGCCTTCTTGATTTTTGGGCAGACGAGCATAAAATCCAACTACTGGAAAAAAAAAAAAAAGCAAACAAATCATGAAATGTTCAAATGTTGAGCAAACGGCTGAAGGAGGCTGAATTTGATCGCCATCATTTTTGACCAGTTAACAGCCTGACAGCCCCCACACGACTTTTGATACGTTTTCAAGGAGCAACTCATTCACCGACTCAGACCTGAACTGCAGGTACAAGGCTGGAAACACCCTCTGCATTCAAGCGTGGCTGCTGTGAAGCAGTGACACACTTTTGCCTTCCACCACAGTCAGACAAAGCATCAGAAGAGCTGTTTTATCTTTCCCGCTTGAGCCCCTTTTAATCCGGCACGTCACCACACAGTTAAGCTGAAGCCTCCACAGCGCCCTGAGGCGTCACACGACAGTTTAAAAAGGCTGAAACAGGAACTCACCTGAGTTGGAGTCGGGAAAGGAAAGGTAGCAGATGCTTGTTTTCTGATAGGAGAGAAGAGTTTTTGTTTTAGGCTTCCATCTCACACAAACAGTGGGAGACCAGAACAATAATTGTCATTCTGATACACAGACGTTAAATAAAAAATCGACCCCTCTCCCAGCATCATTTAGGATTTATTGTAGTTCATTTATCAGCATAATTTCATGTTGCATGTATTCAAAACTAACTCCTCTTTCATTCAGAATCACACCCATCCGTCTGACTCACCTCTTTCTCGGACAGCTTGGAATGATGCGGATAAATAACCTGAAAGACAGACAGAGAGCAGAGGTCATTTAATGGACATTTGGAGCTGCAGAGAAAAGCTTAATTAGCCACAGATGTAATGAGGGTGTAATCTGAATATGGACCACGTCTGTAAACATCTCCACAGCTTCTCTGAGAACTTGTGAGGCTCTTCATTCAGAATTTGCGGTCATTCCTCGGTCTGACATTTTCAAAAATACCCGTCCAGTCAATCACAAGATGCTGAAATAAAAAAGGCAACAAGTTTTGAAGCATTTGTGCTGCTTAGTTCACTGGCTTAGATATAAAATCCTGCAGGAGCCTGAACCCAGATCAGTGTATAAAACTTTATTTACACATGCAGCGTTTATTCCAAAGATGTTGTAGGTGTATTCATTCTCTATCAGCGACTCAACAGAAACATCAGGTGCCTGTTAGCTGCACACCAACAGAGAATCAAACCCTCCATGCTGCCAAAGGAAAAGGAGTCTGGGGTCTGTTTGCCTGAGGAAGAGCTTCATCAAAATGTGTCCGTGGGAAACAGCAACGACCCGTTACAGAAGAAACTGTCCTCACGCTGTTGAAAAGTCGAAATACAACACAGAGAAGAAACATAGATCTCCTTGGCTACGATTAACAATATCAAACTCATTACCCTACAGTAAATAACAATAACAACAATAATAATAACAAAATACGTAAAATTAAATCCGCTATTTTAAGTGGCTTTTTGGGGTTGGCGTGTAAATGCTGCCGGACCGAAGCAGACCAAATCACAGAACCAAACACAGCTGCATGGAGAGGTTTGTGTGCTCCAGTCCAGGAATTAGCCTGAGCCTTCCATCACCGCTAACTTAGGCACTCTCAGTTGAGCTGAGGAGTTTTTCGTGGCCCTGCTGTCTGCCTCACCTCCACCGCTTGTCCCAGCTCCAGGTCGAAGCCGACCACACAGATGCAGTGCAGCCAGGCGGAGAAACGATCCCAGGGCAGTAGGAGAGCCTCCTCCGGCTCATCTTCGCCTCCGGGCCCGGGGGGAAGAGTTATCTCCTCGGCCGGGGAGATGCTGCTAGCGTCCTGGTCGTCTAGATCCTCTGGCTCTTCGACCTGCTCCCCTAGCTCCTCCGGGCCTTGCAGAGCCATGGCCACGGCCCGACGCGGACACTCACACGGTGTGGTGAATGGTACCGGTTTTAAAAAAAGTTTACTGGGATTTTTAGTTAGTGTCCCTCAGGTCACGACAACGGGAGGCGGGCAGCGGAACAGAAAGTAGCCACATAGCTAGCACAGCACAGCAAGGGGAGCAGGACCGTACGTGCGTCGCGATTATGAAACGTCATCACGTCGCTACGTCAGGCCGTCCCTGGCACCGTGTTGTGTTCACGTCGGCACAGGGCTCCGTAAACCAGACTGCAGAAAAACATTTCTTTCAGGAAATGGAAAAAAAAGAAGAAAAAATATGAATCATAACTGAAAATTAATTTTCAGCGATTCTCATGGAAAATTTTAATTATGAGATGCTTAACCATATTGTTGACTTTTTTAGTCAAAATGATGAATATGAACCTCAACATTTGAGTTTTTAAGTCATAATAATGACCAAAGTCAAACTACTGTGAAGAACGGAGTCCTTTTTTTTTATCTTTTGAGTCATAAAATGATTAAACATGAGATGTCTGTTGATCAAAAAGTAAGTCAAAAACTTTGTATATTTAGGACAAAAATTTATAAACACTAACAGAGGTAATAAAGCTTTCTTAATCAAATTCCCAAGATATGTAGGTCCCAGTCATATTTTAGGGATTTTAAATCAATGTATTGTATGTCTTTTTTTAATGACCAAAAATGTGACCTTCTTACTAAATGTGTATTTTTTGTTTTCTTTATTTGAAATCTTAGCCCACAGAGCAATATGGATGGACTTTGCTCTACTTCAACTCCATCCACTGAGAAAGACCACTATGTGCAGGTGAAAGCAAAGGAAAAAGCTGAACCGTTATAACTAAATAATTAATAATAATAACAACTGAACTTTGATGAAAATTAGTAACTTGAATTGATGAGAAACTGTGAAATTTTTACTGACAAATATGCATTTTTCAGTGATGTTCTGAAGGAGCTACATGGACCATTGTAGCACCAACTATAGTTTCTTATTGCAAAAAGAGCTCAAATTTGTACTATGTAATGTTTGTAAAGGGCTGAAGTCGAGTTTAAAATGTGCTATGGAAGTACGTTAGTGCATAACAATGTAATAACTTGACTCAAATAAATGAAACTCTTCTACAGAGAGAGATGAGCCACTATAACCAGTCTGAGTCTGTGCATTATTAACACTGTACTTTGTGTAGTGACCCATCAATTAGATCAAGTCAGATGATATGAAATGTATTTGATAGCATTTTTTTCAGCCATAATAGAATAAAGTCATCAGAATTTTGAGGAACTGTATTTTAATTGGTGATAAAAAAAAAAGGCCCTGTAGTTTTGAAATCAGTCTTTATTGTGAGATGCTAACATTTCCATTGTCATATTTGAAATTATTCAACATTACTTAAACATTTAACATGCCTTAAAGTTCATTTTAAGTCCCAGACTGGCTCTGATTTTACGCCACTGGCCCCTTTCTGCTGGACCTGCATTCTTTCCCACCGCACTTAAACTCACATCAATAAATTAATTACTTCTTCATTAAAGCCCGACTCTCAGGAACAAATCAGTAAATCAGCTTTATCTAAATCCTTTAATAGTTCCATGTCAGAGCAAGCAGAGGGATGAGACCGAGTGCTCACAGAGGGGAGCTGCAGCCCCCGCTGACCCAAGTTGTGACACAAATCCATCTTATTAAAGATAAGCAGATAAAAGAAGAAAACATTTGTTAAACGACTCTTATTGTATTACTGTAAACTGATAACATGAAGCAATAATAAAATAATTTTGAACATTGTCTGTATATTCTGTATGGCGCTGACATTTCTACTCTGCTCCCGAGAGAACAGTGATATGAGCAGTGATGTATGTTTTATTTAGGGTTGAAATGACAAAATAATCTTGAACATACAACACACACACACACACACACACACACACACACACACACACACACACACACGCTCTCATGAAGGTCTGGAGACCAAAAACTCGCTTTTTTTGAAGATTTCATAATCAGTTTTGACTCACTGATTTATTTTCAGCTCAACTAGCAACGATTTAGTTGAATGAAGTGACAATATTTTTGCATTAATACACAAATAAGTACTATTATTACTACTGCTACTACTACTACTAATAATAATAATTGGGGCAGACCAATATGGGTATTTTGGGGCCAATGCCAATACCAATATTAGGGAGTAAGAAAATTCTGATATCCGATATATCGGCTTATACTCTATACACAATATTTTGAATATGATTATCAAATATGTGTGACAAAGATATGTGATGGAGGCAGGATATCTAACAAAATTTATTCCCAACATCAATGCACTAAACAGTAAACACTTCACTTATTACCAGTTAAATAATGGACCGCCCTCTGCTGGAAAACTATGTGATTACATCTTTTTGAATTAGTAGTCTAAGCATTTTTTCCAGCCTTAAAAACCAGTTTTAACATCGGCACTTATTGGAGAACATATACGCCGATACCAATATATATGTGCCATTGGCCCGTATCTGCAAACCGATAATATCAGCAAACCGATGTATCGAAACAGTTCTAAAGCTTTAGATCAAGTAACTTGAGCCTCAGTGGCTGGAGTTTGCCGGTTGTCATGGAAATGTAAATATTTGAAGTAGGGTATGATTGATATATTGATATATCAATATTATCAGCCGATATTGGCATATCACAGAAAACTGGTATTGGCATACATGTTCTTCAGTAATAAACCTGTTTTTAAAGGCCAGAAAAAAATGTTTGGACTCCTGATTTAAAGTGGTGTAATTATGTAGTTTGTCCAGCAGATGGAAGTCTGTCATTTAATAACCATTAAGTAAAATGTTCTTTTTTTTGTTTGTTCATTGTGCTGATATTTGAAATAAAGTTTCCTCAAATGTCAGATATCCTGCCTTGATTACATATTTTTGTGACAATTTTTAATAACCACATTCACCTGATGTCATATATATATTGTAATATCAGCTGATATTATAAATCAGAATTTTCTGGCCCCTAAATATCGGTATCAACATCAGCCTGAAAAATCCCTTATCGGTCAGGCGCCAGTTTGAATGCACATGTCTTTGTTGGTTGTTAGGAGTTACTAACATATTGGACTTAATATGGAAACAATTAGTTACAAAAAAACCCCCCAACTTTCTACCAACAATTAGATAAAAATACAAATTTGAAATAAAATGAAACACATAGTGAAACTGCCCATTTAATCATGAGAACTCATAAATGCCAAATATCCTTGTTTCTGAATTATTAGTAGTAATAACATTCCAAACCCAGCGTTTGTGCTTCACACGAAGCTCACATTGAAAACAAATCACAGCGTTAAAAAGTCTTGATAAAAGGTTTTTTTTTTTGATGGAGCTCAACTTCTAGTGATATGCTTGTTACTAACACACAGCCTCTGTATACTGGACGCTGTGATGTCAAACTGGGCTAAGAAGCTAAACACAGTAAGATGCTGTTAAATCTGAAATAACAGTCAGACTGTTAGCACAGTGACAGCTGGTCCTCTGCTCTCTCTGCAGGGGGGCTGGGCACAGCTGTGGGAGCGAGGACCACACTCTATCGCCCATCATAACCACGGCCAATACCAGTAGCTTAGCTTACAGTAAAAGTGCAACGAGGCTTGTGATGATGACACAAAGAAATTTCACAACTGACCTCGCATTAACCCTCGGCTCTCCGGCAAGACTACAAGCATATGTACGAATGTAGATGTTGTGTTAAAGGAATATCACACCAAGCTTTAGTGACAAATGCAGTTGAATATCATGCAGCAGAAGGGACTCAGAGAAGAAAAGATAAAAGTTGAATTTAAAGTCCACCTGAACTGGCATTTTGAGAGTATCTAACTTCCGTATTGTGATGTATTCCCTGCCTGGACCATTGAGAAGTAACCTAGCAACAAACAGTTATTGATTAGAACACCCTTGCAGCTAACAAAGATAGTCAATTATTAACACAAGATCCCCCACTGTATGCTGTGCCAGTGGTGTGAAATTGTATATACCCTTCCTGTCTCCTAAGTGGGCGGAGTCACGTCTCCCATGGAGACAGTTAGGAACCACCATCCCTCCGCCTCGTCTGGAAGGGTTATAACCTCGTGTGAATGGATCAAAGCAGATGGATTTTGTGTTGCGTGATATTTGATGTTTATTTGAAGTTTGAACTTTTAATTCATGGTTTCACCTATAAGACCATTTAAATGTCCGTTTATGTCCGTTGTGAAGCAAAGCGGGAAGCAGCAGTTCGCGGATCTCATGAGAATGTGTTGCTGAGACAGAGACAGGTCTGGAACAAAGTTATTTTACTCCTGATATGTGTTTGAAAAATGTCATTTTTTTGTGTCAGAATGTTCAGAATGTGTGTCTATGTGTCTATATGTGTCTGTGAAAAATGGGTCCAGTATGTATCTGGGTGATGATGGGGTGAAAGAACTGGTCATAATCTGTGATCGCGTTCATTTCTCCCATGAGAATGAATGGACTCAAGACTGCTTCCTGTCTCTTAAAGGGGCGGAGTTGTGGTGAAAAACCATGTGACACTGATACAGGAAATCAACGGTAAGTGAGAGGTCTTGCTTTCTATTAACTGTTTCTGACACGACCAAAAAGACTTGTAAAAATAACGTGAGAGTTTTGGTTTGAACTTTGACCTTAAATGCAATCTGGAGACATTTTGCAGCATTAACAGCTAAGCTAAGCCTCAGTATAACCGATTATTGACTTTAAAATCAGGGCCCGCACATCGATGCACTCATATCTCTGCTGTTAAGTATTGATTTCCAATTTCAGATTGGTGAACCATCATATCCCAATAAAATAAGAACTCTCTCCTGAAACGCTGATATTCTGAAACATCGTTGTAGGATTCAACATTGTGGTTGTTTTTATTATGGACGCCAGTTTGTGATGTCTGGTCCGTCCACAGCTGCCTGACAAACATTTTATGGTCATTTATAAGGAGAAGAATCTGAATCTGGCAACCACTCCCAGACTGAGTGTTTTGTTTACCAAACTCCACTACAAGACAGTGAAAATACTGCAGTGTAGGAGCAGAGCATGATGCAACAGAAATGTGGAAAAGGCAAACTAGCAAAACTAGCCTACTTCAGTGCTGTCAAATCATCCCAAGTCAGCCAGGAGTGAAATATTTCACACACACTCGATTATGTCACCTTTAAACTAAAGTATGACTGAAATAAAACACAGCAAATTCTTGTCTTACTGTCGGCGTGTCTCTGTCCCGAGCCTTTCCGTTGGTGACTGCTGCTGTTGTATTCGCTCCTCTCCAGAGAGGACAGAGCACCGTTCACCACACTGCCAGCCTCCGTGCACCCCTTGGGGCCCTGCAACCTGTTCTCCTCTGGGGGGGGCTCTGGAGGAGGGGGCAGATCTGAACAGATGGAAATGGCGGGAAAAGCATGCATGAAGAATTTCTGACTTTGGAATATAAGAAAAAAAAAATTCACAGACTTTTTCAGTTGATGCATTTTTAGCTCATTTTAGTTTCAGGTTTCTGCTATTCAGCTATATACTGCTTTAAAAGAGGAAGTGTTTTGTCTTCATTGTCTGTTTTTTTCACACATTGCTGAGAGAACCTGAGATGCTAATTACAGTGATGTGTCTTTTTTAAAACTGCAGAAAAATGTAAACATTCCTGTGTGTCCTGTGACTGTGTGATTGTTGGTGAGGAGGAAACACATGCTGTATACAAAAAAAACAACAGTCTGTAAGATTACAAGTCAAATTCACATATATCAGGAATAGTAGCCTCACATCCCGCCTCTGTATCCGAGGTGTGGATGTTACATCACAGATGGTGATGCATGCTGCATTTCCTCACTAACAGACAAAGAGCAACCAACATCAAAAGAACATTTCTGTGGAAATGAGAATCTTTTTGGGGGTAAAGATGAATTTCATAGCTACTGAGAACATACAACAGTGTCATTGTGATTTTCACACAAAATAATACTTTGCTTTGGAAGGTGAACTGTTCCCCGTACGTTCAAAGAAACAACAGAAAGAGAAAGTACTGAAACAGGAAGTGTAGGTGTTTGGGTTCTTCTCTTCCTGCAGTGAACAAATTCAAATCCAGGCAGGAATCCACTCACCTCCCTGTAAATCTCTCCTGTACGCTGAACTCTTGGACACCTTTTTTTTCACTCGAGATTTTTGGCTGGGAGGAGTGCATGTATCTGCTGGGGATGGACGACTGTGCACTGTTTAAGGGAAAACAAAAAACACAACAATGACGGTGTGTTTGTTCTCACTGAGCAGACACAGGCCGTTAAATAAATTCATGCATATGGATTATTTAAACTACACACAATAAGTCAGCACAGTTCCAGCATGAATGCAGACGTGATTGCTCAGCTTTCATGATCTTGTTTACTAACCTGCCTTTGTGTGTGTGTGTGTGTGTGTGTGTGTGTGTGTGTGTGGTGTGTGTGTTACATGCAGGCTTGTGTGTGTGAATACACGGCACTGTCAGTCAGTTTACCGGCTGTAGTCGAGCTGATGTTGTCTTCATTGAGAATCGGCCCCTGGCCGTGGAGGCAGCGATGGGCAGGACTTTGGCACTGCAGCGTGCCAGCCTCTGATGAGCCGTGGTGCTGCTGGCCGGAGAGGTTGGGGTTGGACTGGGTGAGCGGCGGGCTCTGTGCCTGGGGAACTGGCGCTGGACCGCAGGGTAACCTTCTGCTATGGCAAGTAAGGGCAACATGTCACAGGAGAGAAGGAGGCTGTGTCGGTTCACAGTGACGTTTGCCAAGACATTATAAATTGTAGTTTTTGTCCTCCATTAAGTGGCATCTGATTTTGCCAGTCTGTCACAATATCTGTTGCATTGTTATTTCAAATGATAATTTAACATCTGGCAAAGGAATCGGCTATTTGGCTACAGCAGCACGTGAATGAAAGTGTATTGCTACTGAAGAAATAAAATAAGCTGCAGTTCTTTTTTTTTTTGAGTTGTAAAACTGATGGTGGTTGATGTCTGAAAGTGTGCGGCTACAGTTTACTAAAGATCAGACTAAGCAGCTTTAGGAGTTGGCATTTTAAAAATGCGAACATTAGCTCTAAGCAACCGGTCATATCTGAGTAACAGCAGCAAAGCCTCCGAGTGTACTGAATGAAACAAAGGTGCATTTTCCGGCTTATGAATTTGACAGGAAACAGGCTGGAGCTGTGAATATGTTATGGATGATTGTCTCCATAAGGACAGATTGCTCTGAATTAAATAAAAGTAACCATTGCCCCAAAAAAGGCCCTCTGTTAATAAAGCCGTCTCATGTATCAGAATAATGTGAGGAATAAAAATGAAATAATTTTCTTTCCAAAGCAGAGTGGAGGTTTGCATTCAGCTGCAGTATGTTTGTTCATGAGAGAGGTTCAGGGTCAAGAGTTAGTGCACACATAAGCTGAATAAAATTCAACTATGAACACAACCATGATGCTAGCAGCCATTGCTAAGCCAATTCCCTTACCGTGATAGCTGCTGGCTGTCGAGCTGATTGAGGCGGGGGAGGTCATGGGGGGCTCGGATCTCCTCGTGAGGCGATGGGGTGAGAGTGGCAGTCGACTGGTGGCTGTAGGACGTGGCAGGAGAGGACGCATTGTTCCTTTGTGGGGGAGAGGGCCTGTCCTCACAGCCTTCCATCAGATATGTCCTCTCTGGGAGGGGGGGACACCACTCCTCGTCCGAGCTACAGTGAAAAAGAAGTGTGTTACAGCAGTGTGATACAGTGTTAGAAAGGCAGCGGGATCTTCTCTTTATGTGTTTTTAAAAGATATAGCTGAGGGGCAGCTGTTGTCTCACTGGTGCCTTTAATTCCAACTCGCTATGAGGCTGTTTAAAGATTAATGCTGTTCTTTCAGGCTCGACTCAAGTTAGAGGGCCTTGCCGATGGCAAAACTGCAGGAGGCTAAGCTTCCACTTGGGTGGGATTGCTGCTATGGACGAGATACTGGACAATAGTTTGCTGTGAGGAAGCAGAAAGCGACTGGTGAGGAAGAGAACAGCTAATTGCGTTTTAAGGGAAGGGAAAACAGCTAAATCACTAAAGCAATAGACCACAGCCGAGGTAATTGAGTTGTTAAAGCTGGAGGCATAAGAGCCGCGTTGGCTTTGATACTCAGTGTGCCCGTTAGAGGTGACAGTGAGTCTAAACGATCATTAGCAGCGTAATAGTAATTTATAGAGACGTGCATGTGAGAAAGAGAGGAAGTGTGAGTCTGACTCACCCTAAATCCATGTCCTCGTGCTCGGGGGGCTGGTTGTCGTGCTCACACTGTTCCAGCTCTCCAAGGGGGGGAGGTGGGGGCAGCGCCTCCATCCAGGTCAGAGACGGGGTCTTCACAGCCTTACCTATTGCCTTCTGCTTGGGCTTACCTGTCACACAGACACGGGGGAAACACGATAACTTGCTGTCACACTGAGCTCATTCATCAGAAGCGTGATTTGATCAAGGAAATCTTTGATAACACTTTCATGGTCTGCAGGTAAAGCTGGAAAAGGCTTGATCATCCTGATTTTATCCGGCATAAGGAGCTGCGATTGGTCAGCTGATGCAAACTAGAGACAGATGATGCATTTCTTTTAAAAGCTGTAACATCAAGATCCCAAAGACAGAGAAGGTCAAGTTCCTGCTGCCCTCCTTACCGTTGCAGCGGTCCGGCTGGGCGTACTGAGCTCCAGAGGGCCCCGGCTGAGTGATCCAGTGTCCATCCTCCTCTTGCTCGCCACTGTGGGCCGGCGCCTGCGTCTGGCTGGTGAAAGGCATGATGGAGGTGGAGGCGTAGGGGGTGGTTGAAGTGTGCTGGGCGTACGTAAAGCTGTGCAGGTCCTCACTGGTGGCATCGATGGTGCTGTAGATTGGACCTTCAGTGGAGCCACTCATGCTGTACTTCTCTGTCTGGTTCAGGTAGTTGGAGATACCAGCTTCTGCACGGTAGTGGAATTTAGATTAGTTCAGAGTTCTTGCCCTGTGAGGGGTTAGTTTAAGTGTTCATCAATACTTAAACTAACAACTGTGACACATCCTGCAAGCACGTCTGCTTATTTACTGGCTCTTGACATTAAAAACAAAATAAAATTATGTACACTGTAATTAAAAGTAGTAAGTTAAACAGAAATGTGTAGTAATGTGTTTTCTGGGCTTCCGACTTCTCGCAGCACTTTAACACCACAAGTGAGCATTCATGCATTCACAGACACACAGTCACACGCACCAACAGAACAGCCATCAGAAGAATTTTGGTGTTCAGTATCTTGCTCAAGGACACTTTGACATAAAGACCGGAGGAGCCGGGGCTTGAACAGGCGACTCTCTGATTGGTAAACGGCCTGCTCCACCTACTGAGCCACAGCCGCACAAGCACACAAAAACATACATTCACTCTGTAGCTACCAAATTCTCCTGCTGAAGCAGCATCCTACCGTTGTAGTATCTCTCAGCTGTGTCGTGATTGGTGGTGCAGCAGTTGACGGCCTCTTTGCCGCTGTGGACCAGGTTGGTGGTGGGCCAAGAGTCCGCCAGCCACGGGTAGTTGCCCATGTTGCCTCCCAGCACGCCGGGCCTACAGAAACATTCTGCCATTAATTTAAATCATGGTGTGACACAGAACTACAGCCACGACTGTGCACATGGAAATACAAAGGCCAGCAAAGAAAAAGCTGTATGGAAGGACAGTGATCGACATTTAGAATTATCAGTACGCTCTATTGAGAACTGTGGCAGCAGACGGAACAATAGCAATGAAGAATATCATTTAATTACCTTCCATTAAGTCCTGATCCTTCTCCATGTGGGAAACCAACTGCAGCAGGCAGAGAGAAAAATGATGAGGAGGCTCAACCGACTTACAGAAGTTTCATTTTTAAAACCTACTTTGTGATGTTATGTAATTAAAGATAAGTTTTTCTTATTTCCAGAGAAATGTTTATCTAAGGTCTGACTTTTTATAAACTGTGTACGAATACAGAATGTTAGTCAAGGCAGTGTAATAGCAAGGAAATATATAAAAAAAGCATTCATGTTGACTTCTTGTGAAGTAACAGTTCTCTAAAAGCAAGCGTTGCTGCAGTAAACAGACTCACTGTAAACTAGAATATTTACAGTAAGCAGGCACAAAAAGAAATATGGAGGATATGAACAAATATTCAATCTTTGTGGCCAATTCTTCTGCTTTTATTGAATAAATCACTCTTGCTCCCAAACTTATTTACAGGTAAAATGCTCCGGGCTCCCATCCAAATGCTAGTTGAGGCGCTCACATCAGAGCACACAGAAAGAGCCTTGGGTCAGTAATAAAACGCCATTTCCCGTCTTAATCACTCTTCCTGACCTGCTGGCGTGTATGCGAAGGAGGCGGTGTACTGGCTCAGCTCCTTCCTCTTCTTGCGCCGGCAGTAGATCCACACACTGAAGCCCATCAGGATGACCCAGCAGGCTCCGCCGATGCCTGCAATGAAAGCTGGCTGCTTGACCACATCAGTGATCTGCTCAGCCAAACTCACGCTGCTCTCCTCGCCGCTCTCGCTGCTGCTGCCGCTGTCTCCACCACCAGGTACGGAGGGCTGCTCAGCTGGCAGCTCTGCGAGAATAACATGGAGGGAAAGAGACGAAGAAGACATGAAGGAGGAGTTTAAATTATGTTATCTTTTTCTCTGTTGACCTGTTGTTTGACCCTTTCAGTGTGTCTTACATTGTAAAACTTTCATGTTTTAAAGCTTAACTGAGCAATCAATTGAAAAACAAAAATAACTGTGTATATACAATTACCTTTATTCTACATAACTGAGGCTTAGGCTGTTAATGAATCATAGAGACAGACACAGGTTGGATGAATAAAGTAAAAACAAGGAGTCAGTACTGAGGCACAGCAGGGCTTTGGGTAAGACGCTGATGTCGGCATGACATCACATTCAAAATCCTGATATTCTGATGTTTAGCAGATGCGATATTCACCTCAGACACCATCTTGGTTTAGCAAGTTCGCGTGCTGCTGTCAGTGTTGCAGTAATCCTGTGTTTTGTGATTTACTACTGGATTTGGACTCCCATGTTTGTGACTTGGGCTCTGACTCGGACTTGCGGATCACTCAGTCGGACTTGGACTTGCCTTCACACCTTATCAAATGAACTCACCACTCAGGCAGGAAGTGACTAATCGTATGAGCAACGTAACTCGCGGTGCAAAAGTGTCTTACCACAAAAGAAATCTAGCAGAAACGTGTGCAGAACATGAGCGGTGATGACAGCATATCAGGTAATGTTTGTGTGACTTGGAGCACTCATGAGTCTTCTTAAGCCTTGTTTCCGCTGAGCGGTACAGTTTGGCACAGCACGGTACGCTTCACAGTGGTATATTGGGAACGTAAAATCATATAAAAAATAAAACTAAGAACATAAACATTCCAATATTAGAGTGAGGGTTGATAAATGTCTCCGATAAATCTGCACCTCGTCCCACAACTCTGTTTCTGTCACTGTAGACTCACTGATGAGGACAGATGCTGGCTGACTGCGAGCACCGACGCCGGCACTGGTCACCGCCGCGACCTCCACCTGGTAGAGTACGCCAGGCATCAGGCCTTTCAGTATCGTGGATAATGTGTTTCCGTCCACCGTCTTGTTGATGTAGTAGCGCGTCTGGTTGTCGCTGCCACTGCCCACACACCACACCTTGTTGGGAGACACAGAATGACACTGGCTTGTTATGCAGATCCTTTCAGTCTCTGATGTGCTTTTTCCACACTTTTCGATATCTGTGTCTGTAATCTTCAGATGAGAGTGTTTGTTCATTTTCACTCACTGGATTCACAGAAATAAAACTATAAGCTGCAGCAGATGATCCGTTCAACACTACATCAAAGCACAGTCAGACGTCCACAGTGTTAAATGCACAGTGGTTATTGAACTTGACCACCAGCCAGAGTGCCGTTTTCTGTTTGAAGTCTTATAAAAGCTATTTTACTCTCCTTGACAAGAAACTATCTCCACATGCACATTAGTGTGAGTGGTTTAAATATTCAAGTCATCTGTCTGGGATTGAACTGCTGCTTCTTTTGCTGTGTCCACAATCCTCTAATAACCTCCTGCTTCCCTGAAACTACGTCTCTTTTATGACTAGTAAGGACAGTTTCGAACAAATGGTTTAAAACAGACACTTAAAATGTGTGTAAGGACGTATGTGCTGCAGAGAGTGAGACTTGGTTCAGCTGAGGAGTGTTTACCCGGTACTCCTGGATGATGCCGTTCTGCATGCGGCTGGGCGGAGGCTCCCAGGAGACACTAATGCCGGAGCTGTTGCTTAGCTTCACTGTTGTCACTGTAACACCTCTGGGTGGGGCACTGGGGACTGTGGGAAGTTGGGGACAGCGTTCATGTCATTTCAAAAATAACCTTAGAGTGTGAGCACAATAAAAGGACTAATTATTAACTAGTGAGGACAAAACATTTTCATTACAGAAAGTATGTCACGCAAGGCAACAATGGTTAAGTCCAGACACATGAAACTGAACTGTAGCAGGATGTGAAAGGAACTTTTACTGAGGGCTTTATAAAGTTAATTATGTTTTTTTTCTTTTTTTTCAGGTCGATTCAAAGTCTTAAAGTGCTGATGGCAAAGAAGCATCTGCTCCCTTATTTCTAATCCAGAGCTTGCATCAACTAATATAAGGCTGCAGTGAACCTCAGGCTGTAAAAACATGTGTGGAGGCTGAATTTAATGAAAATGGAGATCAATAAAAAATGAACCCAAATTGCGAGGGATATAAAATTAACCCTCCAATGAGATAACATTACTGAGATTCATGTAGTGTCACACAGGCTAATGAACAGCAATTTTCAAGGCCTTGCAATGTCAAGGAAAACCCTGCCTAGATTATTTAAGGAGGTTTTCTTTAAATGTTTTTTTTGGTACAGACATTTGTCACCAGACTGAATACCTTCCTCTGGAGTTCGAACCAGAAGTGTTCTGCTGTCCTTGCCCTGAAATTCGTCGAAATAGGGACGGATCTTTATCTCATACTCAGTGCCTTTGAGCAGGTTGGTGAGGACGGTGCTGCGCTCAGAGGGAGAGTTGATGTCCTGTAGAAGCCAGTTTCCCCCGCTGGGCCGGTAGAAGAGACGGTAGCCTTGGACGAACTGCGACTGTCGGTCCACCTGGGAGAATTTAGGATAACATAGAGGGAAATTAGAAAAAGATGAAAGAGAGCAGTAACAGAGATAAAGTGAATGAATAAGTCAGTCCATCCCCTAACCCTAACTGAACCCTCAAACGGTCGTTCTCCAGATAAAAAAAAATCTCCACAAAGAGCCACTCACGGTCCAGGATACTCGGATGGAAGCTGTTGTTAGTGTGACAGGATCTTGCAGCTGGACCGCCACTTCTCCCAGCTCCCTCTGCACCTGCCTGTGGTCCACTCCCTGACCTGTAGGACTCACATCTGAAGAAAACACATGGGCATTTATTTCTTATTGGATCCCTGCTACCAAAGTGTTGCCGAGTTCAGGTTTTATTTTGAAGGAGAAGCAGACTGACCCTGCGTTCGGACAGGCTCAGAGATGGGGCTCGGGTCACTCAGACCGTAGGCGTTGACGGCTCGGACGATGAACAGGTAGATTGTGTTGGGGAGAAGGCCAGTGATTGTGTGTGTTTCCATCTTAACCATGTCAGCCACAGTCTGCCATGTGCTGCCTGCTGATTGGCTGTGAAATGACAGAGGAAAAAAAAAAAGATGACTACATGCTATTTGCCAACCACTGACAATTTCCTAGAGGAAAACAAGCCTGTATGCATCACGGATGTATGTATCTGTGAGCCTCGACACTGATAACAAATTACAGGCGTTGCTGACCTTGTTGTCTCTGCTAGCAGCTGTTGTGCAGATAAATTCTGATTTAACATGCCACTACTGTTTACATGCACAGGAGGAAAGATATCATTTGAGCAAACTGTGACAGTTCCTGTGTTCAGCGGCACCATTATTGATTGGGACAATTTTATCAGGGGAGTTGTGGTTCCAGAGGAAAGGCCAAAAAAGTTTTGCATGTCCAGATCGACCCTGATTGACCACAACCAAAAGTGCGTCTGCATGAGGAGGGACAAAAAATGCAGGTGCCCGTGGATGTTTTCCAGGACTCTAGACCGTGACCAAAACAGTCTCATTTGTGACTTTTTTCAGGAGTGTGCAAGTTAAATTTTTACCTTGTTGCATTTGTGCCAGTACATGATCATTGTTGTTTTGGTAACACGAGAACAGCGTTAGGCATTGTGGATGAAATCAGTCCTTTTTTCTTCACTAGTGCAGTCCTTCTCCTCCTTCCTGTGCTCTTCCCTGTTCAGTGCAAAACCCTCACACGTACATGCACGCAGCCACTGTGTACACGTACGTCACACATGGCAGAGGGTACCACAAAGTCAAGCAGACAGACTTATGTAGAGAAACTTAATATTCAGATTAAAATATTTTGCGAATACCAAGTTTCGAGTCCCTGTCAGTCTGAACACGACTGCAAAACTGCGGTATGTAAATTAAGACAACTATTCATCAGCATGCAAGCTCATTGATTAACACCATGCTGTAACAAAAAAAAAGGGTGCGACTCTTCATATGCTTGTGCGACCAACTAAGAAAGTTGGTAGCACCAGTGCTACCAGTGAAAAAGTTAGTCTGGAGCCCCATTTTCACAAAGGTGGCCTGCACACTGTAATATGTGATAAGGGAGGACTCTTGTTTGGACTACCATGGACTTTCCCAACGAGTTGTTTCTGTCATCATTTGACAAGTTTGTAAGGTCATCGCCATGGAAACGCCGCGTACAGAGCCTGAAGTGAAGGAGCTTGTCATCAGCTTCTATCAAACACGTGTTATGCCACAATTCCTGGGAGCTATTAGCTGCAAACACACATCAAAATAAAACAACCGCTTGCTGATTCCACAGACTAGATAACAGAAAAAGGAAAACATTGCTTGAGTGAACATGTGCTGTATGAACTGTTCTGTGGACGGTGTATGGTCATGTGAGATGCGTTTTGAGGTGTGCAGTCTGGCTGTAGGTCAGAGATGAACATGTGAACTCATGTGAACGAGGATCGTTTGTCTTTTAACACACTGTCTCAAATCTAAAAACGAGCACTGTGGATGAAGCTTGGGTTTCATCCCAAATTTAACATAACACAGGTACTGATGTGTCATCTCAGCTGTCATCCTGCTTGGCATGGCGCTCACTGTTGCAACAACAGAAACAGAATTTAAGCGCGTGACCTGCACTGTGTGTCACGTGTCATCGACACAGCAACTCATCGTTGAGATTTAGCTGGCTTTCAAGTTACTGATGGATTATTTAGTTTGGAATACTCTATGCAACTAATATCTTTATAAGATCTGTTTACAAAGCTTCTACCGTTCTTAGCTGTAAAATAAGTGCTGTGAAGTAAAAAGTACAAAGTGGCGTAAAAAGATAATACTCGAGAAGGGTACAAGTACGTCAAATCTGTACTGCACTTGAGTGAATTCAGCCACTGGCAAACTTCATACATTCTGCATTCAGTGATGTTTTGCAATTCTGATCTGATGTGCAGCTACACAATTAAACAATGCATGAGAAGATCTCCAGGCGATAGCTCCATCTATTTTTGGTTTCCTCTAATATTTCTTATCTGGTAAACAATAGCAGATGTGAGCAAAGTCACTCGCTTCAGAGAAGTTCGTGCTCACTGGTAGATCTCCTCCAAATGATACAATTTGCTGTCCCGATGAATAATGTAATGAGGCTTGCGAGAAGCCACAGCTGCCGACAGGAAATGAGGGCATGTTCTTAGCCTTGTGGCACCCCCCCACATGCATTATCCCGCCACCCCTCTTCCTCAGTCTCTCCTGTTTTTCCGTGAATTTACTGTCACCTTGACACAGCAGCAGTCACAAGGCCTCCTAAACCAATTGTTTGACACTTTTAGATTTACCCCAGGGGTACTGTGGGGGTTCGCTGTGCTAGCGTCAGAGCTGAACTTCACAATTAAACCAAAGAGGAAAACATCTGTGAATACTAATCCCTTTTGTGTGAGTGTAGGACACCCTGTGCCAGGGCCAGATTCAAGGAAACATTCTGAAGGAGATGCTCTGAGGGAGTTCAAACACACACACACATA
>JAQLOL010000006.1:862754-878443 GCA_029783665.1 Naso thynnoides | reverse complement strand
CTGATGAATGTTATTTTTCTTTTTTCTTTTTTTTTTTAAAGATATTTTTGGGGCTTATGCCTTTATTAGGACAGGACAGGCGAAGAGTGGACAGGAAACAGGGGAGAGAGAGGGAGAATGACATGCAGCAAAGGGCCACAGGTGGAATCAAACCCGCGTCCGCTGCGGCGAGGACACAGCCTCTGTATATGGGGCACCCGCTCTACCGACTGAGCCACCGGGTGCCCCATAAATGTTGTTTTTCATTGATCAACATCGCTGGAAATGGACTGATTTTTAATCACTGGCTTCTCATCCGTAATCCTAAATCAAAATTATTGATTTGTCAGGAGATGGCAAAAATGAAAAACTGGAAGGTCATTTGTAAAGGCATATTAGATAGATTGACCCAAACACCGCAATCCACAAACGTAGTGATTGGCAAATACAGGAAGTTAACAATTTACACATATGAAAAGTTGAAATGCAAAATTTGACAAAGTAAACAAAGAAGAAAGCCAAAGAGCAAGACAAGCAGCGAGCTTACAGTGATCCTCTCATCCCGGTCATTGACCCGGATGTTGTTTCTCTTCCAAGAGATGGTGGGTTCAGGATGGCCTCTGGGGGGGATACACTCCATGACTGCCGGCTCACCTGCCGCTACCACCACATCACTAGGCGTTTGACGGAAGTCATCTCTCAGGACTGGAAAAAACAGAGAAGTTACAGATACATGGTTAGACCACATGTACACTTCTTTATTGATGATACAATCATCTATCTGATCTACCTAACTTCAGGTTCTCCTAACTTTCTACTGCACCTTATCTGCTGAAGATACTTCCTTTTACTAATTTAACATTCAAAGAGTTAGCGTTGTACTGACATTTGATCTTTAAAGCAGTAAAACATATCATTATACATTTTTTGTCATTTATTCCTTGTATTGCCTCATTATAAAAAGTAAACAGTTCCACTTGCACCCTGTTCTGGTTATTTACATTTCATCAGACCTACGTACAAATGTGTACAGACAAAAATTTATTTAGTCCACATATTTGCAATTAAAACAAATCTGTCTGATGTGAGGTACCTGCTGTTACTCATTCTGCACGTTTATGGGCTATGCTTATCTTCAGTTGACCCTCTCAGCATTTATTGCACTTCTAGCCATCCTGGTTGTGGAGAGAGGGGGAATCTTCTCGGAGGTATTCCTCTGAGATTGCCTCTTTTTTTTCTTCCAATGATTTTCCATATTTCTAAGTTCTGAGGATCAAGGGAATGTTGTAATGTGACATGTAGTGGCCCAAACAACTGAACTATATGCATAAGGCTACTCAGACTTGCTTTACCTGCGAATGTGAGTGTGAATCTCTTTTGATATAAGTGTATATACATATAAGTGTATATGGAGGGTATAGGAATTTCATTTACTTAAATAAATCAGCCCCTCATATTAATTATATGCTCTTCTGTAGCTTCACCTCTATGACTGAACATGAAACTCCTAATTTATCCTATTCAAGTTTTGTCTCTGTATTTATAAGACTCTGTCAAGGGGTAATCTGAACTGATGTGACTAACAACCAAAACTGAGTGGATGGAATTTTCCTGAACCAAAGAAGCGAGCCTGCAGCACCGCTGTTACACTGGCAGAACATTTATACTTTATACTGTCACATTTCTGTCCACAGTGTTTATCGTGGCAAATGCTCATAATTACTGGGGTTGAATGCAGCTGTAGATAAAGTTTGTCGGTAATTTGCATATCAAGAGAGAAACACTGATAGCCAAACATCTTTCTATCTTCTGCTTGTTGGTAAGACAGTAGTGTTAGCTCAAAAAATTTACTCTAAAGCACTTCGGGGGAAAAACAACAACAACAACAGAAACAGGTTATCAAACGAGGCTGACATTGCTTTGTTATTATAAATAGATATTACATTGTTAGTGTACAGTTGCGGGAAAATAAGCTGAGCTTAGTTTATTGTACACATCAATTGTTGGTGAACTTGCAAGTTCATTTTTTCCAAGAGCAACTAGTGAGCGTGTTCTTGTGAAGGACACAAGACCATCTTTGCATTCTTTGGTTTGAGTCCAATTTTCTGCATAAAATACAACCTGCTTTCCCTAAAATTGCTGTTTTCTGCAACATATTTATGTGCCTCATTAAGTTTCATTTTCAAAACTGCGGATCACGGACAAGTTAGTATAGTTCTTTAATTAGAAACAACATGAACACCGACCAGGTGCAAATCAAAAAATGAGACAATATCTCACTGTTTCGCTGACGGAGCTGAATAACACAAAGCATAACTGGACATTATTATCTATACTGAAGGACTGAATTTAACATGCTGGGCATTTATCCTTAAGGTCTTCATTGACTCAGTGTCATGTGTTTAGCTGCACAGCACATCAATAATGGAGGCTTTTCCAGCACACACACACACACAGACAGAGTCACACACACACACACACACACACACACACACACACACACACAGTAAATGAATTATTCAACCTGACCACACACACACTCTCTCTTTCTCTCACACACACACCCATGAATAACACACATGCATAAATAACGTGGATATGTGTTCCAGAACAAGTTACCACTCAAACAAGTACATCAGATAAATCCACAATATCAGCTGCAGGAAGCCAGGTTGAATCCAGAATCCAGAAATAATTCCTTCTTTTTGTTTTCCTCGACTTTATTCATAAAACATTAGACATCAGTCTTCAAGTCTGCATTCTTTACTTTCTAATTCATCCCTCTGTAGTCAGGCTGCGGTTTCTGCGGGCCTTTTTTTCTTCATTTCAGTCTCTCGAGCACAGTGACCTCTCGGATTACAGGTGTGGAGGATGGTTTTATAGTCTAGCATGATGTCCTTCTCACAGCACCAGTCTACCAGGAAGAGGCCAAAACCAGCAACGCCTGTGAGCTACAAGTCTGGCCTCAGCCAATGGGGATACAAAGAGGATAAACCAATGGGATCGTTAGCCAGGCTTTCCTATCTGTCCCGAATGTCCTCACAGAAACCATCCTCACTAATCTGAAAAGCTGATCCTCCCAAAATTCCTTTTCTCACCACAATCTCTCCAATGAATTTATTAAGAAACTTCAAAAGTCGAGCAGCAGCGCGTTCAAAATAGCACTTGGTGGGTATTAAATTTCTTCCTCTTAAATATTCCACAAAGTTTTCTTTGAAGCTATGGGTGGATGTAAGATTTGGACATCAAAAAGTTGGTGGATGATTAATTGATGCAAGAGGATAGCATGGCTGATTTGCATACATTATGGCGATCTCATTGACGATATAAATAAGTGATATGAACATAATGACACTACACTCATCTTCAGTGCTGTCCTGAAGATGAGCCAAGAGAAATCTGTTATTTCAGCTTAAAAAGCGCAAGTCATACTCGAAACTGGTGTCCTAATTTACACTCTTTACAGACTTTTGAACATTAAACTAAAAAAGCCGGCAAATGTATCTCCTCTCTGTCAAAGCACAGGCTACGGACAACACCGCCACACAAGTCCGTCATGTTTGGGAGAAAATAGCACTGTCATGTTATTACATTATACGTTTTCATTGTTTAATAGATTGACCAGCAGAATAAGGCAAACTAATATGGTGCTCCATCCCTACTCAATTCTTTAATAACTACTCATATCCCTGATTCAACCAAACCCATAAAGCCGTATTTCTTACGTTTCAGGTCAAACTGAAATGTGTTTGCAATGGCAACATTTACACATTCAGGACGAGGGGCGAAAATAACTAATTCTGTAAATATAACTTTTATATGACTGAGCAGCTTTTGCAAGGATTTGTTACATTTCTGACTCAGTAAATCTACTTGTCTATTACTACTGCACCATTGAGATAATGATCGCAAATGAGTATAAATCTCAGCTTTCATTTTGAGGTCATCGTGCAGTCATGAGGCTGTTCCATAAATATTTCATCTGAAACCCAGTCCTCACCGATAAACCTTTGAAAAAGGTCTCCTGGTAAGACCTTCAAGAACATCACAGAATTATCAGATGGATGGATGGATGGGGTTCACTTATACTGAACTGGTTATGGCTGTAATGGTATATTGGCCTTTTTCAGATGTAGCCTACTTTATAAGTACCAAGTGAAGTACCAACGCACGTGCGCATGCACATACGAGCATCTCAATAATATAAATTTACCATTTTTGTCTCCACTGCCCGTGTCTACAAAACTTACTGACATTACAGTGTTTAAAGGTTAACTTGAAAGATACACAGACCCACCAATCACAACACAGAGTGGCATCATACAAATGTAATATAAAGCTTCCATCTTTTTTTTCTTTTGATAAACTGCTCTTTAAAAAGAAGGGCTGAACACAAATAAAGAAACGGCACATGTGGGGAAACAGCAGCTGTATAAAGTGCCAGAAAAAAATGAAGCCTAGCTAACCTGGCAGGAAAGGACAACACAATAATAAATAACAATTGTTTAAATATTTACTTTACAAAACTGTGCAAACTTATAATATGCTTTTACTGGCCAACCAGATCACAGGCGTTGCCCGTGTTACCTCTGAGCACTCCCTGGACACGCCCCTACTTTCAAAGAGTCACATTTTTGTGGCATTGTGATGTGCATTGTAAGTTAAATGAGACTTCCTCTTAAGGGGAACCGTATACCCAACCCACTGCCCACCCCACCCCCACCCACCCAAGTCCCTGCTACACCCCCTTTATTTGCACTGTTTGTTTCAATGAGTTGTCCTTTTACAATTTACATGCCATAACAAGTCCTTTGTTTATATTTGCCCTGACAATTAACAGCATGCAGAATAGGTTTGGATGCTGTTAGACACACCCCCATACTCCCTCACTTGATATGTGAAGTGTTGAGAACCAAAGAAGCAAACAGAGCAGGACTTATTGTTTGTAACTGCAGTAAAATATCCACGTGTGAAAATTCGGCATTGTCTGGACTGTCTTCCAGTGGAGCCAGTGGCTAAAAACTAGAGCTGGGTGAAAATACTGATTCATTAATGCACTGCAATATATTTCTTTTCAATTCAATATTGATTCAAAAAATCCAGAAATCAATTACTTTTTTGTTGTAATGATGACCCGCTCTATATAAAATACACTTTTGGGTCAATCTGCTTTAAACAAGTACAAATGATGCATACATTATTATTGAACAATTATCAGAAGGTACTCTAATTATTATACGAGGTTATTTTGTGTATGTGTTACGTACAGTATATATAGTATATACAGTATATTTCTCTATGCATGGGTAGATATGCAAAGTGTGTGCAGGTGTGAGCCCCCATTTATGGAAAAACAGCACCAATGTCACTGAAAAGTCACAGGCCAGCCGGGGAGGGTCACTGCCTCATCTGATTAATGACAGACCTCCCCTAATGACAGCACCGACAGGCCAACAAAGCCCCGGGACCGTACCGTTATCATCGCCATCCAAACATCTGCGTGCCCATCCATCAATCCATATGAACTCGCTTACACTTAGAAATCAAACATTTTATTATCTGGAATACCTGGGCATGTGTGTAAGAGTGTGTACATGTGTGTGGAAATTGCATTGTATCTCAGCGTCGGTTTGTGTGCCGGAAGACTCATTTCTCTTGTTACAAGACAGCGTGGCGTCCTCTTTGAATGAGGGTGCGGGTGGGTGTGTATGTGAGGAGATAAATCAGGCTGTTTTGTTTGTAATCAAGGTCACCAGAGACGGGCATATCAGTGTTTAAGGTGAAAGGAGAATATTTTTCATTTCCTCATCAGCTAACAGAGCCCTTACTTGCCTTACCTCATAAAACACAGGTCTCAACAATTCACTGTGGGCTTCTGAAACACTATGTTGCCGCCTGTTTTATCTGTGTCTCCTAGATGGATCAAATTACCACTTATGGCTTTAGACAGACCCATATCTTGATGGCCAATTACTTAGCAACAGAGTATTGGGGGAGCTCCAAATCCCCTTGGCCCCTCCAATCCTGGAATGACATGCCAAACCACACCCCTGACCTTATCTGTACCTGCTACATACATTTCACCCAATCACTATTCACAGCAGATTACAAAAACCCTGACTAAATTGTTCAGGAGCCGGTCCCATCACGTAACGCAAGAAGGGATACAGGAGAGTGCGCTGCACCTGAGGTCTGAATTACCATGCGTCAGGGTTAAAGGACGACTGCGACGACCTGTCACACACCCGTTTGAGATGGTGGCGTCCAGGGGCCCCTGATCTTTCCCATTCTGCCTTCCACACTTTCCAGGTTGGTGCAGAAAGAGGGTGTCTAGAAGTTTATTAGGCACTGGCAATTACCCATGAGGCCCGTTGGGGCCCATATTAAGTGGATGCACTTTGACCTCTTCTCTAAACCCCTTCAACAAAGCCAGTGTAATCCCAGCCACCGGGCCTCAGCGGTCTGCTTTAATCAGAGCACAGACACTCAGGGCAAGAGATGAAGACAGCAGTGCAGATATTTGAAATATAGTCATCTGGAACTGAAACCCTACGCAGTGTGATACACATGCATCACCTGGGTTTATATGTACAACTAGAGTGGGACTATACAAAGTGTACCAAAGTATGCCACAGATAGGTTGACCAGCAGGAATTACACTGTGCAATATCTTGTTGTATTAACATTAGAACGGCTGTGACGGTCATTCTGGCTGTTTTCACATTTACAAGTCATCTAACTTTGTTGAATTAAAAATGACAGTGGTGCTGGTTTTCCTAATAAATATCTGTATTTTCATTTAAAACATTATTCATACAAACTGCACTAAAGGCAAACAAAATTTGATCATGTCTACCTATTTTGGCCACAAGCGGTCATAATGGCTGCACAGATTTTCCTGTGGTTAAACTGACACATTTTCGTGCAGTGGCGGCTGCGTCTTGTTCGCTCATCGGCTATCACTGTCTCTGCTTGAGTACAACTTCGAGAGCAGCCACAGGTTCCATTTCCAGAGGTGATTTTTTTGCCCCAGAGCAGCGCAGCGCACAGCGGAGCAGAGCTCACCTGCGTCAGCCAGGAGCAGATCTGGATGATCTGTCTCTGATGAAGGTGGGCGTTTTCTCTTCCTCCATATCTTCCGCTCTTATTTTGTTTTCTAAACAGATATCCTCACACAATAAATACATTACTGTCTATATTTGATATTTATCATTAGAGATAATAGAATTTGGAATCTGGCGCTCAAAATAATCACTGTTATAATGGATTTCTAGTAGGTAAGGAATTCTGGCCCTTCTAGTGTTAAGCAGAATGTTGATAATATGAGATTTACAGGATGCTAGCTTACATCAATTTATTAAAACTGCTTGATTTGTCATGATATCAAACTGAATCATTAGGAGAATTTAAAACCACCACCAACAACAAAAGGAGTATCTATTCTGTGCCTAACAAAATGTGTTATTGCATGGAAGTAATATTTATCAGTGACTGCTTTATCTCTGTGATTTACCGCATGTGTAAAGTATTAGGACCCTGCTGTATATCAGGGCATCATTTAGGCATTTAATTGGACATAAAAAACACCTTTGGGGCAGGCTTGGTCTCACTTTTAATTAAATGGCTTTATTGCTGTCATTAATGTCCCAGGGACTGCATGTGTGTGACAGCAGCCCTTCAAGAATAAATATTCAGATGGTGGAGAGAAAATGACGGATTGTCCCTTGGCTGGCAGATCAAAGGGAGCGACGGCGGGGGGGGGAATCAGAAAAGCATCCGTTGGTTCAAGGTCTGTTGTGGGGGACTGAGCTGCTCATTCGTCATCTGTCCATCCCTCCATTTAGCGCCGACATAAAGCAATCCGCTGCGGCGTGAAAACACGCTGATGCTTTTGCTTCTTCATCCAAGTATGTACATCATTTCATCCCTTTATCAAGCCTGCTTAGATTCTCACATTAGCGTCTTCTCTGTTCTCTGTATAGGGGCAGCTTGCTCCCCAAGGCAATATCTGTCAGGCCCTTAGGCCTAACAGGGGCCCCCAAGAAGAAGCCATCCTCCATCAGCCAGTCTCATTATCCAGAGTGGACCCCCTCAGATACCTATCAACCATTACACCATGATGAAACATGCTGGACGGGATATTGGGGTGTGTGTGTGTGTGTGTTTTCTGTGGGGACGGGAGGGTTTAGAGACGATGGAAGGGAGGCGGCGTTGGGAGGGGGGGCTCACAGTTTGAGACAGATGTCCATGTTGTTTCTAAGCACCCGCTGCCTCCCCAACGCACCCAATACAAACACAGACACTTGTGCAGATATAGTGCAGGGCAGCTGTAGCAGCAAACACAGCGAAACACTGTCTGCATCCAATATGACCAGCTCAGGCCAGTGAACAGGCTGACTGGAGATTTCATGTGGCGGACCAAGAAACGCACACACGCAACTCACCTAAAACACTACTTGGCTTTAAAAGAAATTCCAGTTGTCTCATTCTCATCACCCTTGTGACCTCAGAGTATTTTACAGCCTTGAGTAAATGGCATAACACGCTTTAGTTCTCTGCAAATACTCATACGGCCAACAGTGAAATTGAGTCAGCGCTGAAGCCAAATGAATGGGAATCACAGCAACAGGGCATTTCAATTACTCCTCTCACGAGACCAGGCGGGTCACCTTCTCGGCCCGATCGTTACTGCCTGCCCTACACTTCAAGCACACAATCACGCACACATAATCTGTTCATCAATGTCTGATGCATTTTTCTCCTCGAATTTACTCCCTCCACCTTCCTTTGTTCCTTGCCGGCTGACGGAGCCATTTAGGCCACCGTTGCTCCTGCCTGGACCTGTCAGCTGAGTCCATTTAGCAGCCACAACAGCTGCGACCCCGCCCATCCAATCCCCACCACCCACACCCAGAGCCTCCTGCCCATGCTGCCACCAAACCTGAGATGATGGCTGAAAAGCAGCTGGCCCAGCAGCCGCGGTGACAGGAGCATTAAAAACCATTTCTGTGCATAGCTGTGAAACATTAGACCCTACAGGTCGAGATGATTCATTTGGAAAAAAAATCTTTTTATGTGATCAGATCAGAAGATCGGAAATTAAAATGAAAACAGACAACAAACCAGGTTTGACAGTCCTCAAGATCTCAGTGACCCCATCAGAAGCTGACTGGATATTTCTGCAGTGCAAATTAGCATCAAATTAAATATTTCTGCTTTTTAAAGCAAACCACGGGAAAAAACAAACAAAAACAACTTTGTTTGTTTAAAAACCTCCAAAAAAACAGAAACTTTTTTCCTAACCCTACTTTAGTTTGACAACTCAGACTGTGTTGTCATGTGAACCAGCAGACAACGCACTGCCTGTACTCATGAGTTACTTTCATTTTATTTCCACCTCGTCATCCGACCACACAAAAAAAATCTTGCTTTTCTTCATCCGTAATCTTTTCTGCAACTAAGCAGCTAACACGCTGCAGCATGTGAAATGTGTTTTCAGTCTGGACTAAGGCCGAATGATATGATCAAATTAATATCACAATATTTTTGACTAAAAATCTTTATATTAGTATTGAAATATATTGTATGCTTTTACAGATTATCAACACAAGGAGATTATTAATCAATAAACATCATTAATGTAGATCTAATGACTAAGTGGGTACAGGCTGATATTCAAACAGCTAGAACAGTCTGGTAAGTTTTAATAAAGTGACATCACTGTACTGCAATCAAGCCTTTAAAAACCAGAAAAAAAGAAATCACAAGTCAATCATGATCGAGCAAAATCCAAGACAATAACAATCTCCTATCAACATATCGACTGAAAAGAGATTATTTCTGAAATGGTGCTTAAACTCTTATCTGGACGTGATCATATTACCTTTGGCTTAGTTTAGTTTATGAGGGTTAAATTTGTCAGGGACCTTGTGCAAAGGAGAACATCACTCTCACAGTGGAAAGATGCTTTATACTAGTGCTGGGCAATAATCCAATTTTAAAACCAAAATTTGAATTCATTTGTTTGGAAAATGTTAAAAAATGAAAATTGTGAAAATCAATTTTCCCTTTAATTAGGGTAAATGCGGTAGCCAATGACTCTCTCCGATCAAACGTTTGTTGCAAAAAAAAGTTTCAGTTTGGTTAAGCTAGATTTGCACTCTGTTAACAATAAAAAACATTAAAGTTTGATTAACATAAAAACAACGTATTTGTCTTCTGTTGTTTAGAAAAAATCAATTCAAGTCGAAAATTGAATGTGGTTGAAAATATCAATGAATTCATTTTCAGGCCCCTTCGCCCAGCCTCGATTATCTGCAAATTTCATCTGTAGTCAGCGTGCAGGACGACACAGACTACAGCACAAACAGCACAGCCAAGTGCAAAACAAATATTGTGGTACAAATACACATCAGATCATATTTCACACACACATGCACATGCACACACTACTAAAGCACAGTTTGAAATCTTTGGCTTTAAAGAAAACACTATATGAAACCAACAAGTCAATATAAAACACTGAAGTAGATCAGGAAGAAGTTCTTTTTACAACATAATCATCAAGCAACCCCATGAAAATTACATCAAATTTAATATTCAATCCACCCTCCGATATTTTTTATGATGCTTACATACTTTATAAAATGTGTAATTACAGTCACTACATGTAAATTACTGCCCAAAATTGAATTAGGCCATAAAATACGAGAAGCCACCATTACCCATCAACCCCCAGTGCTGCAGAGAAAAACACAGATGAGGTTATCTGTCAAGGTACAACGTTTCACGGCTTTTTAAGTGCTCATAAATGCCCAAGCCTGCCTCTCCACAGTGTCTTGTCACACCCAGACGTGTTAGGAGGGGGGTGTGGTAAGGGTGGGTGGATGGGTGGGGGTCTAACACTTGGCAGAGGTGCAGTCTGCAGCCAATATGACTGCGGGCCCCACATGCAGCAGTGGGACAGCACAGGAGGTACTCATTATCAGCCACACAGACACGGGAGGAAAGAGGTGGGGGGGAGTCGATCTCTGTGTGTGTGTGTGTGTGTGTGTGTGTGTGTTTCAGAAAGGGGCACATGGACCATAACAGGCTAAAGAACAGAGGTTGAGGATGATGAGGCACAGGGCTGCAATCATGTGACAACAATATGACATGTTTAAGCTGGTTCATGCTCTTCGTGGCAGTGCAGACGTCACAGTACATGTGACAAAAAAACATTCAAGTCCTGTGACGTTTACTAGAAGCTAGAGCGTCTCACTGGCGTATATGACACAAACACAGATGCCACCGTGCTGCTTTCAAGACCCGTTGATTCAGACGAGTCGTTTTGTTCTTGGTGGGGAAGGTTGATATCTGGACTTGATTAACGAAACACTGAAGTGCTTCGTCCAATCACTGAATCAGATATGTGATTTTCATGTGACTCTTCAAAGTTTCATGCACTACGCAGAAGTTTCAATGTGAAGGCGACTTTGTAGCCAATGTGCGACTCCTCAAAAATGAATGTTGAAGTGGCTACAGCAATTCCCCGTGGTGACTGCAAGAACTGCGATTGGTCAGCTTGGGCTGCTTTTGTTTTGCCCTTGAAGTGTCCGATGCTGGCAGAGACTGTTGAGAGTGAAAAACATCTTGAAGGCAGACTGAAGAAAGGCTGAACTCTCTTCTCCTTCTTAGGAACACACATTTGACAAAGCCATTGATTCTGCACGGCAAATCTTCTGCTCATCATCATCACCGCTCTCTACAACATGAAACAAGGTAATCACAGCGGCTGCACTGAGTCGTTTGAGATTAACTATTAAAACTTTCAATCATCATTGGATGATTGTAAACAGTCACTGAGGTAGGTAGAATTTAAATCATGATTCGTTCAGACCACATTTATATCTGTTTAGTTTTGCAGGGATGCGTTCAAAGGGTGGAATCTAACACTAAACTACCATTCATCGAAATCACTGATCTCTCTGGCAGGACTCCTGCAGCGTGTCTTACTGCCCGCTCTGGCTGAAGGTTTGGCACTAAATGTATCTCACATAGTGGAGAATCTCCAGATGAAACCAGGATTTCTACTGATGCCAGGCTACGCCACAGGTCATGTTAACCAATATTTTCCCTCACTGACATTTTTTCACTAACAATGACGGAAAATGTTGAAGGCATCCGTCGTTTTGACAGGTGGTAATTCACACCCCTGTCCAGTTGGTGGCAGGTGTGTCAAATTAATTAGATATTAACAAGAAATCCCAGTGTCCAGTGTAGCAGCAGAGCGCCGCTTAAGCATCCAGAACCAAATTAAAACTGGGGTGAGAAGTCGTCAGTCCAGGAAAAAAAGCACATAACCTGATGACGATCTCTTCTGCAGCGATCACGCTTGATGCTTTTGATTACGCACGAGCGAGCGCGCAGTTTAAATCCACACGAACCAGGAGGAAGGTTTGAGTTCAGGCCACAGCAGCTCAGCTCAGTTCAGTTCAGTTCATTTTATGTCAGCAGTTTGTTCAGGATGTAAACGTAAAGGTCTAATTTTGTAAAACTGCACTTTTCATTTACCTGTTTATACACAATGGCACAATGTTTTTGGTGGCCTCCACGGTTACTGTGTGGGGAAAATTGTTCATCAGCTTAGTGTGGTATTTTATTAAGTTCAGGAGACGTCTGAGAAAAATAGGGAGGTGTCGTATTTAACACAGTGTGCAATGGTCGGCGTCAGCTGTTCAGCCTCTCTCTTTATGCCATGGCTTAAATGCTTCACCTATAGGTCGGTATGTTTATTTAATTCAAATGAAAATGAATGAATAAATTAAAACAATTACGTGTTCACATTTAAAAAACATTTAAAATAACGCTATAATTTAATATTTAATCAATTACAATGGCAGATAGTAATTGATTATATTTTTTTCGTCCCTGCTCGTCAAAATTAAGGACAATCAGAAAGTCTAACACAACCCATGGGCCACACCCAAGATTTTCTAACAGTAAATAAAATGCAATACTAAAAATGCATCCTCTGTTTTTTCTCATTTACACTCAATGAGTCATTCTGCTAAGTCATATGCTCGAGTTCCTTTGGGTCATGCAGGTAGTTCCATTAAGTCCAGGATAAAGTAAAAGATAGTTAAAGATGAAATATTAATGGTTCTTTTGAAGTTTATGATGATCAATGAGGAGTATCTGACATTTTAAGCGATGAGTCTTACACTGTACTTTGTGCATATGTGTGTCTAGAGAGCTATTAAAGGCCTTGGCTAACCCTTCATCCCTCCCACCGGCGCTTCACCGCCCCCCCTCCTTCAGTCCCAGATCACACATGCATGTGCACACACTCAAACAGAGCAGAACAAGCCTGCGGCATGCCGGGCCAATTTGATTGAAATAACCATATTTCAAGTCAAGAGGGGGGTTGTATTAAAATGCTGCTTGGCAGGCAAAGACATATCACATTGAAGTCCCCCACCGCGACCACACACACCCCAAACACCTCCCATTAACCTGGCACAGCAGAAAATACCCCAAGTCTATGCACACACATGGATAAACTCAGTCTCCTGTAAAACCCAAACATGTATGTACATTCACACACACACACACACTAGTTCTCACAGAGGTAAACTTCTCCACGTTCGTGTGTAAATCCTTCCAATCACCTGGTGTGGCGAGTGTTCACCTGTAAGCTGGTGCTGCTGCTCCGGCTGTGCTCACCCACCCAGCAACCTCGAGGTTAATCCACCAGCGCAAACCTCCTCTGGCATGCCATGTTGGCCCTCTGAGTGTGTGTGTGTGTGTGTGTGTGTGCGTGTCTCGATGTGTTTTTCTGCCAATTTTTCATCTGTATGTTTCATTTCTGAAATTCCTGATGGGATACACACATGACTCCCCCGACCTCTGACAACCTGCAGACCAAACTCAGCAGAGTATGGGCTCAGGGAATTAGGGAGAAAGGTAGTGGCTACCAAGCTCTTAGTTTTTTCTCCCAGAATGTGAAAGTATCGACTCAGGCAGACTGGTAGTAAAAGAGACATTCTTCAAACCAAGCATAAAGGATGGTGCCATCAACATCCACCCTACTTACAATGTCCTTGGGCGAGACAATGATTTGTTTTCTCCTGCAGGGTGCTGCTGTGTAGCTGACCCTGACTTCTGACCCCCTGCACTGAGAAGCAGAAAAAAACAATTTCCTCGCGTGGATCAATAACATCACATTATCAAAAAGACGTAGTTAAGATTTATTTTTTGCTCTCTTTAGTCTCTTACTGGGAACTGATGATAAACAGCGAAAGCTTGTGACCTATGAGGAGGAAAACTATTAGATGTTAGATGGAGTACAGTCAGGGTGAGTGGTCGTTCTCTGCTCAGTCCATGTCGAATCCATCAGCTTAATGAAGCACAGTATTTATTGGCTTGTCTTCTCCCAGTGGAGGACTTCAGTCCTGAATCATCTATGTTTGATGATCCAAAGAAAAATACTGAGGAACGCCTTGGATTGATGCAGATGTTATGAACCTGCCCTTTATGAGTCTTCCTTGTGATAACGACTAGGGCTAAGACTAGGACTTCACGATACAATACGCGTCATAATACATGCGTCACAATACAATAAAGGTATCACAAAAACAAATACTGCCATATATTGTCGTGTCGATGTGTGAGCGCAGCCCTGATTAAGACTGTCATATTTTAAGGAGGAGTCCAGAGAAGCCCTGCTCAGTGATGTTTCTCTCATCGATACACGGCTCTATGTGACAGAGATAGAGACATACCACATCTCTTCAAATTAACTCCGGCTATTCATGAAATATTCAAACTGTTTGACAACACTTAATTCAGCTTGAGTGGCTCCCCACTCCTCATAAAGCTGAATAAATTATCAGGTGGAGTCATTCATGCATGATTGACAGGCTTGGAAAACAGCTTTCACCCTTTTGACAAAGAAAGATCTGTCAGCAAAAACACATACATTTCAGAGTGAATTTTAAAGAAACAGTTTTGCTTTAGTCGGAGAGCGCCCGTGCCTTTAGAAGCTTAGGAATAAAGGGAAATGAAACGGCATTTTGATGGGAGCTGTTTGACAAAAACGAGGCAGTAGAGATTCAGAGAAAACAATCTGGACTGCATGCTAAAAGTGGAGGAGGAGGCAGATTTGCAAAAATGCAGATCCATAAGAACATCTCGTCTGAACATGATTCAAGCTTTGCGTCGATCAATGTGATACGTGATACGGAATATGAGGTGTGGGTAGCAGCATGTGTGCATCTGCAAGTGTGTGTTTTGCATAATAAATACCAAAAAGCCCACTCGAAACATCAACATGGAGAATGCAGTAAATTATGTCTGGAGCAAATATTTAAACAAGGAGCGGTGATGCAGAAGTAATGTATGCATGGCTTTGCTAAGGAGAGCCGAAAACACAAAAACCACAAATCTCCAGCCCTTCTTTGCCCACCCTCTTCTAATAACACCCACCCCGGGACCCCGAAGGCCCCCCACAACAATAGCATAACAGAGGTGGTCAGGCTCCTGTGTGTGGTCAGCTAATAAAGCAATTGTCTGGCCCTGAAAAGAGGATTACTTTAATCTAGTAATGGCCGATGTCGTGCGGCCCACAGCAGTGGGGTAAGAGGGTCACAGAGAATTGCTGAGAAGCCCATTGTAAAGTAACTGACGCGGGGGGGGGGGGGGGGGGGGGGGGGGGGGGGGGGGGGGGGGGG
>JAQLOL010000006.1:851888-862744 GCA_029783665.1 Naso thynnoides | reverse complement strand
CAAACAATCCACCTGCCCCAAACTGCCCTCAGCTGACCCACCAGGCCATTTGAGACTACTGTAGCTCACCCAACTGGAAAACCAGAAACACTCCTTAACTCAACTTCAAGGAGAATGAGGGGGACAGAGGTGCCGACTGACAATGGGAGCCCCCACCTAACACCAACACCAACACACACACACACACACACACACAACCCATGAATTATTGATCACTGTTGTGTGATGGTGGCAATGAGCACCCTAAACAATTGTACTCTAACAATGAGGCAATTCAAGGGTCGCACACAGAAGGTACTGCAGCACAGGGGTGGGACTCACGAAGTAACTTACGATACGATAAAATACAAAATGATACAACCCACGACACATTAGGATATGTTATGATGTAATGCAATAAGATATGACATGCAGTACCACATGATACAACACAATATGTGATATGACACCATACATTATGCGATAAGTGGCTTACAATAACAATAACATCATGATACAGCGATTCTGGGATAACTGATAAATTGCAAGATGATAAATATCCTGATGATAGAAAATGTCATATGTTAAAGACACGAATACGAAAATTTTGTCCCATCAACGTTTTAAAAGCCAAAGCGGGACCAGACTTCAGGATTAAAAGTGGCTGGTGCACTAACTACTTAAAATCTTTACTGCTGTCCAACATTGTGTCAGCTTCATTTTCACCCAATTAATTTCCATTCATATTGGCCACATGCATGTCTTAAGTGCTACCATAAGGGGAGATGAAGCAGTGACGCTGGTGAGTCAAATTAGCAAGGAAATCTGTTTACCGCGCCGTTTTATTTTAAAGGTTTTACATTTTTAAAATATCAATATTTGGCCCCAGTGATTCAATAATCGTATCTCACGTGTCAGGACGACAATATATTGCTGTGTTGATATTTTGTCCCACCCCTATTGCAATGTAATGCAAAGTATTCCCGAAGACTCATTCCTGCAGAATATTATGCAATTTCATGCATGTCGAAATCTTTGAGAGAGAGAAGAAATGTGACACACTTGTAAAATCTGAATGCAGTGTTTAGTTTAGCTTTTAAAATCCTGAATGTAGTTCATTCACAGTTAACATCTCACCTGCACCTGTACACATCCACACCAGCAGAGCTCCTTTTCTAACTTGGAGCTACGTTTGGTCTTGCTTATTGTTCTCGCTTATCATGAAGTTGAATTTGCAGCTCTTGTTCATGAACGCTTGTTCTAGTATTTGTGGAGAAACACGCAGACATGTTTGCCGGAAGATGGAAGGCTAAAAGCCAAATGCAGAGGACAGCCCGGATGACAGTTGCTTGTTTGTCTGTGAGCAGTTTTTTATGCTGTCTTACCATATTGTAAAATCTGTCAATTTTCTCAGCAGTGGATTTTCTGGTTGGCACACGCAGATACACACAAGGCTCTGCCATTTTCTGCATGTGTGCTCTGTTGTTGTTAAGTCACTGACTCTGACACCGTCCACTTTCCCTGCCGGTGAAGAAGGTGAAGAAGGTGAGCAGTGTGTCTGACATCAGCGTCTTCCTTCTGGAGGTGAGCCAGTCTGCCCGTGTCAGAACCCCCCACCCCCCATTCAGCTGTCCATGAGTGCAAACGCAGCACAGAACAGAAGCCCAGCTGAAGTCACAGCTCTTCCTGTCAAACATACGTGAATGTGTTCACCTAGCTAAAGCAGATGGTCAGGTCTTGTATCCTGCCTGTGCCCAGAACACTTTTTACCCTGTTTGAGTGCCATGCCTGTTCATTACCCTGCGCTGAAAGGGGAGAGAGAGGAGGTGGTGACAGCACTCGTGCAACCGGGGGAGGGAAGAGCAACAGTTCCAATTTTCCACCCTGTCAACAAACTCCAAAAACAGATGGATCTTAGAGCAGAAATCCATTTAGCTCCACTTGAATGACTTAAGCCTCCGTTTGCTGACCTTTCCTAACTCCAAGGTGGGAGCACGTCTTAAGGAGAAATGAATCTTGTACAAATACGCACGAGTAGAAATCAATAAGCATTTTCCGCAGCTGTTCACCCTCTTATTTACTATTTTCAGAGAGGTCAAATATACCTAAATCGCCCTGAAATACCCTTTTCACCATTAAGAGCTATGGCTGTTATTCCTTCAACCATAACAACAACTCAAAGGCAAACACTTCAGTCAACAGAATAGTTCATTTTAATTGAGAAACTGCCTACAGTCGCTCTGCTGTTAACCGTGAAAGCATTGGAGAGACATGATCGGTAGGACCAAAACAACAATGACAGAAGAGAATAAAAAAGCATAAACAAATAACACATCCAATGAGACGGACAACACAAACCAAGCATCTCCGCGGCAGCACGTACTTTCATGCTCAAGAGGATGCTCTTTATATTACATTAGCAAACAGTCCTCAACATACAAGGGAAGATCATAAGCCCCTTATTCATATGCAGACGGGAAACCGTGTCAATTAACATAATGCTAATTTAACATTTACCACCAGTGATTTGGAATACACTGATCTTTTCTGCCTCTCAAATATTAATTTTCCACCAAGTGCTTACAAATTGCAGTTTTAGAGCTGGAAATATTGCTAAAAATGGCTTGCTGGAAATTTTATCCTTCATCAAATTGAACGGCACATCTAAGACTTTGGCTTGAGGGTAGCCCTGTGAGGCGGTAACAATGAGAAGACGTCCAATTACTAGATTAAAATGTTCTGTGAACAGAATGAATTGCCCAAAACTCAAAATGACTTTCCAACTCACAATGACTCATGCCATCGCTAAAATAAATTGACCAATAATTAAAATGAGCTGACAAAAACTAAAATTAGTTCAAAGTTTTTCTCAATTACCAGAATGAGTTGGCAGATAATAAAAACACAAGTCTGTGCAGCAACTAAATGAAGCCGGCCGACGTGTGTGTTTACTGCAGCCACTGAACACTGAGCTGTCTTTGAACGCAACGAGATCATAAATAACCACAATCAGCTGTTCAATAGACAAAATGATTTTTCCGATAACTTCATTGATTGGCTCAATACTACAACATGCAGTCCGAAATCCACTAGAAGTGAAAAAGCTCCACTTGGTACTTTTGTGTTCGCTCGAACACTCATTTTGCTGCTTATTAACGAGACTGGCAACCAGATGCTTCTCCCTCCGCTGTGTGGAGTCCTCTCTTTTTATCAGCTCTGTAACGATGTGCTGATTGCATTCAATTGATTTGTTTGAACTGTGTATTGATTGTTTTGGCCTCTCATGCTCGCTGTCTGTCATTAATGAAGCCTGAAAGTCCCCAGATGTTCTGCTTCTCGTGTTTTCTGTGCTGAATTGACTGTTGTTTTGAGGTTATCCCTCTGTGTGCTTCACATGCACAATCTGTCTGCTTTTACCACAGTGCACCCTCATGCCTCCTACAAGTGCCTCCGGATCTGCAGCGGTACATTAGAAAGCAAAGGCTTCACATTAGTAAAGCCTGATTTATGCTTCTGCTTGCATCGCGCTGTAGTTTGACGTGCACCTCCTCCAAAATGTAACTGCACGTCGCAGCTACATGAAGTGCAATGGCTATGATTTAGTCTGCTTTGTAGACTCACATTTCTTCCTATGCATGTCCAGCTTCTTCTTCTACTCTACATATGTTCTGTGCATGGGCCAGGCTGAAGTGAGATTCATCAAAGAAGTACACAAATGTAAAGATTACCTGATGGCAGCAAATTCGTGGCAAAACAGTCGAATCGGCCAATATTGCTAATGCAACACTGACGGCAACTTTATGAAACAATAGCTGTGTTAGTGTGCAGAACTTCTTCAATCCCATCAAAATCTTAACTGATTCCAACTTCACTGTTTACATAGATGCTAAATAAAGTGATGTAATCATGACATGCATATACATGCAGTAAGTGGTAATCAGAATGAACCATTTTGACACTAGCGGAGTTGTCATTTGTTCCAGAAATAGCAGCAGAAGAAGCAGCTTAACTTCCGCCTGTGTTGAAAACAAATGCCGCTGTGGCTGCCCGGTCGCAGCACGCCTTCAGATATTTCTCTCCAGGCTCAGCAGTGCAAACTGCCCCTGGAAAAGCAACGATACATCTATTTTTACAAGACAGGGAAGCTCACTGCGTATTCCTAGTCTCAGTATGCTCTCCTGTGGGGCTGGGCGATATATCAATATTGTATTGTATCGTGATATGAGACCAGATATCGTGACAGGTTTTGGATATCATTATATGGTGACATAGCGAAAGTTTTGTCTTTTCTTGGTTGAAAAGGCTTCATTACAGTAAAGTGATGTGACTTTCTGAACTTATCAGACTGTTCTCGTTGTTCTTTTATTTACCTTTACCCACTTATCCACATTACTGATGATTATTTATCAAGAAATGTCACTGGGCCAGTATTTTGTGAACTGTACCTGTTAACTGTATTGCTTACCATGACTTGGACATAAGCATCATCACTGTGAGTGACGTTCTACAGGGGACAGCAGTCGCTTCATGCTTCTCATTACCGAGAAAGGTACGGTAAAGGTAAAGGCACTTTACTTTCAGTCACATGTACACAATGTACTGTGAAATGTGTTCTCTGCATTTAACCGTCCCTGAGGAGCAGCGGGCAGCCACAGCGCAGCGCCCGGAGACCAACTCCAGATTCTGAGCCAGTACCTCAGTCAAGGGTGCTGACTGGAGACAGACCTGATGTAATTTTGACGGTGGGGGAAACCGAAGCATCACGCAGACACAGTGTTACGCAGCTGCATGAAGCATCCGTGAGCGGGACGGTAATAACGTCCAATAACCTCGTCTAGAAAACGCAGGGCAGACATGCGCAGCAAGGATAATTTTATCCCAACCAGGGAGACACGATCGGAACAAGTGAGTACATGGACATCGGTCCAAAGAATGATCAGAATACACCACCCCTCTCGTTCAGAATGAAAATTCTTTCTGAATGGGCCGTATCACATCAGAATCTTACGAATGACGTGTTTACGTGAAGCCTTTTTATTCTGATCAGGCTTTTATTCCAATTATATGTGTCCATGTAAACATAAATAATGATTTTCAAAGTGGAGACTGAAAGGGAAGCTCAAGTAAATTGGGATGAAGATGAGGGAAAATGAGGAAAAAAATAACGTTTTAAAAAAAATCATTATTACTGTCATATGTATTAGTAAAAATATATAACATATTGAAATCTGATTTTTCATGCTCATGTTTCTAATTGCCTGCCTGTTTTATGGAACACACTGAGGTGACCAATCAACTAGATACAAATAAAAACTATGTGTGTGTCTCTGTAGCAAGTTTACCAGACAAACACTGCAGACAGAGGAGCAAACAATCACTGCTGTGATAACTTTCAGCTTCAGTTCTCCTCAAAAGGATTATAAACTGCCGTGCAGTGTCGCTGAGTCTGATAAGGATTCCAAATGGACTTCCTGGTTCGTATTTCTTCCTTTTAATCCCTAGCCTGAGGCAATGCACCCACACCAAACACCCCTCTGTGTAGCTTCACCAGAGAGCTATTGTTGGCCTCAATGAGCCAAAACAGGGGGTCATTTGCATC
The DNA here is from genome assembly GCA_029783665.1 of Naso thynnoides. NCBI lineage: Eukaryota > Metazoa > Chordata > Actinopteri > Acanthuriformes > Acanthuridae > Naso > Naso thynnoides. The sequence goes on along the minus strand of JAQLOL010000006.1, from coordinate 857,166 downwards.
CTGTAAGACCATGACTAATGACTCCCAATTAATTACATTCTTAATCAAGAAGATAAGTTTTTTATGTCTTTAAAATAAAAAAAGGGGTAAATTAGACCTGTTTGTACATTAAAATCAGACAAAATGGGGGAAAAAAATTTTTGGAACAATGTTTAATGCTAAAATTACAACAAGTGGAGATAATGGCACTAATGTCACTTCAAAAGATTCATGGTACACTTATGTAAGCCCATTCCCTGATTATATGTGAGGTAAGGGGCAATTAGTTCAGTTCAGTACACAAAACAAACTGCTGCTACAAAATGTCCTCAGGGTTGAATCAACATTTTACTGAAACTACCTAAATTAAAACAACAAGCTTGAGTGTTTTAAGGTTTTCTATCAGATTGTGTGTCGTTCCCTGTGTACGGCTCCTGTAAGTACTCACATGGTTATATAAAGAGAAACAAACATCACACATAAGGAACAGGAAATGACCATGAAGGACTGTCATGCTACACGGAGAGACGCGTGTGTCTGGCAATACAGCGCCTGTGATCATCAACTCAGAGAGATAATTTGGCATGATTGGACACAACGGTTGGAGCAAGGAGCTTTTATTGTTCTCTACAGCCGTGGCCCCTGTGGCCCCTGTGCTACACGTCGTTAATAAAAGGGGCTGGGTGGTTGAGGCTCTTCCTCGCACCACCTGTTGTCAACGCCTCTCCCTGCAAACCACCCCCACCTAACCCCTCATCCCTCAGCCTTTGTCTCACTGAGCTTTTATGACACACACACACACACACACACACACACACACACACACGCTTGTCACTGGTTGCACTCGCCTGAAGTATGGTCTAATTAATTCACTGCTATCCTCTGGAGGAGGTTTTGGCTGGTGGGTCTGGCTCAATGACCGGCAGACGGCTGGATCATACAGAGGAGGTTAAGCCAGATCCAGACCGTGGCCTCACTCTGGCCATCTGATCCCCTGCTTTTAAGACCAGAATGGCCACTGGCTCTGTCCTCCACAAGCCTGGGACCTGCAATCCCATTAGTGAAGCATGAACACACCTCAGAGCTCCCACAGATAGACAAACACAAACACCGAAAGAGAGGAGACTCTGTTGTCATTAGGCAACTGAAGCCACATTTAGACAAGAGCAGCCCTGCTAAACATGCAAAAATCTTTCTCTTGCATTTTTTTAAAAATTCGGATTTACATGAATAACAGAAAGCGCTGCAGTATGTATGCCAGGCCAGTGGTCATTGGTGTAACTTTGTAATGACATAACATAGGAGCTTGTTTATTTCCTGTTGCTACTAATGCTAACTAGAACCACAAATGAAAGAAATTCATCTGTAGTTTGACTTCTAAAATTATTCTACGAACACTCGAATTCACCTCAACAGACTGTCGTCATATTCAGCTTGCTTTGGGTGCACTGCGGAGTGATTAGTCAGAGTTTGGTAGTGGCTACTGCATTGACTTGTGCTAGCATTAGCAGTAGTGTAGTCACCGCTTTCATAGTTTTTCCATTTTGCCAGTTAAAACAACCTGAAAGAAGGTTGTGTTTTCAAAAGATTTCACTCAGGAACCCGGTTTCAAAAGTTTGAAGTTTCAGGTTGCCAGCACGCCTCTCTCATGTAAAAGGAAGGCCCAACCGCAACAGAGGTTTACCGTTTACGTTTACGCAAAGTTTGCGCCGTGTAAACGGCTTCTAAAAATGTCCCTGCTCAAGTGTTCTGTATGAGAGATGATACAGTTTCTGTATCTCTTCCTCTTGTCTCTGTGTAATTATGAGTATTTAATAGACTGATTGTAAACACATTGGTCTCTATTTTCGTCCCGGAGCAAGTCTAGTCTAAGTGCAAATCCTGGCGTAACTGCAATTTTGTGCAGGTGCTGCTGCGCTGCGTGCACTTGCAAATTTGGTAAACCGGCTTACGCCAAGATGAGTGTGACGGTGCAGCAGGGAGAGGGTAGATAAAAGTCCACCTGATGCAGTGTAATTTTCATGTCAGAAGTTGAACTGTGATTATGTTGGTATTTTTTATGATTAAAAATGCTGCATTGAGTCAGTTATATGGGTTATTTTATCCATGTTCAAATAAACTTTTGGCCTGTTTTCTATACCATCGTTTCTCTTGTCTCTGTCAATCAATCAACCTGGGAGAGCAATAAACTTTGAGACTGCAGTGAAAATGATGTTTTTTAAGGGAAAACACCAACAATATGGGTTGAAGCAGAAATTTTCGGTAGCTAAAAATATCTTGTGAATTTTTGTTATTACTTAATCCACATCTTTTCAATAAATCTAAGTTTTCTTCACTTTTAAACACTGAACTTATCGGACGTGCTCGGATCACACCTAAACAGTTCAGCTTTGATGTTACAGTCCCTCATCGGCAGGGCGCGTGGCTGCTCATTTATTATAAATCATTTTTACCTTAAAAAATCAGCCTGGGACAGATGAACATGTATGCAGTCTCTAGTCTGAATTCGACCACAAAGAGCTGTAAAAACAGACAAGGCTTGTCTCCGATCAGGAAAAGACATGTTCTATGAGGTTTGCGGATTTTTATCTGCGCGAGCTGTTGCTGTGCGATAACAAGCTGAAAGCTACCTGTGAAGTTTGCAGATACACATACCTAAACTGATCTGGAATGTTTCTGCTTTTAACAACACAACATCAGTGACGTTACCAGCACATTGCTCTTCATCAGTGTTGTTATATATAAATTCCTGTTAAGAGCCTGAACCTTCCGGACAAGGTTATCAGTTTCCTCTTGTGTAAAGTTTGGCTGGCGGATCCGGTCTGCTGCCTCCTCAGCCATGTCGGAAGTGTCACTGCGCTGCACCACAGTGGATCTAAACATGATGAGAGGAGCTGATTTGATTGGCCATGATTGAAGTCGGCTGTGATCACGCCCGCACACGTGCATCCCTCCTACTTCTCCGCTGCGCCTTGCACTTGGGCCACCAAATTGCCAAAAAAGATTTGGCCACACCCGCTTACAGCGTCTAGTGCAGCTACGCCTATGCTGCGCCTGATTTACAAAACATAGAGCCCATAGGTATGATGGTGTGTGATGTTCACCAGATATCCAGGCTGGAAAAAAAAGATTTGTACGCAGCTAAGTGGGACAGAATTGGAGAATAAAACACTGTGATGCTCCTGTGCTTGAACAGGAAGACGAATGAAGGCTGAAACTCAAGCCAGTTTCATGTGTTCACACACAATCTGATGCAAAACTCTTCTACTTTGATTTAATTGAGTCATGCTGTTAACAGTGCAAAAGCAAATCAAATGACCGACTACCAGGTCCAAAGATAAATCAGCTGTCATAAAAACTGTATATATAATATCAGCTCCTTTAAAAAAGGCCAGACAGAAGCCTATTCAGAATAAATGACTCTTATGCAGCTTCAGCAAATGGGAACAGTTCAGTCTGAGAGTAAAGGCTTTTATCTGCTTCATTTTTACAATTACAAACTAAAACCTCACACAGTAATGACCCTTTGGCATTCAGGGAAATATTTAGTCATAAAACAAAATGCAATGGCTCATCTGAACAGGCAGAACCAAAAGCAAGTATTGGAGCACATGATTCACTTTTAGAGATTTTTTTAAGGTCTCTAATAAAGGACATATATATTTAAAACCCCTTTCGAACAACAGCGACCTTTCTCATCACTGGTTTGTGGTGTTAACAGGTGTACACAGAGACTGAAGGCAGTTCAATACACACCTTGGCTGAACCCTGCAGGTACTTGTACTCTCTGTAAAGACGTACAGATCAGTGTGACTGCACTCCACTGTGTGTGACAGCAAGCACCGCAGAGCTCCAATCACAACCCATATGGCTGCAGACCACTGGGGTTAATAACAGGGACAGAGGGCAGCTTGAGGAGAGCTGGGACAGTGGAGGGAGGGGGTGGAGCAGAGAGAGACGGGGGGTGGGGTGGGGTAAAATCACTATCTCTTTTATCAGTGCCACCCAGCCCACCTCTGTCCCACTGTGAGTCTGTCCTAATGCCAAATTCCTCAAATCCTTCCCCCATTTCCAAATCCATAAAACCTGAAATGCATTTTACTTTTTGCACAGGGGCTCCAGTGACCAAAAACTGTTTGAAAGGTGTTTGTGTGCATGTATGCGTGCATGTGTGTGTGAGAGAGAGGAGACAGAAAGAGAAAGGAAGATCCAGGTGGTGACAGTGCCATTCAGCTGTTTCTGCCACAGCGGTGTGCAGGATTACTACGAGTGAGAAAGCTGGCTCAACCGTACACACACACACACACACACATTCACACAGGGAGAAATCCACACAAAGGCAAAGGAAGACAGAAGTTTCACCACAACTTCACCTGTTCATTCCCCAAATTCCACGAGGCAGCTGCCATGTCGGACCTTAAAGGCCTGACCTCCCAACAACCTTTAAAGAACGGGTGAAGGGTCGGTTTGGGGGACATAAAACCCTCTGAGGTCACTCCAGTCAGTTTTGTTTGAAATACCTCTGACTCCACCCACAACTTCTCAGAAAAAGCCCCTCTTCCCCTCCCCTGTCGAAGTGAATATTCATGAGCCATAAAGTGAGGCGGCGGAGACGTAGCAGGCTTAATAAAAACGTCAGAGGTATAAAACACTGAAAGAAAAAAGGCGACAGGAGCTCAGGCGAGTCACTCTGAATGTCAAATCCCCACCGAGGGGTGTCTGGCCTGTTAGGTCTATTGTGCTTGACTGACTTTTATGCATCTGACATGAATTGGCCTCTGCTGTTGGCACGTAACTTTGTGGGCCATATTTTCAGGATCAAAGAATCTCATTCAATGCATAAAATCTGATAGGTTTGGCTTTCAAAAAGACAAATTTTGGAAGGAAATAGTCGGTAAGTGGTATGCGATTTTTTCTTAACGTAAATACCGTGTAAAGAAGTGCAGAGGAAGAGATTTAAAGGCTCAGTGCTGGATGACAGCTACACTGATGGCACACAGACAAATAAGGCGACTCATGAAACTGTTTTCTCTCAGCGTGAATATTTCATTTTCGTCCCACATATGTGACACATTTTTACGGCTCTCCAACTTTATGCAATGTGATATTCGACCTGCTCTTTTTTTTTTTTACACATACTAACATGCATTATTAAGTCTTTGTTTATTTAATCTAAGAATCTCATTGAGTTTCTTTTCCAAAAAAAACACGTGAGGACAAGAGCACAACAAACAGACAAACCAACACAACTAACAACTTCACAGTAACAAGGAAAATCTCAAAACTGTAAAAAATGGAG
>JAQLOL010000006.1:819527-837340 GCA_029783665.1 Naso thynnoides | reverse complement strand
AAAGTGCAAAGCCTGTGGAAGTGTGACTACACTAATGCTAACGCTAGCACAAGCCAATGCATTCTGCTCTAGCCACTACCAAATTCTGATATAACACTCCACAGTGCACTCAAAGGTATGGAGGACCGCTAGGGTCACAGAGACATTATAATAGCATTTCTTTAACTATAAACTAGTTTCACATTTTAAAAAATTTAGCTTTTAATCAGGCTTTTCATCAGGCATGTTCTTGTCGATTTGTGAAGTTAGTGAAGTTGTGAAGCCTCTAAAATTTAGACTTTCCATGACACTTTTAGCTTTGAGCTGGTAAAACTTGGTAAAACAATGCAAATTAACCATGGAGTGTAACTGGCTCTCTGATTGGTTATCACCTGATGTAACAAGCTCTGTAACTGGCTGTCACCCGATGTCACGGGCTCTGATTTATGCCCAGGTGACAACAAATTGGAGAGTCTGTTTCACCTCACGGCTAATTTGCAGTTTTACCTCATTTTAGCAGCTCAAGGCTCAGTCATGGAAAATCTAAATGGAGAAGGTAAATGTGGCTAAATAACATCACAAGTCAATTAGCTGGAAGTGGAATGGAAATAAAAAGAGGAATTGCCCTTTAAAATGCCCAATTAAAACCTGCATTCTTAATTCAGTTTTTGAATTCAGTTATATATATCTGTTTTGAACACTGCATTTTCTAATTGATTTTAAGATTCAATTATCAACTTATTTAGAAATTCATTCATGTATATTTAATTATGTACCTATTTACTCTTTTTAAGTTTCACTTGTAAATTCTTTTAAGAATTCCTCTTTTGATTTACGGAATAATTAACAGATTTGTAAACTACTCTGTTAATTCCCGTTTTTAATTGTACAATTAGTTCTTAATTAAAGAAATGATTTATTACAATTCTGTGACCCTAGAGGTCCTCCATGATAGCAGGTCGAATATGACGACAGTCTGTTGAGGCAAATTTGAATGTTTGTATCATAATTCTAGAGGTCAAACTACGGCTGAATTTCTTTAATTTGTGTCTGCTTAGGGCTCAGCAGCGACAGGAAGTGAACAACTTTGAGCAGCTCTGATGGTATGACGTTACAAAGTGGACTACGGGCCTGGCAACCACACTACAGACTTTTGGCTGTTCATTTAAATGCAGATTTTTTTAAAGACGCAAAGGACCTTTCTGTTTTTAGTAGAGCTGCTCTCGTCTACACGTGGTCTTAAGTAGATCTTCTGTACTGGAAAATAGAGAGCTGTGAAAGGTTCACTTTTACGTAACGTGAAAATCTCTCTGCCTCAGATAACAGAAATAAACCATTTCTGGATGTTTTTAGCTCTGTTTGTAAATACGTACCTGCCCTGCATCTTTGCCAGGCCGCATTTCACAGACGCAGACACTATTTCCCAAGACAGATGGTATAATACTTGGATGATGGTCTGACTCATACAATGAATCCACGGAGGGTGCTCATTTTGTCTGATACTTGTAAAAAGCTTAATCTTGTCTTACTGCTAACGGTCCAGCATGCTACCCACCCCACCCCCGAGCCAGCACTAGAGAGTGTGTGTGTGTCATCACACGCAGGATCAAAAATATTCGTTCACTACAGCCCTGCAGGGAAAAGGACATAAAACATGGTCGGCACTTCAGCCCCATCAAATCTTCTTCCCAAACAGGAAGAGAAATGCCTTTCATTTCGGCATGAAGGACTTGAAAATAAATCAGAATGATGCTGTACATCAAAAGCCTGCACTCTTTCTCACTCTGTGGTGAGTTGTGGTACAAAGAAAGATTAAGCCATGCTCTGGCTTAGTGACTAAAATTAAGGCTAAGCTCAGCTAACCGTCACACTGCACCAAAGATAACCTCCCTCCCCGACAAATTCCACTGAAAACTTTAAATTTCTGTAGCAGCAATGAGCTTCAAAATCTTTACAGACGGGCCAGAGAAGAGAGAGGCGGAGCCTGAGATGCTGATCAAAGTTGCCATCCCTCCCTCATCTGCAATTCTTTTCATTGGCTGGATTCTCTTTTACAGAATTTGTTGTTTTACAGCTTCGCTGCCTCCTTTTCCTTCTCTCAATTTTCACCAAAGCCACAGGAATTGATTTGCAAATGTGCATTCAAAGTGAAATTGGCAGCAGTGAGTCAGGCAGGCCGGAGAGTTTTCTCTGCAGCCTCCTACTCTTTGACCCTGTGGGGACAAAATGAGGCACTTGCATGAGAATAGAAAGTGGCGGCCGTAAAGAGACAGCCTCCTTAATTGAGCCTGTGTTGATGCTAAGCATTTAGATGGGCAGGGTCAACTTTGCAAAAGGAAACTGGCTGTTTTTTATCATGTCTCTCTTGGGGCCACCAACAGATTCATGAGAAGAGGATGAAACTGCTCCTTTGTGCTCTTCATTTAAAAAAGGGAACTTCCTCAGCAGCCCCCCCAAAATGTCCTTTCCACTCACGGCTCGGTTTCGTGCTCCCCCTCAGTCCGGCCTCTTGTGCTGGCGAAGCAGCTGAAGGTTTTGGCTCAATTTTGGGCCAAGCTGACGAGGCAGAAGCAGCTTGCCGTAGATACACAGCAGACAGTGGCTTCTTCTCTCGTCCAACAAGAAAAGACATAAAAGCCAAACATTATTTTTTAACAAAACATTACTGGTGGTAAAACATAAGTTTTGATTTGGCCCCAAGCTCAGCAACAATGTGGAGGGGACAGCAAAACGCCCTTTGACATAGTCGCTCCATCTGTTTATGTACCTCCAACATCCCTCGAGTGTCAGAGCATTTTTAAGCGAGAGCGTCCTCAAGGGGCCTCAGCACGGACACACCACGGGTTGCGGGTGGCCAAACACAGCTGCAGGGAAATGCCATTGGTTTCCTGTCCCACAGCAGCATATTAGATCTGTGTGCGCTTACACACACACACACACACACACACACACTCAAACACACAGGCTGACTGCTATCTGCTCCTATCTGTCTGACCACATAGATCACAAAAGTCACAGTGAGGGAGGAAAGGGTCGAGACGGGGATTTCCTGAACTCTGGAGGCCGCAACGCAAAAGAAAACAATCAAGAGACCTAAAAAAAAAAACCTCTGGGAGTCGTTTTTATTTTTTGTATCAACTGATGATGGTAATGAGAGCTGAAAACTTTCGTCTGAATTTACAAAAAGTAAATAAAACTGAGCCGGATTTGAAGTTTTAGCTCTTTTTTTTTTCCATCTTTAGCCTGCGGTGTTTCCCTGTACACCTTTAACAGCGGTGAGAGTCGTGTCGTCGTCCAGACCGCACTAACTGAGACCGAGACAAGACCATGAAACAGTTCTCCTCTGATTTCACACACCTGAGAGTTCAGCACTGAGGGAGACGAGAGCACCCTGTTTTAACTTACATATTTTTTTAATAACATTTTTATATTTTGCGCTGTGAGAGGGCACCACGTGATGCGCTGACAGCTGTCAATCAAAGGCAATTAACAGATTCCCAACAGATTTATTAATGATTATTTGGACAGGATTCATTAAAGATTACCATAAATGCAACTTATTCTATCACTGAAAATACTTTTTAATGTAAAGTAATATAACAGCCCTTGTTGCTACAACAATGATTAATCGGAGGAATTTTAATGACTGCTAGTTAGCTGCTAGCTAGCACCTAGTGGACGTAAAGGACCACTGAGTAGTTGATACACTAACAGCTTGTCGGTCAGATAACGTTTGAAATTTCAGATGAGTTTGAAAGACTGACTCATCAAAAAAAAAAGAAAGAAAGAGAATGGTCATTTAGATAAAGCTACAGGTGAGGAGAATCAGTGTTCTGGAAGGAGAGCAAAACATGTTGCCAAATTCATAACGATAACTGTTTCTGCTACCAGACAGGACAGGCAGGACCATCAGATGTGGATGGAGGCCAGAGCAGAGAGGAAGTGATGTAGAAGCATGAAGGGAGCAGAGAGAGGAAGAGCACAGTGCAGTTTGTATTCAGGCCTCCAGAGTCACTGAGATGAGAGCAGACTGACAGTGACGTGGAAACGGCAGGGCGCTCTTTGGAAACATTCAAACACCATCACCGCTGCGTCTTAATCCCAGGAGAAACACTGCAGCCAAACTGAGAATGATCTAAATAAGGGACCAGAGGTGAAACAAAATTTAAATTCAGAAATATATATTGTTTTACTTCCTCATGCGGCATGTTACTGATATAATGTGTGTGTGTGTGTGTGTGTATGTTTAAGCAGCATTAAGCAGACATTGTACAAAATATCGTCATCTCAGTGGTCAAATTCTGTAAAATCGACACCACAATGCGGTGAATAAATACAATATTCCAGCTTTCTGCCTTTTGAAGACCCACCGAACTTTCACTTTGTTCTGATTTTAGCAACACGTGGACAAAAACGGTGCTGCTGACTGTCGTAAAGATCTTGTCTAGTGTGAGCATTTGTTCTAGAAGAAAGTGAACAACATTTATTTGCATAAAACCATCTTACAAATGTAGGTGAGATGTGAGGCACCAGGATTAAATTTAGACAGATTCATAACTTGTTAAAAGTTCCACGTAGGGACTTAAAGTTCAGTTTTCTTTGTTCTATCAAACAGAATCATATAGTGACCCATCCTGTGATGTGTATTATTAGTGTTTTAGTGGTCAGCAGTGAGTGATGATGGGAAGTTCTGAGATGTATGAACATCCACTGCTGACTTGCTGCTCCGTACTTCTCTTTTTAGTGACATTAATCAGCGCAGTGAGCTGCTTTTACTTAATATTTACTTTAATTGATCTTATTTTCACGATGAAAAACTGTTGAAACTGTCAAGAGACGAGACTATGGAACCATAATACAAATGAGCTCTAATCATCTGTGGAACACTCATAATGTGTCATCGTAATGTGGAAGATCTTTTATGAAACTGTGATTTCAAAGAAAAGCAGAAAGATGCACCTGTCAAGCCTTTTTGAAGAGATTTCAAGGAACATTGGTTCTGGTTTATAATTAGGACATGAAGTGAAGAAACTAATGTCAGGAGGAACTTTGAAAAGACCGAGATGGATTCAAATCGAGCTGCCAATCAATTCTCTGACTCCATGTAGCAGCGAGTTGCTCTTAAGAGATACAAAGCAGAGTGGGCACTCTGATCGCCTCGTCAACAAAGCCACATGTCTTTAATGAGCGTTTCCCTTCAGGACATCAAGCACAACCGTCAACCATCAAATTGATCTGCTACAGAGAACGAACAGCCAAAGAATCTAAATGCCTCCAATTCTCAAGTCCCTTTCTGTGTATCAACACCGCCATCACAAAATAACAGGCAGGCAGCACTGTCACTTTTCAAACAGAGCTGTCCCTGTCAGTCCTAAAGCCATCCATTAAATCATCAGCAGCGCCTGTCAAAATCTCTCCGCCACAGCATCACCTTGATACACGGCTGCTGAAAATGATCCATTATCAACTGGCTCTTTCCCACACTGAGCTTTCAAGTGCCAGACTCTCACAAACATATCCAACTCTCCGACGAAGTCACTGTGGCGACAGCTGGAGCCATACCCAGGGGCTTTCCTTTTCAGTCCGCGGCACAGTTTAGTTGTGCTGCAAACTGCACCCCGGAGAAGTCTGTGAACGTAAACTCAGTAAATATAAAGATCTGACTCACCAGTCAAACTGGATGAAAACAGTGCACTCGTGTTGGACGGCTGGTAAGACACTGAAGACATAAAAGGACGGGGAGTTGGTCTTTCCTAAAAACACTTTAAAACCACTGCAGGTACGTCGTCAGGATTATGACATTTGTGTATGGACACTTGTTCAGCTGTGACAGAGCACCAAACTGTGTCCAACCAAGGGCTGGCCCCCAACGTTCCAGTGGTTTGGAATCTGTTTGGGACATGGGCATTCAAATTTCAATAATGGTTCGGAGGGTCATTTGTCTGTTTTGTTTTGTTTTTTTAATTCAAATGTAAAGCCGAGTGCAGAAACGAGGAAGAGCACAGGACCTTCTTGTCTGAATGGGAGAAATGTGCAGCAATAATGATGGTTACATCAGCTGCAGTTAATGTAATGGCAAAGCCCCATTTCTCCTGTAATCTCCACTTTGCCGTGTGTGGAAAGGAGTGGTGCGACTCCGAATATTAAGGGATAATGTTATAAACCCAAACATGATGTCGTTTATTTCCAGCATTGTGTAGGACCTCCACAACTGATGCAGTGCAGCACTAATGATTAAATCGCCGGAGTTAAAGCGACACTATGTAACTTGAGTGTGACTCGCGGCTTTGAAAAATGAAACTAAATGATGCACGTTAATATGTTGCACAAAACAGTAATTTTAGTAAAAACTAGTCGTATATTACAGAGAAAATGTCCTCTGGTTTTCCCTCTGATGTCCTCCGACTGCTCTGCCTCAACTCTGTGATTCACGGAGGTTCCTGAAAGCAACACGTAGGCTGTAAGCTGCAGCAGCGGGTCATTGCTGGTGACAGCTCGGCTAAATAAAAGGCTGCAGACAGACAGAGCAGTCGTAGGACATCAGAAGGAAAACCAGAGGACATTTCCTCCATAAATTTTGACTCAGTTTCACTAAAATTGCTGTTTTGTATGACATATTAAAACGCATCATTTAGTTTCATTTTTTGGAACCCATGGGTCACAGTCAAAGTTACATAGTGTTGCTTTAATGACAGAAATGGAAAGTCCTCCCCTCTTCTGAAAGAGCTAATATCAGCGGGCTGATCGATTCCCTTCATTCATGCTGGACTGTATGAGGATGCGATGGATCTAAATGAACTGTAGCTTTCCTCTATGAAAGAGCATTAAACAGGCCAACCGTATATCTCATTTTTCAATGTGCTTTTCTGAGAGCGAAAGTTCGGAGGTTCGTTCGTTGACACCAACGAATGTCCAAAGGCTAAAAAATGGCATTCAGGCCAGCCTGAGTCCAACCTCCCGAAATCCAGATGGGAGAGGATCTAAGGTGATCAATTATTCTTATTGTTACGCCTAACAGAGGTTCATTTTTAATAAAAACCTTTTTCAAACAATAACTGCTCACTCTAACATCATGATTACAGCAGTAAAGACACTAACATTCATATTACTTATTTATAACTTTTATCATTTGTACCTGCCGTATGCTCGTGATGACAGCAGAGCAAATGTTTCATGTTTGTTGTAAACTAAAACTGCAGGTACCACTTCCATCCACACTTTTGGATGTGTTAGTTACTGTGTGACCCATTTATAATGTCTGTGGAGTCAAAAGACTTGTAGCCCGTGTTTGTGCGATACAACACCTGTGTGGAAACCCATCTGTTACACATCTGGAACTTACTGCACAGGGATTTGCCATCAGTGACTGTGATAAATTACAGATTTTTATGAACCATTGTTCTTGTAATTTATTCCAATTCAGGTAAAACACTTGCCAATGAGCTTTTTAAGATTAAAACTATTCATAAAATGACAAATACATCCCCTGGTCAGCTCCCTTAAATCTTTATCGCAACATGCAGGCACGCACACACAAAAACGAACACACACATTTTCCAGTACATTTACTCTGCATCTCTTTGACAGAAAGAAAGGCCTCTGACACTGAAGACATTCCATATGTGCTCCATGTTTGTGGGTGAGGAGGACACAGGGAGGAAAATCTAATTACTACCTGAATTAGTTCAAAGTTATGCAGCCCAACATTTGACTCGAGAGGGCAACACCCGCCTTTGCTCTCAGACTTGTGCAGTTCGCTTCAATCCACGTCTATGAGGTCAGCCATCCTAAAACCAGTGGAACTAATGTTGGGGGCCATCCATCTGTCTGCAGCCCGAGGTGGGGAGCTCAGGCCGTATTGTGTCAGGCCCCTCAGGCTGTCGCACTCGAGACCATTTACGAGACGGGGCAGCTGACTTGTTCTGTCAGCACCCGCCGCTAAACAGAGTTCCCGCTCAGCTTAGTCCCTCATCCTCGATGCCGATGAAGAAGTCTCTGGTGCCCTGTTGTGACTGCTTGTTTTGGCCCTCTGTGGTGAGAATGTGCCGACAGATAAGCAGCATTACCATTAAGAGAGGGATTGCAACTCTTGGTTTGCAGATGTAGGGGCACGCTCTGAAAACACCCTACGGTTACGTTTGGAGAGGACGGCGATGAGCTCGTTTCCTATAAAATGGCTAAAGGCACGAATAACTTGTTAATAATGCATCATAAGGCATCATCAGACTGTTGTGCGATGAATATTTGGATCGCTAACATTCTCTTATTATAGATCTACACACAAGTGACTACACAGTTATAAGCATGAAGAAATCAGGAAAATTTGATCAATCTGTGAGTTTCTCGTTACTTATTTTTAAATTTAGCAGGCCAGGAGCTGTGTAAATAAAATAGGCAAGCAAGCTTCAAACGGTGCTTTCAGCATGACATTCATGTCGCTGACTGTGTGATGACAGGAAGAGGATGTTAGTTCAGTTCCTTCGCCTGCTTATTGAGTGTTATTTTTCAGACAACATCAGTTAGGATTCACTTGTACCTCACTGACTTTCAGGAGACATGGCTCATTTTAATGCATCATAACAAAGCTTGCTGAGCTATTGATAGCACAATTGATCTGTAAAGAACAGATGGGCAGGCAGGGGGGGGAGGGGGGAGGTACACACTGAGTGTGTGTGTGTGTGTGTGTGTGTGTGTGTGTGTGTGTGTGTGTGTGTGTGTTCTCAAAAATGACTACAAAGCTTTCTCTGTCTCTTTTTGTCTCTGCAGAAAAAAGCAGATACGTTGTCAATATGCCAATAGCAAAAACCTGAGCGAGCACGTCGCCTCGCTCTGCTGTTCAACTGTTACACGTCAGTCTCGTCAGCGGTGTGCTATTAAGACTGTGAAGGTTACAAGTTGCACTATGTCAAACACAAAGAAACGTTTCCCAATTAGATGTGTATTTTCACAAATGAAATTCTGTTCACCTCCACTGCAGACTTCTAAAAACCTGAGCAAACCAAATCTATCTTGGTAACCAGACACTAGGGTGGCAACTAACGATTATTTTAATCATCGATTAATCTGTTGATTATTTTTACAATTTATCAGTTAATCATTTATTCCATGAAATGTCAAATAAGTGCTAAAAATGCTTGTCTCAATTTCCCAGAGCCCAGTGTGACGTCTTCAAATGGCTTTTTTTCGTCAAAACAACAGCCCAAAACACAAGGACTCCTTATTTACAATTAGTTCATCTTTTTCTGTGTAATTTGGGAAAACACAGTAGGGCTGCGCAAAAAAAATATTGAAGTGATAATATATCATAATATTTATTTCTGTGATATACTGCATCATATTGTGACTAGAGATGATACAGTTACCAGTTTCACAATAACCACGGTGAAAATCCAACAGTTGAGTTTTACCATACGAATTTGAAAGTATCATTAAAATCACAGTTGATCAGCCTGGTGTCAAGCTCATGGTAGAAACTGTCCAGCATCAGACCAAACTGGCAACAGTGTCCCAGACACACGCAGCAGCAACGTGGGTTTGTTGTGTAACGGTGAAAGCGAGGCAGAAGGCGGAGAGAGCGCCGCTCGGGATGTTCTGAAGTGGTGCGAGAGGAAGAAGTGTGGATGTATTTTGAGTTTTATAAAAGTGCTGAGGAGAAGGTAATTGAAGACAGATACCCCGTGTGCAGAGAGTGCAGGAAGAAACTCTCTGCTCAGCCGTCTACGTGACCAACACCCGCAACTTTTAATTTACCGGTAACGTTTAGCTCAATACTTGATGAGGGAAGTTTGTGGTGGGGAAACTGCAACGCTTTGTCTGGTTAACTTGCCAGTAGCGGGTCAGAAATGTAAACTTAAGCTTTCAGTCTAACCTTCTCATACAAACACTAACGTTACACATGGTGGTGTAGTGGAGCCCACCGGCACGTTTAATTCCCCGCACAGCGAGTTCAATGCCCATGTGAATTCAGAGCAGGCTGCGTTTGTATTTGCATATTCTTGATACAGAACACTGAACATTTTCAGCATATTTTAACAATACCGGGAAAATACTGATAATTCTGGTCCCTATAATTGTGATGTTAAACTTTCATACCATTACATCTCTGAGACTCCTGTAATGTGATGTATATGGTATCGTAAATTCCTTGTTATTACCCACCACTACAGTTCAGTGACACAAAAGAACACTAAAGCACTTTATTTTCTGTTTTCAGTTTCAGGGTGTCCACTTAGAGTGCAAGAGTGCATTTAAATTTCATTTTTCATTATGTTGTTATGGCAGCTACATCAGTGTAGGCCAATTTGTCAGTACTGTTCAAATAAATTGGAAAATTTGGCTTAGAAAATGGAAATTTTAAATTAAATTTCTTTGACTCAATCTGTCCGCTGAATTATCAGTATGGTGTGACGTGATGTATGAGGACTACCCAGATCGTACACAGCAACTTGTATTTCAGCTGTTTTTACATTTTAACTCTGTGGAATATATCACAGTATGTCCTTGCAGTTCTTGCCAATACCTAGCCCTGGTTTTAAGGGAAAAAAGCCAAATGTTAGTATCCCAAATGTAGCGCGACCACACGGGAGTGTCACAAACTTAATCCCCACCCTCGCTACAACAAACTCTCCACTGTCGTGACCAAAGTACTGATGCTCTTCCATCTTTATTCACTGTAGGTCACTGAGGACGCCAGTGTGTTTTACACACTCAAAACATACAACTGCCAGTAAACAAAGAAAGCACTCTGAACAATGACATGTTTCCATTATTGAGCTATTTCAGCCATGTCACTCTCACCACACTTTCCTCCCTGAGGTAAGTTGTTCGCTCAGTCTTTCTTTCAGTGCATCTGGTGGGACCGTTTGATCTGGTTACTGGTCTGTTTGTGGACACCCACCCACAAGACAACACGGCAGCAGTTTTCCAGCCCTGCCTTCCAGTCACTTCAGTGCGCGCACGACAAACACATGGCCCGCTGACAGTCGTTGGGGAGACCTGCTGGAGAGCGCTCTGTTGACTGACGCTGACAGAGACGACTGACAACGACAGCGCAGACTCCGGTGTCACCTTACTGGTCAAACAGTCTGACGACCAGAGCCCTGAAATGTGACTCAGACTCCATATGACGGGGCTCAAAGGGAGACAGGCAGCCAGGCTGACACTTAAGCACTTCTTATCATTTCTGTACAAAGCTCGTTTTATAATATGTACTCTCCGAACACGTCTACGCTGATACAGATCTGAAGCTAACTCTCTCTTTAATCCAAGCAGCTGTGAATAACAGTGTCAGAATGTGACAAAAAAAACTTGTACTTAAATGTAAATTTTAACAAGTAAAAAAGACTCCCGGCTAAAAACAGTGACAGCTTTTTATTAAAAGTAGCAGTGTGTTTTGCTTAAGTGTGAGTTGGTAGCTTTAATCCAGCCTTTGTAGTCCCTGGAGAGCATCTGGAGTCACTGAAGGAGCTCTCTCACACACGCTGGCTTCATATGCTCTGCATTCATAGCAAATGTTTGCAGGCTTGTAAAGGGAGCCTCAGCAGTAGGCCTGAGCCCAGAGACACCACGCTGTCACAAACTATAACAGCCAACTCACGGTGAAAAACACTGCTTCTGTACATCTCAGTGGGGGGCGTTCAGTGTAAAGCACAAAGGCACAGGTATGTCGACAAGGAGCCTGTAGCTCACTGGCAGCATTTATACATCTTTGATTGATGGAGGATCTGTGGACCCAGAATCCAGTCTAAATGACCTCATTACAGAGATGACAAGTCTGAAAGTGAGAGTCCTTCTCTGGCTGATTGTGTTTCTGTAGCACGTCCTTTCAAATTAAAGGCACTGTATGCATGCCTTTAAAGGGATACACAAACTTTTTTTGTTATTTGCCTTCCTCCAGAGTTCCAGACAAGAAGATAGATCCCATTCTTTAGACTGTGCGTGCAGCAACAAGGAAGAGACGGGCAGAGCTCGCTCACCGCTAATTAGCTTAGCTCAAACACTGGTAGTCAATGGGAAGTGTTAGCCTGCCTGCACCTTAAGTCATCAGATAAACTTTCCAACAACTCTAAACGGTCCTGTGTGCTTGTTGTGACTTGTTTATTTGCCAGGTTATGTTATTAGCACTTTATGTCGTACTTTATGTATTTCTTCTTCTTGGTCTGCTGCTTACTGGCATGCATGCGCCTTGCGATTGACTTAGGGTATGAAATTGTTTCTAAATGACATAAAGTGCCAATGTGAGTCGTTGTTACTGCACACATAGCTCAAAGAATGGCATCTGCTTTCTTGTCAGGATCTCAGGAGGGAGGTGAATGACAAAGAGAAAAAATAAATTTGGTGTAACCCTTTAATTTTGACCCTTTATTAAAAGCAGCTAAACAGCATGTCAAGTGCAAAGCCTTCCTTACATGTATTTAAGGATTTAGCGGAGGCTAGGCTACATACCAGGCTTTTAACTCCAGACTATATCAGTGCATGTATTACGTGTTTGCTCCATCTGGAACCAAACATCTACACAATCCATCACAAGAGTGCAATCAGATGGACACAGAGGAACAGTTTAACATGCAGCATCTGCTGAAAGCTTCTATCCAAAATGCATTACAGTAAGAAGAAGTCATACATTTTTTAGCACTGCTGCCCACAGGAGGACATGAAACTCCCAGCCCTGCCACGCTCACTTACAGTGCACTGCATCACTGGACGGACATGGACGGTATCGTGCTGTTTCTGTTGCACAACTGTACTGTGCCGAAGATGTGTCTTCAGCTATTGGCACAAAGAGCAGAGATAGATGAGCAGGCTAGAGTCACAACCAAGTCAGATTTCTGTGGGGAGCAGATGCTGGTGTGAATCCAGGGTCCCTTGGGCAAGACACATCACAGAGCTGCATATGGGCTGCTCTTCTATCTGCTGGTTTAAGTGGCCTTTTAAATGACATCATCCTGGAGGAGTACTCAGTTCTGCACAAATACTGGCATATACTCAGGGATTTCTGATTTGGTTTCGTGCTAAGGATTCACAGGGAATGGATGACATGAAATGGAAACTGCATTGGTGAAATAAAGTCTTGTCATTTTTATTCTGTGGGACCCTCTTCAGAGCCCGGGGGAGTCTGTGGGACCCGGTTTAGGAGATAACAGCCCATGGGCTCCATCTGTGCAAACACAACCCAGAGCAAGCAGCCGCATGCTCATTTAAACTTACCGTATGCCAAAGTTCTGAGTGCAAATAAAACCAACAGGAGAACCAAAGGGTGGCGGTGCGCCATCATACGCTCGGATGTCTCATAGATGCTCAGGGGCTTCACAGTGTGAGACAGGCTGTCCGGCAGCAGTGATAGATCCAAACAGGCGTGCAAACCACTTCCAGTCTACAGGATGAAATCTCCACAAACTGCGTGAAACTTCGCAGGCAGCATCTCAGCCGCCGTGGACGGAAGTGAGAGGCTAAAACATCGCGAGCGGTAACTTTTTTTTTTTTTTTTTTTTTTTACAACAGAGCGCGTCTCCACCCGCGGACAGTCCGTGGACAGCAAGCCGCAGGTGATGAGAGGAGAGGCGGCTGTGAGTGACCGGCAGCGCCCGGTCCCGTCTCCACAATAAAATCACACGGGAGAAATGTTCATGGCGGCTTCCTCTCAGAGCGAGTGAGTCCCAGAGGGCGAGAAATCTTCTTTCTGAGAGGAAAACTGCGCTTGGTCAGGACAGCAGCTCCATGCGCTCCCTCTGCGCCGCGGCTCGGAATGAATTACTACAGCCCCGGCACACAGCAGCACGGAGCCGGAGCCAAGCGCACAGCTGGACGACCAGCGACAGTGGGATGGCCATGTTCCGGTCTGTCTTTCAAAATAAAAGGGGGATGTAACAAAAAAAAACCCACAAACGCTTGTACCAAATGACTTTGTATCATGTCAAGTAAATAAAAAAAAATAACATGTTATGATATCAGACTCTGATCAAAACACATCTGTGCCACTTCTGACAGTCATTAATCTTTCACAGTCATCAGTGTTTCTTTCTGTCTGTCTTTCTTTGGTGACAGTCGGCCCACGTGTTTGGCCGAGACTGATATCCATTCAGGATGTCCTCCAGCTGAGTTCTGTTTCACATTTTCTAAAGGCTCTGGTTATTTAATTATGTCTGTGACTCACATGCACTCCGAGGCGCCTTCATCCTTTAGAAAAACACATAGTTAAAGATGTACTCCACTCCGGCCCTGCACTCATACGCTAATACGGTTGTTATGAATTGTAAGAAATCATTTTGCTGTTGTTCTGTCCATTACTGAAGCCGAACGGTTCTCACACGCTGGAGGTGCAGTCACAGAGCTTCCGGTTTGCTCGTGGTTAATTGTGTCTGGCTTCACCATCCAGCCCCGCTCCCTTAAAGGGCCAGCATGCTCATGGCTGAGGAACTTTATTATGGCAAACACTAAAGATCTCCTAAATATTAACCTTTATTCTCCTACTCAAACAGAAAATGCTGGAAACAGCGTGAGGATTATTCTGTAGTCTGCTTAAACTCAAAATTTAATGACCCACGTAATTTTATTTAGCCCACTAATTCCTGCCATCTAATGCTGCTGCCTGTGGTTCCACAGTGAAAAAAAGGTTTCATGTTTCAACCTGTTTTCCAAAGATATCAAATATGAATGTGAGTTTATTTAATCAGCAGACTACATGTTGCTCAGTTATTTGTTTCTGTTTTAAATCTGGCCTCGCGTTGAAGGCTCTCATGCTTCTATAGGTTTGAATGATCATTGAGATCATATTGGATTAAATGTTTCTGTTTTAGGAGGTAATATCTTACAGAGACATGTTTGATGTGAAAAATATTTCAGTCATCAAAGGCTGTAGAAACATTCAGTTTGTCTGAATGATTCAGTGTAAATGTTATTTTCATCGTTTTACAAGCATAATCCTATTTTGTGGCAAAGCAAGGTTTCCAGGAAATGTAAAAGGTATCTGAAGGCATCTGAGGCCCTTTTTAATCCTTCAGACTCTACTTGGATTAAATCCATTTAGAAACAACCTTTTTCACTGAAGTCATACCATTCAATGTCGTGAAAATGTCGACATTTATCTCAAAGCTGTTATCTAACCACGGAGGCATAAATTATGTTGGCAGTAGCATGAATCCAAATGCAAATTTGTCTTACATGTGAAAGACCTTTGATCGTGCCGACTCTGGCGCTATGTATACAAATCAGGCGATGGAAATGGCTCAGGCACTAAGAGATACAAACAAACCGCACACACCACTTCAAAATGTCACTATTTATCTGAGCACAGGCTTTGCCTGCACTTGATGGAAAGCGAAAAGCAATATTACATGTGCCAGGAGAAACGGCAAACTGCAGCCAATGAGACTTGACATACTGAGAGCCACAATTCCGCAATAAGGAATGATTGGGTAGAGTGCTGTTGAGCTGAATAAATATTAGGGGTCAGACAGACCTAGTAAACACACAGCTCTTGACATTTATAGAAATGCATTGGATGGTGGTATGCATCAAGCAGCGCATACAAAGATGAGATTTTCACGCATTCTGTCAGAGAGAATTCCTAACAGAAATAATTCTACATCACTGAAGTCACCGAGCGTGCTGCAGAGCGCTGAGAATAAATCCTCTCTTTTTGGGAGCACTGAGAACCAAGCAGTGCTTAAACACCCCTGGTATTTCTTTCATGTTTTATGCATGTACATGTTTAATTTAATTGCAAAAACTGATTAATTGAGCATCGCTCTGTGATTGAATAAAACATGATGAGGCCCAGCACTAAATGCATTTCCGCTCGCCTGTGACTGATGCTTCTACTTTGGTGCCTTCGTCAAACATTTGGCATCGCTGTCAGTGGAATCAAGCACTCCATGAATTTAGACTAATTATCCGCATTATGTACAGAATTACAATGACAGCCCATCAGTGAGGTGTGGTGGTGTTCTGCACACTCGCAGCTGAGCCGTAGATCACAGAATTGTGCCCTCTCCACACACAAAGGCCTGGTTTTATGAGGATTTCTCTCATTATTTGGAATGAATCGGAAAGCTCACAGATTCTGTGTGAAAACATTTCTTGGCAGCGTTAAATGATCTACACAGTGTGATTCATCAGAAAGGTTTGGGTTGTCAGTCAGTTTTCATTGGGTTAGCTCAAGTCTCATCTTTATACAGCAATTGTGAAGTAAAATGCTAGAATTTACATTTGATACTCAATTTTTTTCACTTAAACTTGTGTTTTTTGTGTAACGCTGTAGGTGCCTGAGCTTCTGTTCATAAATAAACCAAAGACTACTGACGTGCACTGAGGCTATGATATACGTCTGACCTCTGAATCGTTTACTTTTTGCCCAATTTGTTGCCCTATGAAGTATAATTATTTCACAATGTTTGGAGTTTATTAAATCTTTTTAGAAAAAAGGAGCAATATCTTATCTTTACTTTGTTTCTAGAAATCAAACTTCAACTCACGAAGACACCAAGTGAGCAGCTCAAAATGTCATTTAGACCTATTATCTCATTTTGAATGTCCAAAAATAATTAGAAAGTAAAGTGAGCGATCTCGGGAGTGTGATTAGTTTAAGATGAGGCAGTCCTCAGCGTGTGTAACTGCATAGTAATTTAGTTTACAACTCGTCCGATGCTGCTCATACAGACAATACTCGATTATTCAAGGGACTTCCATGAAACAGCTTCCAGTAGCTTTGAAAAAAAAAAAAGACAAATTCCTATAAAAATGCTTTTCTATTTTCTTCAACATTTCCCTTTCAGCAGCATAAGTTACTCAAACTCTGTGATTCATTAACTGTCAAAAAGCAACAATTCCCATCTGGGATGCCTAAAGATGTGACTCCCCCACCTCTGACAGAATAATAAGTGACCCGTGTTGACTGAACCAAAAAGGTTCTCTCCCAGAAGATGAGTTCTGATTATCAAGCACAAGTACTAAAGGTTCCATTTATTGCTTTTATGTGTTTTAAATATATTTTGGTCACAAATTTCATTTACTGTGTCAAGCATCTTGTATTAAGGACCCAAAAGTCAGACTTCAGTAACAGTAAAGATATGCTCCTGGAAAATGACTTTGGTAAAAATGAAAGTCACCTAGACTAAGCTAAACTAACCAAGAGTGTAACTTGAGTAAAAGTCTTGTAGTAGCCGGTATTCACTGCACTGAAGTATCAAAAGTGCAGTGAATATAAATGCACTTAAGTACTGAAAATAAAAATGCAGGTAAAAAATACATGTAAAAAGCAGTCAAGTTTGCCTTTTTAAAAAGTTTATTTCTCTTTTGTGTAGCCTCTGAAATATCTCAGTCATGACACAAAATGCAAATAAAGTGATAAAAATGAAGTGCTCTCAGGAAGCTTCTAGACTTTTTAAACTCCTACGGACTTGGTTTACAGACAACAGGCAAAACTTAAGCTTGGGCTGAATCTGCAATTAGGCGACTGCAAGTATGTTGCAACTACAAAATGATTAAAAATCAAACAAAAAACACGACAACAGCAGCAAAAGTAAAAACCAAGTCCTTACTCGTACCACAGCGTAAGTGACCTGTTTACACTCGCACCTATCATGATTAACCAATGACCCAGCTTCTTGCAGTCTGTGATCCAAAATTTTGGTCTACGGAAACAAATCAAAACGAAACAAAAAAATATTTGCTTGTAGCCCGCCAAATTTCTCCTGGTTTTATTTTGCAACCAGTAACTAAGATGCTTATGGGAAATGTAATGGAGTAAAAGCATCTGTTTTCTCTTGAAAATAAAGTCAAAATGAAAGTCTATAGAAAAAAAGAAATAATAAAATACAGATATAAAAAAAAAAAAT
>JAQLOL010000006.1:806205-819427 GCA_029783665.1 Naso thynnoides | reverse complement strand
ATGAAAGTCTAGAGAAAAAAAGAAATAAGAAAATACAGATATAAAAAAAAAAAAATCCTACTTAAGTACAGTAATGAAGTATTTTTACTTCACCATGATACAACACTGGTGTCAAGGTATTGTCACTGTACAGATGTCACCCATGTAACACTATAGACATGTGACCATTGCACTCTTAAACACTGTACGGCAGTGATGATTAGTGATGATTAGAAAAAAAACAACAACATATATTTCTTAATAATAATAATTAATAATAATAGTGCATAGTGTTAAAGAACCCTGCATGCAAAAAAACATTATGTGTATTTGTGGTGTGAAGAAGGGATGTAGATAGTCACATGACCCAAATGTATTAAAAAAAAAAAAGCTATAGAATAGACTCAAAGCTCCAAAAACAATGGCGGCCTTGTTTACTTGAGGAAAGCAAACAAGATTCAACCATGTGAAAATATCTGTTGTTCTGCCCACAAAGAAATGGCCGACATCCTTTCCAGAAAACACTTCCTTCCTGTGTATAAATCAACTTCAGCATGAACTGCAGAGATGGCAGCTCTGATATAGCCGGGTGTTTTCTGGAAACAGTTCTGCATGATGTTAAAAATTAGCTTTCTGTGAATTCGTTTGTGAAGTGAGGACAATGCAGCGTGCACGTGCTTAAATATTTCTTTTCAGTTGCCAAACTTGAACTCTGATTAACGGCCCAGACGCTGCCTGCTCAATCAATGTTTACAATCCCTGCACGGCTGATCGCGATGGAACATTTATTATGTGGTCATAGCCGGTGAAACAGCATTGCCAAAGGTTGAAGCAGAAAATAACAGTGCATGAAGATAACATCAGCCGCGTACTGTGCAGTGAGCACGCCCGACAGTTTGACAGTCACATGCAGTCCAGTGCATGTGTGCCTCTATCTGATGATGCAGTAGAGCATGAATAATAACTCATCAGGACTACTGCGGCAGTCTGACCAATTCTCAGGGTAAGAACACAAGCACTGTTTCCTAAATGCACTTAAATGTCATTAAATGTGTATCACCTGTATCTAAAGCCAAACATTTGAACTATTCCTTTTATTTCCCCCATTACTTGTAATGAGAGCCCGATGTGTCCGCACCTTTTCTGACCCATAGCTGGTAATGGGAGGACGGGCCCTTTAAGAGGCTCCAGTGAATGAATTCTATTATAGATTAATTGATTAAGAGGGTGGTGCACCGAGATGACAATATATCTCTTTATTGATCTGCCTTTCAATGAGATTGGCTGTTACCCAACCTCCCCGAGGAATAGAGAGAAAAGGGGGAAGAAGGGAAAGAGGGGGAGAAGGTAAAGCGAGGCAGCTATTAAGAGGGCAACTAATTTCCTGTTTCCCTTTCAGCTTCTCTCAGCCTGGATTTAGTCCCATGGTGTGAGTGTACAGACATTCATGAGTGGTCCGACGGGCTATATTCACACTGGAGTTCGCTTTCACATCATCTTATTTCTCCCAGTTTCCTTCACACTCTCTGGACTGATCTCATTATATAAGAAGCCACCTTCCTGGCTTCCCTTCCTTACCAAGAACACTTTGTCTTTCCTTTTTCACCATAATGAGGGGCCCTTATTAATTTTGGGGCTGTGAAGCGAGACGCACCCTCTGTTAGCCCCCCACGCTCTCTGCAAATTTACAAATTGATATGGGTATATGAAGACAGAGTGGGCTGAAGCGTCCCCCGCCTGATTGCTACCACACATGGCGGTGTGGAGGGCAGATTGGAGTGTCAAAGGCAACATTAACCTCTTGTCTGTTTACTGGGGTTTCACCGTAAGCTCTCTGGATCTATCTGTAAAAACAGCGGTTGGGTTGCCAGTAATGGAGATGGGTCATGAAAAGGGACTGACCTGAAATGATAAAAATGATTATTTTGAGTGTCGAACCACAATTTCACTTTATTTGACTTTTTGTGATGGTGAGGAAATGAAGGAATCCTAGATGTGTTTTCACTGGCACTGAACCAGAGAGAAGCACCTTCGAATGCGATGCAGCAGTGGTGTCGCTCCCTTCAGTGTTCCCGCAGGTGGGTCACAGAAATTTGTACAATTTGTACGTACAATTTACGTAAAACCTTCATTATTAAGAGACTTTCCCCAGACACAAGAACAATATGTAACAATTAATGTTCCTGTTCACATCCTAACCAACATGGCGGCTATGAGTACAGTGGAGAATCAAATGGATGTGGTTTTCAGATGGAATTTCTAATGACAGTCAGCACTAGTGTTTTAACATTCCTCTCAGTATAACTGATTGATCTAACTTGATGTGTTGAGCGTTTTTTCTAATTTTCATTTTCTAATATATTATAATAAAAAGTATAAAAAATATGAATTTTCATACTCAAAATATATGGCCTTAAAGAAAAGGAAAATGAACAGGAACACATTAATAAACAGACCCTGATCGGTGATTGGCCTCAAAAGTCCTGATCGGAGCAACCTGAGTTGTGATTGAGATTCTGACTCAGCATACGTTGTGGTCAATGTTTTTTGCCTGACATCATGTCACATTATCACCTCGAGTACACACAGGACAGCAGGACTTACAGTGGTACTTCCTGCATCCACCGCCCAGGACAGACGCTGTCACACGTGGACAGACGGGTGGCGGCTATATTTACACATATAAATTCAGCTTTTTTAATCTCATATCAATGACATCATATGCAACCACATTACTGTTTTTTGGTTTTGTAACGTGGCTTTGTGGGTTGTCAGATATTCTTTATTCCTATTGAACGACTGTTCTTTCTATGTTCAGGCGGACTTAAGGTTAGGCAACATGTACTTATTTAGAGCTGTTCCCGTCATTTTTTAGTAATATTTATTGTTCTTAATTGTCTTGAATTAAAGAATTAAAGTTAGTTTCAAAACCGACATAAGCTCATGTATCTATATATATAATACTGCATGCACAACCTTTTATTTATTTATTTTTATCATAAATGGCATAAGAATGTAATTTAATCTGCTACCATTTACCCACAGCGACTGCCTTACCCAGATATGGTCCACCCATATACCAGGTTTTCAACATTCCTCTCCAAATCTTTTGAAATAGTTGATTTTACCCTAATTGTGATCTTTCCTTTTAAATCCTAAAACAAATCAAATCTTAACAGTTTTATTTGGAAAGGAACAAACGATGCAGTTATGAAACAGGCTATCAGATCAGAAAATGTTTCTATAAAATAAAAAAAAACATATTTTGTTGTTTAATTTGAAGGATTTGTTTAAATAATGTTTGTTGTCTGTGAGAAAGAAAACAAGGGAAGTTGTTATACTGCCAGGGTGGATGGTTGGATATACAGGACGTCTGTCTTTGATGCCAGAGATTAAATGCTGTCTAACAAATAACAGAGTTCAGCTTTTATCAGGGAAAAGACTCACAGTGTTGACAGAGGGAATTTTCAAGGCTACAGGTTGTTGTTTTTATCTTTTAAAACTGTTAGACAACTTAACAACATATCTGGAAAAGAATAAAATTGGGAGACATTGTCTCTACCTGATCATTGATCTTCACAAAGGTAGTATTCATCGCATGCATGTTGCACTGGATTGCATGATAGTGCAGGACATCATGTTATTGTGTCACCCTCCCTGTAGTTTCTGGCAGAAGACGTGCATGTTCTTTGAAATAGCCTTCTTCTCAGGGTTCGAGTGGTGTCAGGACAGAGGGTCACAGCACACAACCGGCTGCCGCACCAAGCTGCTCTGTAATTTAGCCTCCTCTGCTTCCCCATCCCACAGAGTTCCCATCCGTTCATTTCCTCCAAGATGAAATGACTCTTCCAATTCTCCCAGTCTGCACCGGGGCTACGGGCAGGAGAGGCAGTGGCAGCAATTATGCCCCCCACCCCCCACCCCACCCCCACCCCCAACACACACAAAGCCTGTAAACTGCCTGAACAAAATTGTATCTGCACTACAGACCAGCTCCTCCGGCTCCATTCCTGTTCTCACCTGGCGTTAACAGGCATCCCTGGCCTTTCATACAAGCTATTACAGAGTGTGACAGGAGCCATTCAAGCCTGGCAATTAGTTACCCTGCCGAGAAGCCTTATTTTCACTGAGAATACACCAAATGTTACCGGCAAGAGGGAAAGAAAAGGCACTGATTGTTGAACATGCATGGGTTTTCCAAGTGATAAAGCATTGTCATTATTTAATTTGCATTATGCATTTTTCACCTTAAGCGCTGTCATCTGGGACTGCTTTTCAAAGAACAGCATGCAAAACCGTTTTTTTTTCTTTCGGGGGATCTGCAGCAGGTTTACTGGCTTTCTCTGAGAAAGCCACCGAAAATAAGAAAACGAAGAGATAGCATCTGTGGGATTGAAATGGAAGGGATCTGCAGTCCAATAAAATTCTCCATTCATACCCTTGTTTCATCACGTCCACTTCCAGGAGGCAATTATTGCTCAAATACACAAATCAGACAGCGCTATGTTTTACACACTGATGGAGGACAGAAAATGCCAGAAGCTTTTGTCTCCTGCATTGAATATGACCCCACCTCATTGGACTCCTGCTGAGAGGTAAGCCAATATTCTGTTATTACTTCAGCTGTGTTTGATGCAAAATAGCCCATTATATTTTCAGGACAGAGCTGTTTTGTCTGGCAAATTGGAAAGGGAAAGTAATTACACCATGAATATACGCAGCCAGCTCATTTGTAGTATTGAAAATGGATCTAATAAAGCAAAATCACACTCGCAGCAGAGATGTTTTCATTTTAATGGGAGATGGCAATGAACAGTGAGATACTGACTGTGCATGTTGCAGCGATTTGTTTCGTGTGCAGACTTTTACATCGCACCAACCTTACATGTGACAGGCCAGCGTGGAATAAAGAAAAGTGAAATTCATGAAAGCAGACCTGTAATCAGGAGGAAAGGTCGGAGCACTTCAGGCCACTTTGGTGTCAGATTGCAGTGCTCATAGCTGCTTGTGGTCCTCCCTTCTGTTTTCACTAGAATTCTTCAAACCAAAGACATTTGTGCAGTTGCCGTTCTGTAAAATGATTTTAATGTCAGTTGTTATTTTAAGGAAAAACTGTTGGTGATTTGTTCTTAATTCTTCCCATCATAAATTCCTTCTTTCTATTATTTTGCTTTGTTTTCTGGACCTTCTTATGCTCTCCTGCAGTGATTAAAGATGGTTTGTAAGGTCAGCAATTCCGCAATACTTTATCTACTTTTGCTCATGTTGCAAGTTGCTGTTAATTATATTAACTAGAGGCATGTAAGAATTTCTAAGCAAACTTGTGATACATTGCAAAAACTAAAAATATAATTCTGGCCTCTAAATCCCTCATGACAGATGACCTGGATTTATAATAACAATATTAAAAATAATTATGTATAATTTTTCGAGATTAAGCACGGAGTGCTTTTCAAATTAAAATGAGGTCAGTTTGTACGTTTACTTGATGTTAGACAAAATCAACGTATTGTGTTAGTTCGGCTAAAATTGGACTTTTTAAATGCATGTAAACATGTTAGTCTGACTGAACTCGCACTAAATCCAATTTCTTAAAGTCGAGCTAAAACACCAAGCTAATGCGATTGGGAGTCAAATTACTCCTGCATGTATGCACCTTAACTGAACCTGGACTGACCTAACCAATCTGTGCATGATCAACAGTCCCCATGACGCCTTTGACCTGGAACTTATACAGCATAAATTTGTAGCAGAAAGCCGAGTAGAAAACAAAAATACCATGACCACGAGGGGAAGCATGCATCAAATTTGTACCAAAAATAAATAGATATGAAGTGTACAGCACTGTAAAGTTGTCCATGTCTTCACTGTTTGATAAAGAAGCCATTAGCTGCATGCTAACTTGTTTGTAGCTTGTTTGGCTAACAGGAAGAAGGTCAAATAGCAACCAGCTGAACGGGCCATATCGCCACCTACTATAGCAGAGTCGGACAATAAATTGATTCTCCCTCAGTGCTTGTATACTGGGACGAGGACAGTAGTCTAATTAAATGTCCTAATCGTGATACAACGGTAGCTCGACTTAGCTGTGCATGTAAAAGAACTGACTCTAGGTTCCAAAGTGGAAAAGAGACGGCCCATGGCCTTACCGTTTCCCCTTAAAATACACGTGCATACATCATCTAATTTCAATAATCACATATAAAATAGAACCTCTATGTTCTGTGTCTTCTTTTCAGCTATCAACAGGGGCACATTGTGGTAAACTGCGTGCACTGGAGTACCTGTTGCCCTGACATGCTGATTGAGATTGAATCTGTACTACAGGTCTGTGATATAGGGCACACTTGGTGAGCGGTTAAAGCTGTAAAGCAGTATAGACACATGAGAGTCAGGAGGAGCAACTATTTTCAGCTTATCTTGCGACTGTCAACGCCCTAATGATGGCTGAACATTTTTCTGTGTGTGTCTGAACTCAAAGGAAAACACCTGACGTGCTGACACTGGATGTCAGGACAAGAAAAACAGCAAACAAAAAGATATTGTGTGAGGGGGTTGGACAATTAAAATAGCCTTTTTACACACGTATGTGTAATGTGGCACTCTCATCTCTGGTGTATATGAAAATAAGACAGCAGTGTCAGTCAGTGCAGTCAGACCTGCTGGTTCGACTCTCCACACGATAGCAGGCTCACGTGTCCCTCTGTCCGTTTTCTTGTAAACATGATCTAACATTGAGGAAATGAAGCAAGAATAAAACATTATCTCCTGAACATGTCGTGAGATTATGTATGCAGTTATTTACATTAACATTTGTGAACATTTCTGCCAAAGTCACATCAGATAGTTTTATCTTCAATAGTTGCCATTTAACAATGAAATAAACTCATCTAATCTGACCATCTGTTGGCGATCAAATGGGCCTAATTATTAACCTTTAAATTCTAAAATATAATTTAATAAAGTTTGAGTTGTTGTTTGAGCCCCTTTAGACTTTTGCACCTGCTTACATAAACTTGACACGTGTTTTGAGCATTTTGAAGGATGAATAGTTTGTCCCTCTTGGACGTGTTTTTTGTCTCTGCTAATTGGATTATATTCTTTTTCCTCTGTGTGAAAAACAACCTCACACAGGAGGGATACAGAGTGTGAAACCTTGAGCTTTTTGCACTTTCACACAACAAACGCCAATGTTAAATACTAGCACTGCAGTGTGATTTCTCGCCAGTCCTGGAAGCTCAAGTTTGACTCAGCCCTCCAGGTCCCTCAAGGAGCTTTCTCTTTTTACACCGAGCTCGATTCCATGCCTCTCGGCGCTCTCCGTCATACCTCCCCCTCCCCTGTCTGTTGGGCAAATGTAAAAAGTCCAGTGAAAAGTGCCACTAGCTTTCCTCCCTGACCCTCTTCATAGGCTGTCAGGGTTAAGCCTCACTACCTCAAGGGGAAAATGTGAGAAGATGGGTGAGAGCCAAGTCCAAACACTTACAGAGGTCAGGTAGAGGGACACCGAACATTCCACAAGGCTTAGTTACCTCTGAGAGAGGAGATACCTGGGGCCAGAGGGACAATGATCAGTGTCAGTGAAAGAGAGGTAACACTGAGTAAACCTGTCTTGACAGCCTCGGTAAACAGCAGACAATGGAGAGAACATTTATCAACCAGGAACCATTTGGGGCTGTCTCAGGACAGGCTGATATAAAATGCATTGCTCACTGATTCTGTATTTGTTTTATGTTCCTATTTACTGGTCTTTTCTTTTCTTGGTTGCATATGAGGAGCCAAATTTCAGTCCATGTCCATTAAAGTGTCAACAAGGAACCTTTAAGTATTTATGAAACAGTCTCATGATTCCTCTGATGATTCTAAATGTCCTGTGTCAGCGAACTAGACTCTCAGTGAAAAGACTGCTTTTTTTATGTAGTTACTGTTAATGCCTGTAATTGGGTTGGAATCCCAGCAAACTCAGACGAAACTGTTTTTTTGTTGTTGTTGTTGTTATTGTTTTTTTAATTTCATTGTTCTGTGCAGTGTGACAATAACATAATTATATTCTCTGCCTACGGCTGTTACTTTGCACCTTAGCATGTGACGTTAATACAAATGACTGTGTAGTGTTAGCCCACAGAAAATAGACATAACAGGTCTCAGGGACATTACTGCCATTCAACTGGCTTATAACTTATCTCTCAGTCACATGTAAATACATTACCTCATTGCAATTCATCCTGCCATCTCTCTTTCACTCATTTCCCCAAAAAAAGGCAGGCGTGGCCGGTGTTATGCCAAGTTCTGCCTGCCTGGCACACGCCAGCAAAGACCTTTAGAGCCGCTCGTGTCACTACTGCTTTTGTCCAAAGGGGGCGCTAGAATCAACAAAAACTGAAAGTTCCTTGTAGCCACATTAAAAGGTTAAATAAATGCAAAGCAGCCAAAGACTTAAGCTCAGGATCATGAATCTGAAGGATGTTATTACTCTATAAATAAGCACTGTTTTTGTTTTTTTGTTTTTTTCTTTGTGATCTGTAATCATGGTTGGTATGGCAGTCAGAGTGTAGTAAGGCACAGGGGGGAACAAAGGCACAAAGGTGCAACCATCCAGGCAACAGACACACACACACACACACACACACACACAGGCTGTCTTATCCCTTTCATCACTGCCTCACTTTAGCCTCTTCTTTCTCCATCAGCAGTTCTTTTTTTTCCTCCATTGTCTGAGATGGCTTTATCCCTGTGAATGCAAGGACAGCGCGTGGCTCTGGGCTAGGCAGCCTGCACTGGAAAGCCCTTTGATAATTTCAGCTTTCTCCCTCCTGACAGGATGGAAATCAAAATCTCTTGTTCATTTAAAACTGTTACTGGATTACTGGTTGATTTGTGTCCCAGTGGCAGTGCAGTCGGAACTAAGCCAGCCAGCATTTCTGACCTGCAAGAGTGTGCCGGTGACACAAAACCCACTCGAGGGACTGCACATGTATTTGTGTTTGCTGTCTCCTATATAGTCGTTCATCTCAGAGTGTTTATCTGCCCCCTCCCTCCATTCCATGCGTCATCATCATCATCTCTTCTTGCCTTTGTCTCCAATGCTCCCTCATGATGACAGGAATGGCCACGCTCCCAGAGAGCCAGGTTCCCACTTTAATGTCTGCTTTCCTTACTCCCTTGCTCTCAGCTCAGGTTCCCCCCTCCCTCCTGCCGCCCTCTGATTTACAACGTCCCCAGTGGCAGTCGGGGAAGAGGGACAGAGCTGCAAGCAGGGGAAAGGGGGGATTCATTGTTCTCTTTCTCTCTCGACTGTCTCTCTTTATTTATGACATCTCCAGCATGACCGGGGATGTGGAATGACCCCAGGGACAGCGTGCAGCCCCTAGTACCTCGGTGAGTGTGTGTTGTGGCTCTCTGCCTGATTACAATACAATAGCCTCCTGCCCATCACTGTGACAGAGTCAGCTGGGTTAAAGTTTGGCTGAATGAAGGCTATCACAGGGTCACACGCAAGGTTTGACCATGAGAGGTGAATGATGGTTATATTTGGGAGTGCAGGAGTTGAAGTGGGAGGTTTAATGTATTTAGTGTAACAATGTGTGTTGCCAATGTCTCCTGACATCGTCCCTCAGGGAGGTGTCACATGTTTTGTATTGCTGTCTAATGTTGTTGGTGGAAAGCAGCAAAAAGGGATCACTCTGACATTTTCTGTCACCATTTGTTCAGTCAATATTTCTGAGATGTTCTCTGATCGATTTAACATTCACATTTTACCAGCCACTATTGTTGCATCAGCTTTTTACCTGTCTTTTGACTTTGTTTGTCTTCGTCCGGTGCTAGTATACTCTGACTCTCTACCTGCCTCGTCAAAAGTGATAGAACTGAAATCTTGTTGCATTTTGACTGATATCTTCTTCCAGTTTTAAATAGTCTCCAATAATAAGTAATTTGGGATTTTTAAACATTCAAGTCTGTTTTGATTTATTGTTAATACAGTAAAGCTGTAGAGCCGCCTAAAAGTTGGGGCACATACGACGTCATCAGTGACTATAGCTTTGATTGGTTGACTGGCTCGGGTGACTGCTCGTGATGAGGCGAGGGGCGGGAAGCGCCCATAGTTGTAGTCCTGTACCTCTACCATGACTGGCGCGCGCTCAAGCCTGAGCTTGAGAAGCATAAATGCACAAGACCTAGTAAGACATAAACCCAAGCCCAAAAAAACAGCGGTCTTATTGCTTATAGCTTATGAAGCATAAACTGGGCTTAAGACTAGTGGCTTTGTGAGACTCATTATGCATAGCTTTAAGATAAATCATGCTCAAAATCACAATTTTAATATTAATATTAAAGGAATACGCCAACTTTTTTTCTATCTTTTTGTTATTCGCCTCCTGAATTCCAGTCTAGAAGACAGATCCCATTCTTTCAACTGTGCGTGCAGTAACAAGAAAGAGACGGGTAGAGCTCGCCCACCGCTAATTAGCTTAGCTCAAACACTGGTAGTCAATGGGAAGTGCTAGCCTGCCTCCACCAAAAGTCATCAGGTAAACTTTCCACCAACTTTAAACAGTCCTGTGTGCTTGTTGTGACTTGTTTATTCACCACATTATGTTATTTTTTACACTCAGATTTGCACTTTATGGAGCAATTTCTGTATTTCTTTTTCTTCTGCTGCTGTTTACTGGCGTGCATGCGCCCTGCAGTTTACTTTTGGTACATATTTGATTCTAAAATGGCTTAAAGCGCTAATGGGTAGGCTTTAGTTTTGCATGTTCTTAGTCATTAATGGTATTTGAATTTTTTTTTTTCATAGTTTAAATTCTGTCTCAGTGATGGTAAAAGAGGAGAAGTCAGAGGATCATGATTCTTCCAATAGCTTCTGAGATATTTAAGTCTGGACCACAGAGGGAGACTGACCCACAGACGGACGCTGCTTGCCACAAACACTTGTCACAAACAACTGTCTTTTGATACCTGCAACAGCACTTCTGATTCAGCAACTTGTGTGAAGACAGGAGCCAGCAAAGAGCTCATGCAGGTACACTGACCTGTCTGCAGTCGTTGAACAGGCTGTGTTGGGTTGTCAGAGTTCTAAGTGTCATGAACACCTGTTTGTTAAAGCAGGTGGAAAGGCCAAAGAGCAAAGACTTGAGCCTGTCAGGAAGTAGTTTACAGACGTAAATCAATCTGAAGCAGCTGAGAAGAGCATCCTCAATAAACAGAACACCTGATATGAATCAGCCTTACAGCTATGCAAGCAGACTTTTGCTGCAAATTATTAACCCTCCATTACCTTATCCTGAGTGCTGTGGCGAAGGCCAGGACAGTGTATACACATTCAGTGTGTGCTCCACGGGGCACACAGTTCATAGCAGCAGAGACAAAAGCTTAAATTCAAGTCATCCAAACTTACTTTTTTAACATTTCATGAATTATGATTTCACATAATTTGGTTAATCTTTAAACACATTCTTTGTGTTCAAAACCACCTTTCTATGGAGAGTTTGCTCCTTATTGAATCCTTATTGAAACATTTATCAGACATTATTTAGTGAATGTCAGAAACTGGAGTTTCAGAGGAGTGAAAATATACTGTGCAGACTGTTTAAGAAACAAAACAGTTACAGAAAAAGGTGAATATGATCTTGATAAAGACCTTTCTATTACTTCTGGCTTCATTCTGATGCATGCCCTCAAACTGCTTCATAATGATGAGGTTTTTGAGGAAACGGTTACAAGATGAGACGAGAATTTCTGAAGAAAGAATTTCTTTCTAAAAGGTTTGTCACAATTCAGGACTTCAAAATTCATATCTGACTTCCATCTTCACTATTAAAACCACACACAAGCTTCAGTCCCCATTTCACATGCCTTCTTGAATAGTTTTCACCAAAAGTGCTTCCTGGGCCAGGGAAGAATCGACATTAAAATACAAATTCAATACTTTAAAAGGCGTAAAACAAGAAAGTAAAAGGGACTCGTAGCACTATTTGTCACACACTAATGGAAGAAACAGAAGTCCTCATTGTGCATCACTCTCAAAAAAAAGGTCATTGTCCTCGACAGCCTACACTAGCAGACAAAGGATGCATGTAAAGCTGCAGTAGAAGAGATACAAATGAGAGTGAAGAAAGGAGAGGTTTTGGATGCCAGCATGCTTCAACTGTAATTCCCGTCCTTTTCGTTTCCACTTCACACTGCAGCAGGATGGAATAGAAATGGCAGGGCGAACTGTGAACAAGTAATGAGAGCATTAGTTGCACGGAGACCAAGCTGTGTGGGCGCAGAGAAGTGCAAATGAACCTTCAGTGTTTGTTGGCTTCATCGCGAACTGCTTTTCCATTTTAGCATTGTAAAGGAACACGGACGGCAGCAGGAGTTTAAAAAGCTGAAATGGTACAGATGAAACACAGAATGATGGAAAATTATCACATATGCTGCATTGTGGATTTTTTACGACACAAAGTCGCACTCATTTGTCTGCCTCTTTTTTTTTCTTTTAATATCATGCTTCCCAAACGTTTTAAAAACTGCTTATATACAAATTCATTTTTGCAAAACCACAAGCTAGTGAAAACACTAATGGACATTGTGAACTTTGATTTTATGGTAACATGTTTTGCAGGTCTGTTGACTAGACAAGAGGGGAGAAAGTGGTTGACATTACCGTAAAAGTGTGAAAAAAGGGGCTGCCTTGGGAATGGCAGGATGAAAGTCTCTAATACTCAGCTGGCTGATCTCTTTGACCTTGTGTCGTTTGTTGAAGTCCATTTAGTGCACCACACAGCACCAGCTGCCTGATGCCATCACGGCCCAGAACAAACTTGTGCTAATGCTGTCTATTCACAGCGGTGGCATTGAAAAACAGTGTGGAAGAACTTTTTACAGTTACGAAAAAGCAGCTCACACCTCAGAAAATTACCATGAACAACTCTTCAAGTTTTTATAAGCATATTCAATGTAACAGGATGCATTAGTGGGCAGGGTACTGAAAATCTATACTTAAGTAAAAGTACAATTACTACCATAAGAAATTACTCAAGTGAAGGTGAAAATGACCATTTCAGAAACCTATTTGAGCAAAAGTTAAAAAAGTACCTAGTTAATAAATTACTCAAAGTACAAGTTACTTTTCATTTTAATATTGAAGTTGAAGTTGCCGTGTTAGCTAGCTACATTTCTCCTGTGCAACTTACTTCAATGTGCCTGCTGAGGTTAGATGAGAAGTTTTTGTGAGCGTTTTTTTTTTTTTTTTTTT
>JAQLOL010000006.1:772814-783984 GCA_029783665.1 Naso thynnoides | reverse complement strand
GTGTCCCCTTTGAACATGATTCAATAAAGGTTGTAAGGTAAAGTGATTACAACATGTTTCAATGTCATTCCATTTTTTTTTTATTTCTAAATGTTTTCTTCATATGTCTATATACATTTAGAATTTTTTCAATTTTTTTTTATTTCTTTTCTTTTCTTTTTTTTAATTGAGTTTTTAAAATCATCACGATAATATTGTGTATCGCAATTATTTTGGCCTTGTCCCACCCCTAGTCCACAAGGGCACTGTTCACCCACTCTCAAAGAAATCATTATCCAAAATTTAGAGTGATCCATCTGACGTTAACCTGCTGTTTTTCTGGTGTAAATCTGCCTTCAGTCATTGCTGTTGCTCATGTGCAGAACTCATCAACGATCAGCACGTCCTCACTTGGTGACAAGTGTTTTCCTGCAATGATCCACTTCTGTTCAACACTTTACTCACCTGATCAGAGCCACCCGGTCATTACTGCTGAGATTTTCAAAGTCAAGAAGGAAAAACAACACCTGCAGCCTTGCTCTGGTTTTGTTGCTCATTCAGGCTTTGAAATTTTTCTGTCAATAGTCAATAACACTTTGTATTGTAAACACAGATTTTTCTTTCAGCTTAACCTTGTTATTTTTTCTCCTGCAAGAAACTTTTTTCTTTTTGTATTGAGACACTTGAGAGAGACGGAGACGTGTTTATACACATAGAACAAACTTACTAAGTGTCAGAATATCTCTAAATACTATTCCAAAATATTGTTCTTTTGTTATTTTTGTTATTACTGATTCATTATTATTGTTGTTGTTGTTGTTAATAATGGACATTTATGTGTAAGTAAAACAAACGTGATGGTTTATAATAATTTTGCATCTTTATAGCCTGTAAGTAGCCAAATGCTTGTGCTTGTGCGCATATCATTGACTTTGTTTGTGATAGACAAGAAAAAGTAAAAGGTGATCATGGATGAGGCAAGACAGCTTTATTTGGAAACAGCTGACAGTACAGTCCACAAGGATAATAAAGTACCTGGCAAATCCATTATTGGCTCTTATTTGTGTAGTTTGGAATGTGCTGAAAATAGCCTGTGAGAGCGCAGCTGTAACATTCTTAGGAATAAGTCACTCTCCCTTCCTTTGACACTGGGTTGCAGTTACGTGTGACGAAGCAAGTACATTAATTATGTAAAAAATGTTTGCCCAATCATATTTAAGAAAAAGATGATTGATGCTGCTGTCGGGCCAAGCTGACTTCACCACACTGAGTGTCCCCCGTGAAAAAAAACAATGCACTGCACTTTTTTTTTTCTATTTTCAGCTACATTGAGAATTTAAATTAGCTTGGCATGATATGACAGCTTATGTTAAGCTTATGAGCAGACCAAGGTACATAAATCTGTATTTATCACAGACTTGATAAGCAGCTTGAAAGCAAAGTGTTTAATGTGAGTGGACGGAAGATGTTTAAAAAATTTTGCCTCTTTGTCTGGATTGTGTCAGCTGGTTCAATAAAAACACAGATATGGATGGTCTGCCTCAGTTTGGGACATGGATGATCACTCACTTTGCATAGTAAGGATATTTACGATCATATACAATGTTCTGCAGCATTATTATTATTATGGTGACTGGTGCAGTCCTGAGGGCCGGAGCTCTTTGTTGACGTCACTGCTGGCTGAGAAAAAAACAACGGAGGTGCACGGGCAGTGAGACAATTTGTGGAAAACCACAAATGCTCATTTTGATGAGAAAATCACTGAATGTTTAGCGGTGTCCTCTGACGTACCAACACTAAAACACGAAGTCAAACAGCAGCTTATAACCCCGAAAAGACCCTTTCAGCTGCTTCAGCAAACAAACAAGCAAACAGATGTTTCTGGGTTATAACTTAGAGTTTTAGTGTTGGAACATCAGCGGGACATGACTGAACATTCAGAGAGTTTCTCGTCTTTTAAACTGAGTGTTTATTGTGTTTTTCAACGGATTGACTGAGTGCCCATGCACCTCTGTTGTTTTCAGCTAGTGATGTCGTCAGCAAGGAGCTCCAGTTCTCGTGACTGCACCGTTCACCATAATAATGCTGTAGGACATCGCACATGATCATAATGAATCCTACGGTGGGGCTTAACATGCAAAAACTGAACCGTTCCTTTAAGCTTAAAAACTTTGCATTTAAAGGCTGATGCTAACTTTTTTGTATAGGTAAGCCAAAAAACTGAAACCATTAGCGACGTCATCCAGGAGGTGTAGTTAAATAAAAACACAGAATTGTGTGGGCTAACCTTGTTTGCTGTAGTTGACTAGTCAACCTTTCTAACCAGAATCCATTTGGTAGATTCATTATATTCCATGACAACAAAATGTGTTTCTGAAAGGAAAATACATTTGAGCTAAAAGGAAGCTGCAATCTGGTGCAATCTGATCATACACATGCTTATTTTATTTATTTATTTATTTATTTTACACACAATTCTTAGGGAATAATTCCTGCAGCCAATTTAGCTGTCAGAGCACAGGTGTTTTGACAGTCATTATTATCATTATTTTTCACTCAGATTCTTGTATAAGCTTCTTGAAACAGCTTTGATTTGTTTTTTGCTTTTTGTTTTTTTTTTTCAGATATTTTTATCCAAAATGCACAGGGTATATAAAGTATACAGGTGTAGTAAAAATCCTAGTACATTCCATTTTAAATTATTAAACAAGAGAGAGAAAGAGAAAAGGAAAAAATGTCAAAAATAAAACAGCCACCCACTCCACCCCTGTATGGTCTAAATGTTGCACATAATCATATATGACATTACTAAAGGTAGAAATGCAGCGCAATATGATAAATAAATACATAAATAAACAAAATAATAGAATTATTTACCTGACAACATATGAAGAAAGAGACAGCTTTAATAGGGTAGAAGCGTTTTTACTATTTCAAGCCAACTTTTCAGTGGCTTTAAAAGTACATAAAGAAAAGTTGCAACGACCCGACAATCTATTAAAAGTTAAACCAGGAGTCACGTCCACGCGCAGGGCTGCAGACAAGAAGGAGAAAATGGATTTCAGGAGTCACAAAAGTCCCGCTGAACTGAAAAGCGAGCATCATCTGGGTGTAAATCCAGAGGATGAGGGTTCTTCCTGACCTCAGCAACAACACTTCCAACAATCAGCCTTCGGCGAACGAGGCCGCCACCCTATCTCATCTCTGACTCTCCTGGCTCTCCTTCCATATCTCTGAGCAATCTAACTTTACAAGACCAACTCCAGCATACAGGTGCTCTCAGAATAGCTTTGTCTGCACCACCTGTGACTGGGGACTTCCAGTGTCATTACCAAGACACAGATCAGTGAAGAGGACAAAAAAGAAAAGAAAATCTGGGTGTGGAGGAGAGATATGAGCTGAACAGGCAACAAGATTCTGTCAGACACAGAAGGAACTTGCACTTACTGGAACTGTTTTAATGAAAATTATGCTAAAGACCTTTAAAGTACAGTTCTTGTGTGAAGTGAGTTTTGCATATTCACCCCATTTGCATTTGTAATAAGCTGTTTGTTGGTTTAGTTATGCTGCAGGGCAGAACACCGAAGACTTGAGACAAAACAAAGAAGTGTCTGACCTCCACATCTACTTCTCTGATTCCCGAATTTCTCCTATTATAAAAATTTCAGCAGGATTAAGCATCTTTGAGTCACAACCCTCTGAAACCAACAGACAAACCACAGCGACAGAGTTCAGTATTAGCGATTAAAAATTTAAATAAAGTTAAAACTCACATAATTTTGGCTTTGAATTAGAGCTCTCATACAGGTTGTATGGGGAGTAAATATATTTGGACAATATTCCTCAATTTCCTGCATAATATTAGTTAATAGACCCAGAATATCCCAAAACAAAATTTTAGAAAAGGCTGGAAAACTCTCTACAGTGGGAAAAAACACAAACTCTTTTGGAAAGTTCTGTGGAGCTGTGATGGAAATTTAGGTCTTGCATTTTAGTCTTTAAAAGTGTTTAATGTCACTTGATGCAACTTGCGTCCTCAGCTGCAGTGGAAAAGATAAAATATGACTGAAAAAGAAAAGGGACTGAATAAAAAAAACATTGATGGAAGAAATGAAAAAACAGCAATAGCAGGTGCAAAGCAAGCTCATGCATGGCAAGAAATTAGGCAGAAGAAACTGACAATTACGGACATATAAACAAAAAGTGTGTGAGGAAACGAGCCTTCTATCCCGCCTCAGGAAAAGAGAGAAAAATAACTAATAACAAAGTCAGCCTGCTTTAGTTTTCCTCCGTACAGCTGCTGATCGATACCAATGGCTTCTCAATTTTGCTGTGCAATGAGTTCTCAATAAAAGTGGTGAACGGACATTACGCCCCCGCCCTCCTGTTGCCGAATCCAATTCCACAGACAACTCCGGACTTGTCCATAATGGATTCTCAGTTTCATAGGCTTTGGCTTGTGTTCCTATGGCGCTTGGTTAATATTTCAGCTCGCTGTCTCTCTTCTCTGCACAGCCCACTTTGTTGTATTGATTTATTTGTGCATCCCCCTATATACCACCTCCGTGGTGGAAGACAATCTATTACAGAATTTAATACCTTTCAGAGAGCTCATTCTCTTCTTTTTTCTTCTTTTTCTTTTGTAGAAAATGAAGGGGAAAACAGAATGTTCTTGCCTGAATAGGAGTGGTCTGAAAAGGTGATGCTCATCCAGTTTTATTCTCTAACTAAGGAACAGAAGGTGTTTTGTTTGGCAGCACGAACAGTATCGAAAAGAACTGCATTAGTAGAAGCTGAATTAGCACTAGTATGGATGCAGCCAATGGCTAGGAAGTATTTCCCGCTTGGTGTTGACGTGGAGGAAAAGGTGTCGGATGTTACGTGAGGGTGCTGAAGAAGGATGCCCAGATGCGGGGGAGGAGGTCTGAGCTCAGGACACATGGCCGCTGTCCTTCCTGTGTACCTCATCCTATATCGAACATCTGGTCATTAGCATTACCATCTTCCTGACACACAGTAAATCTCAAAGTAACACAAAACCTGTTGACTAAAGACATCTCTTAAAGATCGAGTTTGAATTAGTGGCATCTGATATTAAAGATGTACCAAGAATGTACCGGAATTGGACAGATCTTATCGCTCCTGTTCAATTTGTCCAATCAGTGATGATCTCTGTACTCTCTGTCCTGATTGATGCGCTTCTTAGCGACAGGTGACGTTGGTACGAGCTGATTAGCTGCTGAAACGAGTGACATGGCTTACGCCGTGCCTCACTTTGGACAACAGCGGTGTCTGCAAGAAACACCATCAGCCGACTTGCGTCGAGCAGAGACGGACCAGTTTATGCGAGTGGGCGCAAAAACAGGAAGGGGAGGGTGCAGCAGAGTAGCTTCCCGACATCATCAACCAGCAGAAGCTTTCTTTTTTCTTCTTCTTTTTCTCCCCTCTTTATCGAAACAAAGCCACATAGCGTACTACATACAACGTATATACAGAGTGGGGGTAACTGTCATTGGCTCTATCGAGGCAATGCAGGAATACTTCAGCGCCCCTAAGATAGATCTGACTCCCCCAGTAACTTACAGTAACACTTACAGGAACACATGTGCACTCACAGATATCCGGAAAAAGGACACCAGAACACACAGTGATACACACAGTTCTACCTACACACACACACACACACACACATAAAGATACTTTATTGGTCACATACACAGTGTACAGTGAAATGTGTTCTTTACATTTGACCCGTCCCTGAGGAGCAGTGGGCAGCCACAGCGCGGCGCCCGGAGACCAACTCTAGATTCTGAGTCAAGGGTGCTGACTGGAGATACACCTAATGTAAAAGTTTTGATGGTGGGGAAATCTGGAGCACCCACAGAAAACCCACGCTAACACAGGGAGAACATGCAAACTCCACGTAGAAAGGCCCTGGGAATTGAACCTAAGGACCTTCCTGCTATGAGGGTTAGGGTTAATCACTAAGTCACTGTATTTATGTATTTTAAATACATAGAGTATAAGGATGGTTGGATGGCAAAACAAGAATGTTAGTAATAAAAGAATGGTTGTTATAATAATATAATAATGTTGAAGACAATCATCAGTGAGAAGCAGTCCTACACTGGGCCCAGACAGATCCACCTGCCACAGGGCCGGCAATGGCGGCAGTGGGGTGGGGGGGTAAACGGGCACCACATAGGGTCACTCACCGTCCACCTACCCCACAGCTTTCCACAGCTGAGCATAGATCATTTGATATAATGAGATATCTGAGACTGCACCTGAAAAACAACGACAAGATCGTGCGTACAAAGACACCTGTACTTCTATGGCTCGCCTCTGCCGACAGCGGCGTCTGCAAGCAACAGAGTCACAGCTAAAACACACTGGATGCATTCGCGCCGCGAATAGCCGCAGAGCGCAGCCGGTTTCCATTCGGGGCCCAGGTAATCCAATCTCACTGTCAATACCGCCTGCTGCGGCAGAGCGCTCTGCAGCGATTGTTTCTGCGTCTGTCCATTGAAAAAGTGAGTGAGCCGTGAGCAACTTTGTCAAGCTGAACAGAGCAGATCAGAGCAGACCGTACCAGACAGGAAGTCACACACAGAAAAGGCACAGAGAATCCGGACGATTTTCAAAATAAAACAAATGTCGATACAAAACGCCCTGTTTAATGATAGTGTGGTTGTCCTGTCTACATATGTATCCGTCAGTTAACAGAGGCCGACTCACACACACACACACACACACACACAGAAAACACTCATCTGCTGCTAACACCACCCGCCCCTTCAACAACCAGATGAGAAAAGCTCATATAGACCTCCATCTAATCTGAGACATGTAGCTGACAGAACACCTGTGACAGATTTTGGAACATGGTGGTCGTGTTTTCCAGTATCCTCAGTGAGAACGCTGTTTATCTGCGTAAAAGCAGCACTCAAGCTGTTAGGAATGCTTATTTTTGAAAATAAAGCTCACAGAGACTTCATGTTGTGACAAAAATGGCCCCAAATGAACAAAACCAAGTGATAATTTATCTGAGTTTATGCCATCTATTCAGATTAAGGAGTTGTATTCTTCCTTAAATGACCATAAACACTGTAAATAACGGTGAAAGGTAACTGTGGATTTGATTGACATCACAAAAGCTGTTAGTCAGGTTCAACTATTTCAACACAAGGCTTGAAATTAATTAAGCTTTGTGCTTGATTCAGTAACAGTCATACTCAGGAACAGCTTGATTGGAATAATCTGATTACCCCAAAGGAAAATCCAATTTGTTACAATTATTTCAAAAACAATAATCAGATTACACAGCAAACAGGCGAGACAAAGATAATTAGATCGACAATTAGGACAATTCGATTGTAAAATTATAGCACATACGACGATTCCTCTCATCCTGACATAATGGTTAATGATGTTTGTTTGTGATAATTGCGTTCTGCAAATTACGGTCTTTATAAATTTACTTACAATAGATTGTTTTTGGACACACTGTTTAGACTTTGGAGTCAGACTGGAAGTAATCATTGGGAGCAGAAATTAAAGGAGCTGCAGTTCAGATAGGAAATTCCAGCAGCGAACAAATAATGTGTCTTTTGCAAATTAAATGTAAATACAGGATAAAAGTTCTACCAGAAACAGTCTGTTAATACACACTGTATTATATTGGTGAGTCATTAGGGTTCACAGGTCAGTGTGGGAGTGCTAAATAATATAAACACACACGGCCAATGCTTCTCAATAGGTGTGTTAATGTGAACCGGAGTATGAAAATATAGAAATGACACACAACGGTGGATTTTCTGTTTTGTTTCCTTTTAAAAGTTTAATGAGAAAAAGGGAAAAAAATGTAAGAAATTATGATACGTTATACCCTCCATCTCATTTTTCTTTTTTATACTTAAAGGGATATTCCTGAATTTTTGACATATGGCATCATTTTTGACCTACCCAGTTCTGTTCCTATTGATGAAGACCAGTTTTAGCTCATTTGATGCAGTACAGAGTTTCGCCATCCAAATTAATACAAGTTAATGCTAATGCTAGGTAAAGTCAATGGATCCAGCAATAGTCACTACCAAACTCTGATTTAACACTCCACAGTGCACCCAAAGTGAGTCGAACAGTGTTCTGAGGCATATTTGTGTGTTTGTAGAATAATTTTAGAAGTCAAACT
This sequence comes from Naso thynnoides, assembly GCA_029783665.1. Classification (NCBI taxonomy): domain Eukaryota; kingdom Metazoa; phylum Chordata; class Actinopteri; order Acanthuriformes; family Acanthuridae; genus Naso; species Naso thynnoides. The sequence goes on along the minus strand of JAQLOL010000006.1, from coordinate 775,814 downwards.
ACGGCTGAGTTTCTTTAATTTGTGGCTCTGGTTAGGGTATACAGCAACAGGAAGTAAACAAGTTCAGCAGCCTCCTCTTGCTGTAAACGTTAACCAGATCCACAAATTAAAGAAATTCAGCCATAGTTGGACTTCTAAAATTATTCTAAGAACACTCGAATTCACCTGTTCAATTTGCTTTGGGTGCACTGTGGAGTGTTTAATCACAGTTTGTTAGTGACTATTGCTGGATCCATTGACTGCGCTCATACTAGCATTAGCGTCAAAATGGGGTCAAAATACGGCAAAAATTCAGGAATATCCCTTTAACCTGCATACATAGCCTCAAAAGAGAATACTGGTAACATTCATTTTGTGTGCTTCTTCCTCACTTCTTGTTCTTAAATGCATGCTGTGCCGTGATTTGTGTATGCTGTATTGGTTGTTCATTTTAAAAGTCAAGTCAAAGCCATTTTAAAACTAACAGCTGTCACACCAAACAAAGACACTGTCAATAAAAGATACCTGCATCAATAAAGTGTGTTTTAGGTCTATGAGATTACTTCCTGGCGTGTCATCTGTCACTTCCTTTAGCCGACTGACACCCATAGATATGTACAAGTAGATGCTGCATCCACGCCGGTCAGACGCGACAACACAGCCGCCATCCTGCATCTGGCCAACACTAGCTAGTATTAATAAACGAATACAAAAAGTAAACTCTAAAGCCAGACTCTTGTGCTGCTTTTGGATGTTGCCATGAAAGAAACATCAAGCAACAGGCTAGAACATTTCAAAGGAGAGAAAAATAAAAATTTTAGATTCTATTACATGAATTCTTTTTAGAACTACTGTTTACTATCTACATGTGATGATCTATTTTGGTATATGAAAACCTACATTTTTAATTTAACCAAGTATCTTGTATCATAAGTACATGTTGATATTTGTAACAAACCAAACATCTTGAAAATCAGTTGAAAGCTCAGTGATTTATGACGTTTTTATTTGCTGATAGACTTCTGCCTCCACTGATCAATGTAAGTAGACACGGCTTCCCCTGACACAAGATGGCGCCTGCAGCGACACTCAGTACGACCAGACAGCAGCATCTACATGCATATATCTATGATTGACAGTGAGCCTCATTTGACAGTGGCAGACCTGTGACCAAACAACAGTCTCATATCACTATGACTACGCTGCTGTTCACTGAGAGAAGACTGAATGTTTGCAGATCATCTTCTGCTCAGACGTCAGTGAGAATAATGAATGTTTTGATGCTGACTGTGCTGAGACACCATGAGGACTAAAATGAAGCAGGAATACACAGCAAACACTTGCAGAGCGTTTTTTACTGGATATGAACCTTTTTCCTCATCGACACACACCTGAATGCAGCTCCAAACTCTAAATAAACTAGTCCCTCACAAATTGGAGAACGAGCCAAACAATCTGCTTTTCTGATTGATTTTCAGTCTAACTAATCTGTGAGGAGATTTGGCATAAGTACAAGTGCATGCCGCAACGTCCACAGTACAGCAGACATAAATCACGCTCCATCGGCAGCAGCATATATCAGAACTATATTGCCTGGCCATCGATCGCCTCTCAGACAAGATTGTGGTGAGGTTTGTGGGAAGGGGAAAAATGAATTTCAGACTTCAGCGTCTCGCCTTGATATTCCTCACTAACCAACCGGTGAGGAGGGGAATTCATCCCTCTTTCCATACTGTGCTATTGTTTCACTGCCACCTGGAGACTTTAATGATGGTACATGTATGAATTAAACGTGCATCAAATTAATTATTTTTTTGTTCAGTATATGAGCAGTACAGTGGAATAATTTAATATCCTGTTAAACTGTCGAAGGCAGAAAGTCTCTCTGTGCTTCAAATGACAAATATCATAATTAAAACAGGGAGAGATGGGATTTGACTGTAAGATAAAAGACGTTTTGGCTCCAGCAGCTCTTTTCATGTGCTAAGAAAAGCAGCCATTGTGTTTTAGGGAGGCTCGCAGTTAAAATGTGCACATTGATTCAATGCTGTGTCCTTCTAAAACGAGAAAATAAGGATACAGCGGTCAGACTCTGAAGACTCTCTCAGGGTTTGTGAGCTTCAGAGCAGAAGCATGGGGCCACAAGGACGGACCAACAGCACAAAACCTCGATTTTATCAGCCTGAAACACACGCACATAATGCACACACACACACACACATTATTTTTTTGAAGACACGTACAAACCTGCATAAACCAGAAACGTGCACATACACAAACCCACGTGCTCACACATACAGACAGTGGATTCAGATCAATGCCAGAGGAGAATCAATGCATGGTGGGGGCTGGCAAGGCAAAATCGCTCATGGTAAAGATATATTTAGAAAGATAAAAGACCTGCGAGTGGGATGGCTGCAGAAGAGGGAGCAGGCGGAAAATGAAGGAGAAAAGAGGAAGAGGAGCAATTCTGTGGAGTTAATTGATTTAGGTGAGGCTGCAGAAGAGGAAGCTGCAGGAATGCACCCGCTCCCCAAAGTGCTCATTGATGCCAGATGCTGTTCACCTCGATCAATTACCTGCACATCTGATCGCCGCATCCCACATCACCAGAACGAACCACATGTGGACCCTGACATGCCAACAAGCTGCCATTTTTCCTCTCTCCTCCTTAAGAACGTTCTCATGAACATCAGAACGTGTTTACATGTTCACATACAACTCACATTACTGTCAATTAAACCACGCAGCTGTTCGTGTTTGCCTCTGATCCTATAGACTGAAGCGTTGTTTGGAAGTGTGTTTTCAGTGCTGTCTCAGTGGGCGTATGAACATATGGTGTGTTTATCTGCCTTGCATCTTTTTTTTGTTGTTGTTGTTGTTGTTGTTTTTTAATTTGTTTAAGTGGTAGTTATGCTCAGGACGCAGCAGAAACTCTGCAGCACAGTGCATTTTTTCTCTATTTTAATAATGGATTCCCAAAAATGAATAAAAGTAGAAAAATTCAATTTGTTTTTCTCC
>JAQLOL010000006.1:692436-704638 GCA_029783665.1 Naso thynnoides | reverse complement strand
CAATGTACTAATTTCTCATGTCAGAAAAGACTGAAAATATTTCCAGTGTGTTGGTACAGGCGATGTGTTTGACCCCCAGGTGTCAGGTTTGCTCTTCATTTGGCTTGGCTTTGTTCTGTGTGTGTTAGCCTTTCTGCCCTTCTCATATTGTTTTTTGCAGTAAAGTAAAAACAGTCCTTTGTTGACAGATTTCTCTGAACACTGCAGATTTCAGCTGGAGGCTCACATGCACTTTACATCAGCACAACAAAGGCGTGCTCCCATCAGGCTCGGAGGCTGCTTCTTTGGATTTAATCACGGGAATAACCCTTGCTCACTTCTCATAATTGAGCAGTCCGCCTGCATTAGCCTCACCCTTGTTGCTGAGGCAACTGGGCAACCTTAGAAAATGAAATAAATGGGTCTGACCACCTCGGAGAGCACAGGTCAGTCCATATTTTTACATGAGGGGGGTGAGCTCACCTGGGGAATTCACGTCAAGCTGAGTCCGGTCTGTTTCTCTGCTTTCAGACTCGCGCCTCCTCACACATGATAGAGCAGGAGAAGATTTTCAGGGGGAGACGGGGGAAAGGATGCAGCTTTAGCCGTGTGGGTTTCAAAATAGGCTCCTTCTGAAAGAGCTGGAGCTAGAATATTTGAAAGTGGCGAGCTGTACGTGAGCATGCCTGCTTAGAATTTGCTTGAACTTGTTTTTCCTTGAGATAAATAAAGGGGCTGCCAGGTCAGTTGTGTCACATTTAAACTCCGACCCTGCTTTGTGACCGGAGGAAATGATTTTAAAATCTGATCATGTTTCTGACATGTTGGTTGTGTTTTTTCGACACAGTGTAGCTTGACTGAGACCTCACAGTGAATCTGCTCTCACATCTGCTGTCACAGTTCACATGTTTGTGCTTGTGACAGATTTGTCTTTGTTTATGTGGTGAACGTAGCATATCCACTGAGTTATGTCCACAATCAAAAGTACTTAAGGCTACATGTGCATATTTCATAGTGAGCCAGAGGACAGGTGCACCTGCAGCAAGCTGCAAAATAAAGGTAGCAAAGTAACGGATATCAGTCAGAAAGTCTTTCAAAATAAAAGCGCAAAGCCCTTATAGAAATGGTTTACTTAAATAGTGGGTTTTGTTTTCAAGCTCGTCACCGGAACTTGCCTTTATTATCGAGGACAACTCGACGCCTGCTCACTCGCGGAGGTGGCATGTCTCTCCCTCTCTCTCCGCTCTGGCTCTAGGTCTCTCTCTCTCTCTCTCTCTCCCCCGCTCTCTCTCTCTCTCTCAGGAAAGGACACGGGATGACAACTTGCAGAGTTGAACTCGCTCCTGTCTCGATTAGGGCGGAATTGCAGAGCAGCCGAGCGTTGGGAGGAGGAGAGGAAGAGTGGCGGAAGATCCTCAGAGTCGGAGGTGGTGATCCAGCTCACACATCACTTTCTTTCCATCCCACAGCGGAGTCAGAGACACGAGGATTCCTGCGGGGGCCCCACATCTGCGCACCTGAAGTGTCCCTTACCTTCCCCGCTCACCGTCTCTGCCGGGAAAACTGAGGGAGAGCCATTTGACAGACTGGAAGAGCTTTGCCCGAGGCGAACCAGAGCTCTTCTATCTGAGCTGAAGCTGGCTGAAGGACACTAACGCACCGAGAAGTGGAAACTGTGGCTGCAGCAACAACCATGGAGGTCTACGGCACTTCGAGGAAACTTACTTTGCTGTCAGTTACCTTCCTGTGGGGGCTCTCAGGTCAGTCACGTCTGATTTTTAGCCCATTTTGGCCACAAGTGTGTCTGAGTTTTTGTTGTTACACCAAATAATATCACATAGTTCACATACCGCTTTTGATTTTCCATCCATTCCACTAATTTTCATCTTTTGTATCAGCAACTCAGATCCTCTTGGTTTCAACACCAAGTGCGTTTTTCTCCATTTGAGCCCACTTTGAAAATCATGCAGTCTGTCCATTCCTCAGTGTGATTGGTGTTGCACCAGTCCTGACGTTAATTGCCAAAGCCTGATCACATAATAATGAATTTACAGCGAAAGTCTGTTTCTGGGGGTGCTCTGCAGAGGATGAAGGGTTGGATTTAAAGCTGAAACACCTGTTTGTTTTTCACAGGATTTGAAACAAGTGTGTTACACATGATTATGTCTTCCAGGGAAGAATAATCCCTTTATAGCTGCGGCAACACTGGCTCTGCCATCACTCTCTCTAGCAATGTATTAAACCCCTACTTTCACTGATAGCTGTACAGTACACGCAGCCTACTTTTCCCATCTCTTTGATTTAGAAATTGGGGCATGCTACAGCTGCTCGAGTGTTTTGCAAGTGTTTTAAGAAATGAGAAGTTTTAAATGATTAATTCAGGTAAAATTTTTAACAGCGTTGTCTAGAGGGGAGCATCAACTTACACTCTACAGGAATAAAATGTTTGGATTTCACACGATTTTTCAAAGGACCTGAGATGAAGCTGAGCTGAAGTGAAATTTCGTCTGCCTCAGACTGGAGGTCACATAAAGGCACTTCTGACAGAAAATCATCTTTAAATAGCAAAAAGGGGATTTCTGAAAGTTTTCATCTCGTCATGAATTTTGAATCATCATTTTCTCGTAGCTCCTGTCTGACCTCAGCTCTCAGCATCAATAGCAACCTCGCTTGAGTTCAAGACAGTCATGAATGCCTCTAACGCTCACTTTGACTCGGCCCTAGACTTCTCTCACGAACTCACAGTTCTCATATGGAGGAACAGCAGATATCCATTTATGTTAGGCAGCTCAATCTGCTTCAGGTGAGTGCGTATTAGTTCCAACAGACAGGCTGGTGACTTTCATTTGGCCCGTGAGACATGGAAACAAGCAGCACTCTTTGCCTGATCTCTCTCTCGGCTGCCCACAGCCTGTGTGTGCTTTTCAGTGCTGTTGCCAAAACAATCTCATGTGCTGACACAGGCACTCTCACCCACAGGGAGGGGTGGGCCTGAGAAACGCTGCCATTTTACCACACAGACCCCCTATGATGACGTCAAGGTTTACACACCTTTTAAAGCTTCCCAAGGAGCGATTGCTACTAATCTGGAGTTTTAACAGCAGGCTGTGATTCAGTGCAACAGGAAGATAGAGCCACAGTAGCCGACCTTGACCTCAGCGTTTGACTCACCATCAATCGCCCCGCAGGTGTGTCCTGAAAACACCAAGTGGTCAAGATACAGAGAGGAAATGTCATGAATAGCCGCCTGTGGCAACAGGAAAGCTGAGCGCTCCTTGAGTCCCTGATGCAGCTGAGTGAGTGAGAGCAGGAAGTCAGCGTACGTCCTCCTACAAACGAACAAGACCTCAGTTCTGGTTTCAGTCATTTTGTGCTGTTTAGTTGTAAGGTTATAGGGACAAAACGACAACCAAGAAACAATCTGCCGATGAATCAATAATGAAAAAGAACTAAAAGAGTACATATAAAAAAGAAGACAGACTTGAATTAAGCTAGAGCCGGGTATTAACAAGGACTTCACGATCCACATCATGATACAAGGGTCACTATACGATTACATCACATACACTGTGATACATGCATATTGTGATATATTGTGATCTTCCACATAATTCACTGAAAATGTAAAAACAGTTGAACTACAAGTTGCTGTGTACGATCAGGGCACTCTTAATACATCACATCACATTATGTTGATAATTCAGCTGGCAAATTGAATCAGACAATTTAATTCAAAGTTTCCGTCACACTTTATTTCGGTATTGGCAAATTACAGAACACACTGATGTAGCTGCCATAACCTCAAAATGAAAAATAAAATTTAAATGCACTCTTGCACTATGACTGGACACGCTGAAACAGAGGAGGTTGTAGTTCACAACCCGCTTAAAACATGAATGTATATTTTTTCAAAATATCGATTTTCAATACTGAATGTTGATAGAGATATCAACAAAATGACTTCTGTGTTGACAATTGTTGTGGACATGAGTATCATGTTTTATTTAAATGTAAGAATGTGAGTGTAATGAACTGTAAAGAACGGTTCCCGCCAAAGCATTTCGTGAACTGGCCATATATGTTGAAATTAATTTTGTTAGTACAATCAGATAATTATTGTTGCATTCTGACTGAGCCGGGTGCTCTTCTTGTTATTATTGTATGTACTGTTTGTACTCCATACCATATTAGGGTCATGAGCTGTATAAATAAATGAATCAATGAATGAATAAATATCACGATATATTGCCGTATCGATTTTTTAGCACAGCCCTAAATCAAGCAGAGTACATGTTGCTCACAAAAAGTTTAGCTCGTCCTGCCCTTAGACCTACACAAGCTAGCTTACAAGGTCGCAAATAATCGGAATAAAATAAAAATGCTTCATGAAAACGTGTCATTCGGAAGATTCTGATGTGATACGGCCCATTCGGAAAAAACCATCCTTCTCTGAACGAGAGGGATGGTTAATGCCACGCGTTATTCCGACCAGTGTCCATGTACGCACTTGTTCCGATCGTGCGTCCATGGTTGGGGTCAAATTATTCTTGCTGCGCATGTCTGACTTATGTTTCCAAGACAGTGACGCTCATGCCGTATTCTGTGTGCTCTCCTGTGAACCGAACTGCTATGATGTCTTGGACATTTTTACTATCATCGTGTGTGATGTGGGACAGCGGGAACGTCCTGTTTCTCGTTGGATGCTGCAGTTATGTTAGTTTGTCCAATTAATTCTGAGCCCCTGAAAATGTGGAGATCATGTACAAATTGCCTGTAATTCCAAAATGCTTAAAGGAACTCTGTCAATCCGAGTGTTAACAGCTTGTGGAAAAGTGGCTGCCACTCGTCTGTCTGCGCCGACGTTTCTTGCTGCTCACGCTGGGCCAACAGCGTCCTTCCTCGACAGCGAGAAGGAGGAAGCTCCCTCTGTCCCCATGTCGGAAAAAAGAACATTTATCTTTGTTTATCCAGGAGCAGTATGCCCTGCTGAGCCTGTGGAGAAATATCTGAAGGCTTGCTGTGACGGCAGTGTTGGTTTACAACACAGGTGGAAGTTAAGCTTCTTCTTCTTCTGCTACTATTTATGGAAAAAACTGTACAACTCTGCGCATGTCATAAAGGTTCATTCTGATTAACACTTGATGCGTGTATAGCACGCCACGATCAGATGACTTTATTCAGCGTCCATGTGAACAGTGAAGTTGGAATCTCAAATCACTGAAGAATTTATTGGATCAGGGAAATTTTGCACGGGCAAACACAGCCATAGTGTCCTTGTAAAGTTACACACGACACATTGATTCCAGTAAGAGGTCATGATGAAGCTAACCGATGTGGCCTACTACTGAACTCGAGCGTTGTCGTCTGTTCAGTTTGTTGTGGCTTTTGTCGATTGAATCTAACACCAAACTCCGTAGCTTCCTCCCGGCAGTTGTATCCTTTGTTGAAGGCTTTTATTGCATAATAACTTTGCTTCACAGCTGCTTGAACTCATTAGGATTGTCTCAGTAAAGTTCGTTTGGATCAGCTAATTTGATTACATTAGCCTGGGTTCATAGGTGCTGCGCCTAATTAAGGACTGTATTCTAATTGCCTAAATGGATTTGGCCCCCAGTCATTTCTTCTTAGGCAAGTTAATTTAAAATTCATACACAGGGAAAATTACTTTTTTTCTAATATTGTCTCACTCTTTTCAGTAAATCTTGTCAATTCATTTAGGGTTTTATTACTAAAAGTGTCTGGTTGAAGCTCATTCATGTTACCTGGACAACCTGTAATATATGTTGCCTTCAAATGGGGTCGTGTTTACCACGTTCACAAGAAGAGACCATTTAAACACGTACTTGTACTTGTGGTATTCACTGCATTGTCAGTCAGATTCATCTGAACGTTGAGTTCATGAGTTCTTCCAGAAATGGCGGAGCCTGTATTGGCCCTCACAGGACCAAAAGGAGCTATGGCAAATACAAGTTGTTAATGGAGATATAAATCGTCACTTTTGTTGTCTCATAATGATGTAACGTTTCCACATACATACTGTTGCCAACCATCCTGATTTTACTGGGAGGCTCCTGATTTTCACTCCTGGTTCTCCTGGTGTCCCATTTCTCCTGAATTCCCCCTGATTTACTATGATGTCACCAAACCTGTTTTCAACATGGTTACAGCCCATAGTCTCTGGAGGCCTACTGTTGACGCTTAAATCTACTCACCCGGCATATTAAGCGACCCTGAAAGACTGCTACTAATTTTCAGTCTGTTAGAAGAAAACTAGATAAAAGAGGTGTTTGTCTTTTCTTCATGCTCAATGACGAAACCTGTCGTGCTGATTTCTCCGTTGAGCACGGGAGGCACATTGACGTGAATCACCACTGAGAGACTGAGAGCAATCACTGTGCATGTAACAATGCATTTAAATTTTGTTATATTGTTAAGAGGGAGCCCCGCCCCCGTCAAAAAAAAAACCCTTTCGTTTTTTGAAGTGTCAGGGTTGGCAAGTATGTCCTCGTGGAAAGCCAGAAGGTGAACACGTGGTCTTTTATCACCTGTTCTCATGCCCTTACCACTTGAACACCAAACCTTTCCTGTACGACTTCACGAGTTCCACTTGAAGGCCACAATATTTACATTTTCCTTAAAAACTAAAACCCAGTCAAGACACTTAATAAGAAATATGTGAGCACATTCCCACTAGTTTTGATGTTCCCTGCTCTAAGGAAACAGACCATGTGCAAAAGAAAGAGGTACCTTTTAAGTCCTGACATTATCCCTGTGTTCCAGTTCATTGTACGTGCGTACGAGTTGTAAATGCATTTACATGAGTACGCGGTGATCTTGAAGCGCAGCATCTCTCATCAAAGTCCAGTCGTTCATAGCAGCAGTGTAGAAGCCATGCCTTATCTTCTCCAGCAGTTGTACATTCCTCTTTATTCTGGACACACACCATCTGGCAGAAAAAAAAAATATCTTCATTTGTTTTCCAGGTGCGTCCCACAATAGACTTACTTATTTAACAAGGTCAATTCATACAAGCTTCAAAGGCTCCTTTGGGATGGGAAAGGAAAGCTGCACTGCCAGAGGTTTAGAGTAGTGAATGAGCGGTTACATATGTTATTTTTAGCTACATATATTCTCTGGGCACTGATCCTTCCCCTCATTATAACGCAACATACCTTTAAGCTTGGCATACTGGACTCTATAAATGACAGCAAGACAGTGTGACGACATTGGTTTGTTTCCTGTTTCACCCCCTATTGTTGCCCCGACAACACTTCATCTCAAAAAATAGCCTATGCCCCCAAAGACTGCCAAAGGCAGGGCCATGGAATGCAGTTCATCCATCTTACAACTCTGGCCTTATCTCTAATTGCCTATTTCTTAGAATAATACCAAATGGATGTGCGGCAAAGCCCCTTTCCACTTTGAGCCGGGATTACAGCAGTTTGAAGCATGTAGTTCTCATGTGTGTGTCCCCAGCAACTGGTGCAATTTTGATTTGAGGAATGAGATTGAGGGATTTATCAGTACGTACATAATGACAGAGAAATACAGCAGTGCACATTTTCCTCTGAGGCAATGCAGTTTGCTGTTCAGTGTCCAATCGTCAGTCCATGCAAGTGTGCCAGTGCCTCTCGTAATCCCATGTATTTACACCCACTGGTGCTCTGTACAAGACCCAGGAGAACAAGAACCTGAAGGGAGATTAGTGCAGGTTCAAGCTCACATTGTTGGGGAAAGAGAACGCCAACACTACTCAAGAGATATCATTCAGCTGAGAAACCTTAAAAACCCCCACACCATGCTCCTCACCTACAGCCTCACTCTGCTACAGAGAAGTAAAATCAGCCAAAGAGGCACGAAAAATGTCGTCACAGTTTTTTTTCGTGGTTTTACTTCACTCTGGCGCAGTGTTGGGGGAAACAGTAATATATTACTTTCAGGAAGTAACGGAGTAACATAACGCGCTTTTATTAAATTTTAATAATGTATTACAGTTACTGACTCCAGTAATGCGTTACCACCCGAAATTATGTGTTTATTGACGCTGTCGCCTAACATTCGTTGAACAAAAACTTTGCTGCGACATTTTCAGCTATACGCGGATCGGCTCCGACACCCACTGGCATTACTTGATGTCTCCGATAAAAAGACTCGCTCCTGTGTGGACCTGCATTTCACAGCGCCATGCTGCTTTTTAAATTATGACGAGCTTTCAAAGTAATCTCTTTATTTTGTGTTGTATTGATGTATGAGTATTTTCCAACAATTTACTTTCAAACTTAAAGAGGCTGCAGTAATGGTCATGTGCATAACAATATAATCGCAGCAAGTGTCAAAACTAAAATTAGCATCATGGCTTTTTGATCCTTCGATGTCGATCCTGACTGATCACGTCGGCGTGTCTGTAGATTTAAATAGCCTTACTCTGCTGTGCTGTGCGTTATTTCGCCCAACATCCGGGGAGATGGAGACGTCATTATGTTTTTCTGCAGCAGGGGGATTGCTGCAAATATTTCAGCTTAAAATATTCTCACATTTCAGACAGTTTTCCTTCCTATTTATTGGCACAGTCAGAGTGATCAAGGTGTGAACTCAAAGTGCAGCAAACAGCTCTGCTGCATCAGACAGAGAAGAAGAATATTAGGCTTTCATTTTTAAAGCATAGTCACACTTCTATGGTTATTTTGGTGAGAGGAAAGCAAAAGTAGTGTAATCAGTAGCTTATTACTTTACACAGAAAGTAATATTTTAAGGTACCTTATTACTTTCAAAAGGAAGTAACTAGTGATATCAAATATATGTTACATTTGGGAAGTAATTTCCCAACACTGCTCTGTAGTAGTGATACATGGAAATGAAAATCTGTGGCCAAAAAAAACAAACATGGTTTTTAACTATTTTTCATTTATTTTGCCTTTCTTTTTTTTTTTAAACTATTGCATAAAATGTAATAAATGTTCTTAAGTCAGCCTTTCAACAAAAAACAAAACTTACCTAAAATTACAATTTCCTTTTGCTTTGGCACTGAAACTGGCAAACTCTTTTGCTTTTTCAAAAATGGCAGTCATGGATATTGTTTTAACTTTATTTAAGAATAATATTTATATCATAAGAATTTATGAATTAATAATGCAAGAAACAATTTAGTTAATATAACATATTAGACTGTTAACGCAAAACACTGAGTTAAAAGGAGACTGAGCATTTCATATGATATTTTATATATGAATAGCAAGTGCAGAGAATAATTTAGAGGTTAGATGCTCTGAGGTAACTGTTAGGTCTTGGTGGACTTCATTACCCATGATGCTCTCTGCGCGGAAAAAAGAGGCACGGTTTAGACCGCGGTCAGATGAGAACAGCTCTGTTAGGAATAGAAAAGTCTTTCCTTTGCATCTTTAAAAACATCCACATTTACATGAACAACCAAAAGTGCTGCAGTACGCATTCCAGCCCAGTAGTTGGCAGTGTAACTCTGTAATGACAAACTGTAGGAGCTGCTGAAGTTGTTTACTTTCTGTTGCTGCTGAGCCCTAAGGAGCCACAAGTTGAAGTTTGACTTCTAAAATGATTCGACCAGCACTCAAATTTGCCTCAATGGACTCTCGTCATATTCAACTTGCTTTCGGCGGCCTGTGGAGTGAGTGACTTGCGCTAGCATTAGCATTAGCATTAGCGCAGTCACTGCTGTCATGGGCTTTGCGGTTTGCCAGTTTGCCAGAAAGAAGGTTGCTGTTTCTGAAGATTCCACTGTGGAACCTGGTTTCAAACGTTTGCCGTTTCAGGGGCGCCAGCACGCCGTTGTCATGTAAAAGGAAGGCCGAACCACACAAAAGTGTTTAGTTTGGTGTGAAAACTTGCACCGTGTAAACTGTCCTGTTTACTTCAGACTTCGGTGCTCTGGCTGTTGTTTGCAGCCAAGTTGTACTTTGCAGTCACGAGTTAGTGTCACACATATTCCATTTTTCACTCACTAAAGTTAAGAAATGTCTTGTGTCGCCATTTTTGAAGGCTAGAGAATAAGCTACCATAGATGGAGGGGGTGAGCTGGAATTGGCCGTAGGAGGAGCTTTGCCTTTCACTGCTGCTGTCGTCTCCTTCTCGTATTTAACTAGCTTCTGGTAGTAAGTTGCTGGACAAGCTGCTTTTTATGCATTGTACCGTAACAGGGCACACCCCCTTACTACACTCTAGTTGCTGTGATAGATATTTACATGTGTTTCTGCGTAGATACACGTGTCTGTATCTATTGGTTGCTGTTTGATCACATTATCAAAAACACTGTTGTTGGGTAAAACGTTGTTGGCCTTTAAATTATTTTGCCGAATGCCAAAAGTGCTGTTTTTGCTATTTTTGACTGAATCATTTTGGCCAACTGAACATTCGTTGCATCCCTACTCTGTCCTTATTTGGTGTTGCTTTGCATTGTTTTGGATCTGTTTGTTGACCTTTTTTATTTGTGAACCTTTGACAATTCCTTGTGGTTGTTTGATTGACTCTCCAACAAGAAACATCTTCCTCAGACAGAAGCTCTGACGTGTACATTGTACTTTAATCTTAGTTGTATTCTAAAAAAACTGCAATCAAGCGGGGCCATGTAAACACCTAAATCTAATTATATTACCTTAATTAAAGTCACATTACAGGATTATTGCTGTGATTAAGGAATGTGGAGTAGTGCTGTATTAGCTGCTTACTTCAAAGTCTGCTCTGACCTCTAAAGACCACGTTCAGGCGAGCCATCAGAGGGTTGACAAGTTGCAACTCCTGCCCCACATTCACTGACTTAGTACTATTTTTAAGTATACGCAAACACGGATCTTTTTTTAATGTCAGTATGAGATAAACTGTGGGAAAGTGGCATTAGTGTAACAAGAAGTCGTCGCTTGCTGCCTGCAGATGTGTGCATGCCTTGTCGTCACTTCTGAATGCCCTGAAATAGAAAATTTGTGAAATATGGTGACAGTCAAAGTGCTAGGAGCAAGTAGATGAAGTGTATGGGCCGACATGGACAGTGAGGAGCAGCGAGTCAGTGCCAGCCCTGACGTACATTTTGGGATGTCCAGATTTGTTGGTTGTCCCTTTCCTGGGTTTTTTCCTCACGTCCCATCTTCATCTATGGACCCAGAAGGAAAACAGCCTCCCTGCAGGGGTCATGAGAAAGGCAGTGGGCGACTTTCCCAACGATCGGCTCTGGCCTGGGGACTCTTAAAGGCACAGTCACACATACTTCCTTACTTCATCTTCCTCATTCCTCTGTGTCTCTCTCTCTGTCCCTCCCCATCTTCTTCTCTTGAAAAGGAAAAAAAAACATTAGCCTACACACATGTGCACTGTTGCTGTATATGGGTGTTGATATTTTTTCCCCCATGTGTGACTGAGGCCTGGAGAGATGCCCGCGAGCTCTGATAGAAATCTCTAGTGGACAGTAAAACATGGTTCTGTGTATTGTTTTGTGTATGGGTAATATAAACAGAGTTATTTCCAGCTCATTTTTGCTTCTAGCTGTTTATCACCAATAACAAGACATTCTGTATATATGTAAATAAACGAAAAAATAAAGGCATATATTTATAGAGACATTATCATCTCTGCTGGGTTCATCCCAGGTCAAAATAATGGCATGTGCTGTTGAATTGCATGCAGAATACAGACTGCAGTGGTGGCCTCATACCCAGCTCCTAATTGTTTGCTGCCTGCGACGATGCAGTGGGGTCCAGGGTTTGACAGCACATGGGCTAATGACTATTTACAGCCAAGAGAGCCACAGGAGGCTGATCAGGTGGTTATTAAGGCCAGTCTGGTGCTTTGCAGGGTTTCCCCCCCGGTAACTTTCAGCCTCACTACAGAGCGCTGGTTTTAAAAGCACCTCTTTTTCTCTCTGCATCTGGACTGAAAGTAAGAGTAAACACCCATAATAACTCTTAATAACTATTACTAATTGTTATTATTATGTATAGTTCTGCAAAGCTTCTAATGACTTCATGTACCAAGAGGTATCCCAGTTATGGGATGTGTTCAGGTTTTTTTTTAATCATTTGATTCTGCTAAGGTTATATAGAACACACGGTACATGAGCACAACTTTGTGGACCCGTGAACAGCTAACCAATAGATCTTTAAAGGGTCTGCAAACATTACAAGGATACGCCAACTTTTTTTCTCTTTGTTTGCCTCGTTCCCAAGTTTCAGACAGTAAAATAGATCTTATTCTTTCTTGCGTG
>JAQLOL010000006.1:677692-689208 GCA_029783665.1 Naso thynnoides | reverse complement strand
ACTTCCCATTGACTACCAGTGTTTGAGCTAAGCTAATTAGCATTGGGCGAGCTCTGCCCGTCTCTTCCTTGTTACTGCACGCACAGTCGAAAGAATGGGATCTATCTCATCGTCTGGAACTCTGGAGAGAGGCAAAAAACAAAAAGAAAAAAAAGTTGGCATATCCCTTTAATAGATAGACATGATAGTGTTATTGCTATTTTCATCTAACTTGCTGCAGGTGCACAAATAACTGTATTTTGCAAAACATTAAATCACATAGAGAAACAGTGAATGTACAATTAAGGTCAGGTTTCTTTAATAAACAAATGCAATAACTCCACTCACAGACAGACTATTCGACAAAGTGCACAGAAGTAGACAGGTGGATAACCTAAACATAAAGGACTATAGATGAATTTCAGCATGAGGACCACACGAAAGCCATCATCAAAGCACATAAAATATATTGTCATTTATGTGGGTGTAAATCCCCAAATCCCCTCCTCTTTAAGGACATACATTTCCTCTCAAGAGGAAGTCTTAGTAAGACTTCTCCAAAAAATGTTTTAATCATTAAATTTCCACAGCAACATTGCATTCATATAGCACAGTGTCCATTCAGGGCAACAGGTATGCTGCTGTTAGGAGAAGGAACTAGCTGCAGACAAGGTGGTGTCCTTGGGGACAGACATCTTACATCTTAACCTCTGCCTCCGCAACTGACAGGAAGTCATGTGATCTCCTTAGCGGATGTTCATCTATGTAATCTTATTTGCGTGAACATCTCCATCACGCGTGTGCATTATCCCATGGTTGGGGGGTTTTTTTGTTGTTTTTGTTTTAATTCGTTATTCAAAGGATCTGATCAGAGTTTCATGTCTCGATCCGAGTTTGACGATCTAAACAAGATTAAAATTTTTTAAAACTACATCATAACTGCTTGATGACTAGC
The DNA here is from genome assembly GCA_029783665.1 of Naso thynnoides. NCBI lineage: Eukaryota > Metazoa > Chordata > Actinopteri > Acanthuriformes > Acanthuridae > Naso > Naso thynnoides. The sequence continues at coordinate 688,274 of JAQLOL010000006.1, read as the reverse complement.
GCTATTATTCTTGCACATGCGTTTGTTCTCCCGAGCACAGCAGAGGTTAGGCTTTGGCCATTAAAACATCAGTCATTCCCCTCACTCTGAGCATTCTCTTTGTGCACACTAACACAAACAGCTGCTTCCATTGGTCTGCCATGGTGTCCCACAGACCGAGGTGTCAGTCACACAGTGCAGCATGAGATTCACCATCAGCCAACATGATGAAAGTCTGCGTTATTGATCCAGCGCATTTAAAAGCACTGTTTTGAGGTGGTTAGTCCAAGGTGAAATCCTACGAGAGTCAAACTGTCTTTAGTTGATCAACCAGAAACTAAAAACTGAAACAGCGGTCCAGAGGTCAGCTCACCTACGTGACTTGAGATATGAATGAAGTGTTTGAGGATGGACGAGGGTAAGCCAGGGTTTTTACTGCAGTCTCAGTCCTCAAAGTCCTCTGCCCACCAGCATGAAGATGTAGCTGCTCCATCGATCACGTTTTCACCAGCTCACTAGCTTGTGTCTGAGATGGACCCGAGGGTTGGACCTCCTGTCGTCTCAGCACTCACTGCATTAAATGTCTTTCTGCTCTGTGCTGCACTGCAGGCCATTTCATTAATAACGTGCGTTGTCTTTGTTTAGGGATTGAAAGAGACGAGAGAATCTGTCAAGAACGTCTTTTCATTCATTCTGCTTCTGTTGCTCTTCTTTCATTTCTGTTCTCACAAACATCTCGCTTTTATCAGCATTATTACATCTCCCCCCGCCCTACCCCCTCCTCCTTTCCTATGCCCTCTTCTTTTCCTCTTCATCTTGTCATCCAACCCTCTTCCTCCTCCTCCGCTCTTCCTCTTCTTCATCCCAGCTCTCCTGAGGGCTGCAGCTCCAGCATCTCATCAGCGTCAGAGTCTCGGGTCAGCTGGGAGGGTTAAAGCTCGGGGGGGTTTGGGGGGAAGCATATGTGTGTGTGTGTGTTTGTAGTCCCTCATACATGTGTTGTGTTGTGTGTGTGGTTGTTGATATGTACATCTGTGTGTGAATTCAGCCCTTCATCTTTCCTCCTCAGCCTCAAATTCATGTGTTTATTCTTCATGATGTCATATCATTTTTCCCTCCGCCTCTCCCTCCATCTCTTGTCGTCTCTCTTCACTGGTCCCTACCTCCCTGGGTGGTGTGTGTAATTATAAGCTCTTATCTATTTTTCTGTCACACACAACTACACTCTGGAGAGAGCTCAGTTGATGTCATTATCTCCAATAATGGCTCAGAGGTGCAGCACCCCCCTAACCCTCACTCCCCCATCCTCACCATGCTCCACACACACACTGTACAGTATAATTGGTATTTATTGAAAATGTCTCCCACACTGCTGTGCTCCCCTGTGCTGTCTTTTGGCTAATGCGCCCTCTCCCACAGACCGTCATGAGAGAGGATATGTTTTAATATGCTGCTAATATGCTCATTTATTCAATATGCAGGGGGCTCTCCGCCAACACCGTCATAACTGGATTTCTCTTTCTTCATATTCAGTCCAAGTGACGACAGCCCTCAGAGAAAAATGTTTTTATCAGTTATGTTTCACAACACTTTAAACAAACTGTATCACACAAATGGAGAGTAATTTGCACGCATTTAATCTACAACAAGTCCACCAAATTAAATGACACGTGTTTTCTGTTCTGACCGCCCATCATTAGGATGACTTCATTTCTCTGCCTTCCAATGACTAGAAATCGTAGTTTGAGAAGAAGTCTGCTTCATGACACGACAATTGTTACGTCCCAAACAGAGCATACAGGCCCTGCCTGGCCTGTCAACACAATGCTGTGGTTACACAAAGTTTACACAGACTGCATGGTGCCAGCAGCAAGGTAGCAGCAGCTCCAGCGTCTCCGTCAGTTTCCAGTTATTCTGTCAGGATGCGTTCAGGCACAGTACTGTGTGTAGGTCATCTGTGTTTTGTCAGCACTTACACAGTCATGGTGGTTACTTGCATAAAACTCAGAAGAAAGGACAAAGTAATGACAGTGGACTGAGTAAATTCACATGAAAAGCTGTGCAGACATACTGTTATAATGAGGCTGGATTGCACCAACAAGGATTAACTGAAAAAAGATTAGAATTTATCAAAGTTTAGTAAAACTAAGGTTTAAAATGAGTTAATCCAGATTTAAAATTCACCAAAAAATAATCTTGGTTTAGTTTATTTTTTTAAACTGAAATTAATCAATAGGAACAAGCGAGCATAAAGAAGTTGAAATAAATAAATAATCTCACACATTTTTATAATTAATCCACATGCTGTCAGGACCTGGTAAGTATAAAAGACTGATGTTTGGGAGCTGTTAACTGTTGAAACGGATGCTTTTTGGAATCAAAATGCTAAGTTGTTGCAAGCTAGCTGAAGATTTGTTAGTTTAACGGTATTTGTGATGGCTGTGACTGGCGTGTTTGACAGTTGGCCCAGTCTTCACGTTCAGTGCCCAAACAGTTTCCTCAGTGATCTGGTATCTCAACAAAAATTCATCATCGTCATAAAACTGGGTTGATTCTGTCTCTCAGTTTTCTTTTAGGAACTTGATTGTATTGGTCAACCTGTCTCAAAAACACAGCCATTGTTACAGTTAAACCTCCTCAACTGTAGTTTTAAAGTTAACCAGGGATTACAGTTTAAACTGGAGTTTAAAGTTTAGGTGCAACAGAATTAAATTTAATATTGGTTTAGAGTAAAAACTAAATTGAGGTTTAAAGAGAGGTCTGAATTCAATCTTTCTTCGTTTTAAACTAGATTCAAAGTTTGATGCAATGGAATTAGTTCTGTCAGTCAATTAAAAAAGTTTAATTGAGTTGATCACTATAAATTATTTGATTAATTGTGATGAATTGAAAATTAATCTCACATCTTTTTCCACTTCTAAATGTAACTTGAAGGGATAGTTTTCAAGTTTTTAGTACTCTTATCAACATGAGAGCGGACAAATATGCTTGTTTTATGCAAATGTATGTATGTATTATTATTATTGCTGGAACCCAAAGCAATGAAAAATACTGTGATATATTCTGATCAAGTACTTGGTGCTCTGCTGTGTTTAGTCTGTTGTGATCAGGGCTCAATTGCTTATGTCTGTTGTGTGTTTCCTGTGAGCAAGTGTTATATTCAGCCTACTACTATTCACAAGTGTCTTATTAAACACTCACCCTACATTTAGGTGTCAGACCACACTGTAATAGTGTCCCAGTATAATACAGACTGCAACATGGTGTCAGAAAACGGAGTCATGGAGTGATTTGAGTGAGGTACGGTGTGCTAACAGAGCTAGCCTGGAAGCTAACAGCTGACTGCAACTGGCCATCGCAAACATGACAACTCAGTCTTCCACTTAAGCTTCCTTGTCTTAAGTTGTGTATCTTGTATAAATTTCTATGGTGGTGACTGCATTGCTGGCCAGAACAGGTGCACATTAACGATGTGTTGAAAATAATTAATGTCTTTAAAAGAAAAGAGATTTGTGTTGAGGCATTATTCATGTTATTAACGCGTTAACTTTGACAGCACTAAATGGATTTCAAACTTAAAGGAAAACTGCATTTTTGGGGGGAATCAGTCTCTCCACAATCCCTGTGAAAGACAAGAACACAGATGCCTTCACCTTCTCTGTGCGTTCAGCTGGTTGCCAGGTAGCCGCCTCACACTGGCAGTTTGGCACATTCAATGGAGGTAGTGGAGTTACACTATTACCGCTATCATATAACGCTAATTATTTCCACTGTTCTGTGTCTGAAACAATTTCACACTAAACGGCGATGTAGTAACAGATTCAGTATCTTTGGTAGTAACCTCCACTATCCAGAGTGCCGTGACCCAGGCACTGTGTCACTCCGCCCAGAAAAGTAGTTCTTTGCTACTTGCTCCCACAGTAACAATGTGTCTGTAGTATAGTTAATACGCAGGTCACAACACGTAGATGGAGCATGCTGGAGATTATTTGGGTGTGTTTTAGGGGCTTTAGAGGGGGGTAATGGTGAAGCTCCACTACTTCCATTGAATGTGCAAAACTGCCAGGGTGAGGCGGCTACCTGGCAACCAGCTGAACGCACAGAGAAGGGAAAGGCATCAGTGTTCTTGTCTTACATCGGGATGTGGATGACAGGCTAAACCCCCTAAAAAGTGCAGCTTTCCTTTAAACAATGATTCAATCATTCATTCAGTGATTCAAAGTTAATCCTTGTTCTTGGAAATGATGATAGGCACCTTGAAAGGAAACCAACCGCCAGTATTTGTTAGAAACAGAAAATGAACAGCAGAGTCCTACATTGAAGGCCAGTGCGTCCATCTACCCAAATGTTCTTTGTGCATGGACAACTCACTCTGAAATGTAACCTGACTTTGCTCTCTTGCTCCTGTCATAATTACTAGTGTCGCAAGCAGCTTTGGCATAGAAATGTGAACAAATATTCTTTGCAAATAACGTATAATTTTATTGTACTGGGAGAACAGTTCTCATTTTGTCCTTAAAGGGAAACTTCACCATCACTTCCACTAAATCCCCTCACAATGCACTAAGATCCAGCTGCCCTCACATGCAGCAGTTGTTAACTGTGAAAAGTCACCAAGGATCTGTGGCCTGCAGAGGGGTTAGATCAGTTTCCTTGCAGTGAATATCTGATACAAGCTGCATTTTCTGATTTTCCAGCTGAGAACGATGGCACGTAAACTGTCATGTGACTAAAGACAAAAAAGAACAAAGGAAATTGTAACTTTGATAGAATGCTCTGTGCTAGTCTCCTCCAAAATGTCGCTGCTGCCTTTGCTGCGTCTCTGCTGTCAGAAAAAAAAAGCTCATTACTCCTTCATGTATCTGTATGCAGCACCACTGTAACTGGGCTCTGACGTACGGTACAGCGCAGGCACAGAAAGCCCCCATAATCTCCCTGCACATGTGTTTGAAGAGGTGGAAGTCTTTCAAGTGAATGCTAAACAGGATCTATTAGGATTAAGTCTGAGTATGAGGCAGTTTAGCTCATTGCTGACTCTGTTTCAGAACCAGGAATGCTGAAGTTCTCGCTTGAACCACAAAACACCAGATTCCTCTCATGTCGCATGCAGCGCCGAGCTGGGATGCTTCGGTAAACCTGCGCCTTTTTTTTAGAAACAGATGAAACCGTCGAGCTGAGGATCATCATCGATGTTTTGAGCATTCATTAGTGACTGGTCATTATGTTCACTGATTTCCTGAGGCCAACCACCGTGAGAGCCCATTAACCCCAAACGTTAAGAGTAATTAGGCAAAGTGCTCACTTTTTGTGCAGATATTTTCACTTTGTTGACTGTTTATGTGGACGTATGCATGATGCCTGGAAGGCAGATGGTATTCTACATTAGTTAGGCAATTAACCTCTTGGTGCTCTATTTCTGTTTTCCCCTGAAACTTGAATCCTATCAGTGATGTAGGTTTGACTCAGTGAATAATGTTGCATTCATATGGAATCAGGCAGACACCAGACGGCAAACCGGATGTTGGATGAGAGCAGGACGGTCAAATTTGTTGAGGCTGGCAGAGAACAGAGGAAACGGCAGACGGCATTGCCACCCACAGTTAAAATATGTTAACTTTTTGCCGTCCTTTGCAGTAGAATTTACAACCAGATAATATGTTAATCCTGAAATGCCTCATGCAAGGATAAATACCCAGAGTTGTATTTACCAAAGCCTGAAAACCTACTGAGATGTCAAACAAAAAGCTGATACATGGAGGACGCTGATTGTCCTCCAATTTAACTGTCAAGTGAGCAATAGACAATCAAGAGAAAGCTGCATTTTACAGTTACATGCATAACTAGAAAAGTTACATAACAGTCACAAAATATCTTCAGAAAATATATTTTATTCAATTCTTCGTAAACAATACGACTCGTGTGTGTTTTGTTTTGTCATCCTTCCTTTTTTTTAGCCTGTTTGTTTACCGTGCGGTTCACAAGGTGTCTCCCGCCGTCTTCAGTCTACCGACACCTGATTCCATGTGAATGCTGCTTAAAGGGATATTAACGAGGAAAGATACAAAGCATCAGTGATTGTGATGAAGCTGGCGAGGGAATAATGGAGGGATCCCGCTGTAGGCCACTCTGACATGCACATATATGCTGTATGTTCATACATTCACATGAAGGCCTCTTTAAATGTCTTCATCCCGCTGTCAAATGAAATGAAAATCCTCATTTAGAAGCAACATGCTTTTTGTCCCTATTGGAAACCCTGCGCTGCAGCTCTTGTTGTACACCCTCATACTGTTTCCACGACACTCTGGCCAATTCCCTCAATGGGAACACTTTAATCATGATGGCAGATCCATACATCCCCACCCCCTCCATCCACGTGCTCACACACACTCGCTTCCTCACTGGCTTATTAGTAACACACACCCTCTGGGAGGACAAAAGGCAAGCTTCGTCTGATCTGTAATCGCTCTCTTGAGTCTCCCATCCCACCAATCCCCCTTGCATGCCTCCTACGCTATCACACTGATCAGGAAAATAACTTTACAGATTCTGTGTAATAACAGCGTTGGCATGCACATGGAACCCACAGAGGAATACGAGTTTCTGTCTCATCTCCCCTCCTGACACTACCTGTCAGTGAGCAAGACATCACACAGCGCGGTGCAAGAGAAACGATCAGAACTCCCCTTAACCGACAAAACTTGTCGCTCATCTGTCTTTTACCTCCTCCCCATGTTAAAAATAGACCCAAGCTGTCAAGAGCCAACTACGTTCTTTTTCTCTGCTTTTCCCCTTCTTTACTTACTTTTCTTCAGCTACTTATAATTTGCTGGCTGCAGCTGTTTAATTGGTCACTGTGAGCCACATGACAGAACCTTCCATGGCTTATCGTTCTGAACTGTTATCCTTTCTTTGTCCATGTCAGTGAATGCATGTATGTCCACTTTTTTAGGCGGAATACAACAAAAGGTGACAAAGTGCTCAAAATATAAGGCATAATTAAGAAAGGCAGCAAATGGCGGTTGAGTGTCAGCTTCAGACAAGATCTGATGTGTTTATCTGTATATGTGGTTTGTGATTCATGGAGGCAGCAGAGACCGAAAAAGCTTCAGAGGAGTCAGTGCTGACGGGAAAGTTGTGGCTGTGAGAGTGACATAATTTTCCATCCATATGAGTATTATGTAAGGGATAATGCCCGATGAGGTGTCCATTATCAGGAATGAATGGAAGTGTGAAGTCCATTCATTCCCAATTATGGACACCTTGGAGAGCATTATCCCACTTAAACCATGGTCACTTACCAAAGAAAATAGTAATTAGACCATACATTTATATTTTCATACATTTTGCAGTCGAAAATTGAACGTTTTAAAACAAGCAACAACTCTGTTTCCCTGGCAACACCTGAGACCTCGACTAATAACTGGAATAATCATTGTAATCCCGTCAGGTTCTTGAATAATGAAAATGTAGTTCAGTACTCCAGTGAAAAGGACGGGCCATGGATATGACGAAGCATCTGGAGATAAACTAGTCCGCTCAGCTGTTAGCCAGAGAGCTAATGGTGTGCTAGCAAGATTCAACGGCAATAACATTGTGCACAGTGGACAAACAGTAAATGTAACTGGCCAGGATGTTTAACAACAGGTTTAGCTGGACAGTCAGCCATGCCATTGTCCCTAAATCAATTACAAATTTCACAAAGAAAGTGACTGGCAAACATTGTATTATCAGCTGCTGCCTGGAGTTACGTTACAGAGCTGAACAGATGGACAGTGACACAGGGCTGTTGGCTAGCGGCTAAACGCACTTCAACTCAGTTACTAACCTTTTTCAAATCAACCCAGGGCTTACTCACCTTTTCCTGAGATAACCATTGCTCAACATTGGACAGTTTAGCCAGCGGACACTTAGTTTAACCACTTTATTTTACTACTGTCGGTGTGTAGGCTACTTGTTGCAGCTCACGTGTTACGAGCGCCATCCTGTGGTGTTTAGAGAATACTGCACTGTGGGACCACACAGTGTTTTAAGGAGGATATTCACCTTTTCTTTTCTTTTAATTTATTTCTAAGCACATTAATTTGAAACAGTAAACAGACTGTTTAACTGGAACTACTTGAGGAGTTCCACAGGTGTCAGGTATCACCCTCCAGCCAATCAGAATTGAGTATTCACCAAGACCATGCTATAAAAATTATATAACAGAGCGGTCAGCGTTAACACGTTAATTGCAATTGATTGAAAGGCAGAGAATAACTGCCTTTTATTTAATTTTTTTTTTTATTGCTTTAACTGTGTGCTGCTGTGTTGTCCCTTTCTGCTTCCTGCTGACAGTCATGGAGAAGAGCGAACAATACGCTTCCGAATGCCTCGTTGTTTTTTTTTGTTATTTGCCTCCTGAGTTCCAATCAAGAAGATAGATCCCATTTTTTGGACTGTGCCTGCAGTAACAAGGAAGAGACGGGCAAGCTCACCCACTGCTAATTAGCTTAGCTCAAACACTGGGAATCAATGGGTAGTGCTAGCCTGCCTCCACCTAAAGTCAACATATAACTTTTTTTCTTTCCAACAGTTTCTTTCCAAAGTTCCAAGAACTTTCCAACAACTAAACGGTTCCGTGTGCTTGTTGTGACTTGTTTATGTACCACGTTATGTTATTTTTAGACTTAGATTAGCACTTTATATAATTTTAGAATCCAATATGTACTGGAAGTAAACTGCAGGCAAATCACCACAGATGTGCTTGTAAGTAGGTCAACCAAACAGAATATCTGTTAAAAAATTTAAAAATTACATTTGTTGCTAATCTGAGTCAAAAAGTAACATAACATGGTAAATAAACAAGTCACGACAAGCACACAGGACCGTTTCGAAAACTGTTATGAAATGCAAAATAATGGAACTTTAAATGTGATTAAAAATCTGATTAATTAAGTTGTTTTTAAAAATTAGCATTTGACAGCCCTGCTGTACAGTAATTAATATTAATATGCAGTTTAATTAGTAAAAACAATAAATAAATTTTGTTCTGTCTTAGCTTTGTAGCATGTGTCGCATACATCTTATGCATGTCTGCATGTCAAGTGATACTAATGTTTTTTAACTTGTTTACATAAATGTGAGCTCAGTTATATATTTTACTTATTTATTAGAGATGGATGCACTTGTGCTGTGTTTTAACTTTAGACATATGTGTACACTGCTGCAGTGAGGAGGGGGGTTTCCAAATGTTGCATTATTCTGCTGTTCCTTGAATACGTTGGTGCATTTTTTGGCCAAACGTGTTTTTTTTAATTACCTATGCCTTCTGTTAAAGTTTTAGATGAGCTGCTGAACACAGCTGGCTTTAGGAAATGAATGGTGTGGAAAATATTGACCCCTACACTGAAAATAATGTGTTCAAACCTTCATGTATTTGTACCTTTCTGGTAATGACTTGAATTAAAGTTCAAAATTTTGCTCTATTTCAGCAAACATCCACACTTGAATAATATCAATTTTCTCAACTGCAGCTTAAGATTGTACAAAATAGATTTTATTTAAGGTGGAGTGACATCAGCTGTGGCGCATGTGGCTCCTTAAGAACACAAAGCTGAGAATCAAAGTGAGGCGGGAATGTCCGCTGCTTTCATGAGGAGAGATGCTGATCAGACTGTTGTTCTTCATCAGACGTCTGTTTATGCTTCTCCATCAAAGTTATGCAGTCAGTTACTGATGCATTCACACTGTGTGATAAGACTGAAGCCGTGTTCACTCTGATCTACTTTAACGTGTGAAGACCTCGGTGCACACCCTGGTGTACAAACACACACAGAATTTTAATCTTTGATTTGTATCACTGACGGATGGCTCATTTATCTTCCCGTCAGTGTTTGATGAATGGGTTATGTAAATACTCTGTGTGCGTGTTCAGATAGGTGCATGTGAAATTAATCCTCAGTGAATTTTTACAGGCGCCTTTTTCAGTTTACTGTGTGTTAACTGAAAAAGCACTTCAGCCGGTGAAGGTGACGTTTAGGGATTTAGTCTGTAGATAATCAGAGGTTAACCTTGTAAATGAGCCACACAATGAATTCATTACTTAGCACTTAGTCAAGTCAGATAAAGAAAAAATGAGAGAAGATACAGACATTGCACAATTTTCTTAGCCTTGTAAAGCAGACCCATAACTTATTTCGCAAATGAAGTCACTTAGTGAGGAGTCTGGCCATTCTCCATCGGGGATTCTTTGCAGAATTTGAATCCTCGTAGGCATGGTATTGGGTTATTGTAAAACTATTGGAGCAGCCTTCAACCTATCAGCATTGAAATTGACTGTATGACGTAGGTTTTGGACCTGGCATTGTGGAAAGAGACAGTTTGACGTTTTTCACTTGAAATAAAATCACATCATCATCCAGGAGATGCAGTGACAGGCTGCAGCTAACAGCAGCAGTTGTGGACTCTTCTGCTTAAGTCTGTAGCCTACAGGCAGGACGGGTGGCGGCTAATTTTAATTTTCACATAGTTGTTCTTATGCTGTGTTGTGATAATGGCGATTTTCGTCAGTTTTAGTGCTTTTTTACTGTTTTTCTCTTTTTAACACATTGCATTGTATGAA
>JAQLOL010000006.1:661213-677592 GCA_029783665.1 Naso thynnoides | reverse complement strand
ATTGTATGAACTCGAGGCTGTGTGAGTCTCATGCCCGCATCACACAGATTGGTAGAAAAACTTCCTTTAAAGGCTCCTTGCCTGCGTGTAATAATCAGGAAAAAGCAGAATGTTGCAGGTCGCTAAGGTTGTTATCCACCTGGTCGGAACATTGCTTTTATTTAATATTGCTTAGTTTTCATAATGAGGGGGGGTTTGGTAGCCTGGTTCACTTCGTGAATAGCCTCCCACCATGATTGAACTACTGTGAACAAGCACTAGACTCAGTGACATCAAACTGAGCCACTCCCGCTAGTCACTGAGTGGTACAGCTAAAAATTTGTCTCTGGCAGTTCTGACGGCAACCCTTGTTGCCAGACTGAAGCTGAGCAGAAGGAGGGTGGAGCCAGGTTAAACTTTTCAAGATTCACAAAGAATCCTTGCAAGTATTTACTGTGAAAAACATTAAATGGATCCATCTCGTTAAATTCACCAATTTTCTTCTGTTGTTACAAATGGGAGCAGTTTTGCAAAATTACTTCAAATATGAAAATATGCCTTTCGAACAGATTTTGAGACATTTATGGGACATAACTGGAGAGCATATTCAAAGAATTCGCCTTTGCTCTTTTCTTGTTTGTAGATAGATTCACCTTTCTGTCCATCTGCGAACGAGCAAGAACACAGCTCAGTTTAACTTGTACTCTGTAGAGTGTTGTCAAACCAAGGTTATGCACACCGAGGTGGTGCGTGACACCTCCCAGTGCTTTCAATAAATCATAACCCCACTGAGAAGAGAAAGCCTGGTGGTGTGATGGAAGAAAACAAAACCAGGTGGACACGTAGAACATGGATGGAGCATTTGTGGTCAGTGTGCTCCTGAGGACTGCTTCAGGCCGCTGTGAACTTTGCCGTAAAACATTTTGCCCCACACAGTATCCATAGTGACAGCAACTGGCTTTTGTGTTGAACGAATCCTTTTGCCTTCAAAATCTAATTCTGTACAGACTATTAAACCTTCATTTGTTGTGCCAAATATCTGAATTCTTTCTTTACAGGCACTGCGTCACAGTGATTAAAAAGAAAATGTCCGTGAACAGACAGGATTTTCTATTAATTACAGTTCTTCTTCTGCATTGAAGAGCTGTCCAGCTGTGTGCAGACATGTTCGGTCTGCGGTGGAAACTCTTGTTGACTTCTTGCGTGTCTTGAGTGTTTTGTTTGTACATCCCCCGGTGTTTTTTGTGTCATTTGCCATAAATAAAGCTCAAAAGCCTCCCAGGTAGTGATGCACCAATCTGATATTGGTATCCAGAGCCAGCCCTCTCTACACACACACTACACAAGCTTCGTAGGGCCCTGCGAGGTCCACAAGGGCCCGCCTCCCCCTCCTGTCAAAGCCTGTGTCGGTGTTTACAGCTGAGAGATGAGAGCATGAAGCGTCAGTATCCCTCTGGTCACCAAAAGAGAGAAAGAAAACAACAAAATGAGAGTGAATTGCAGGAAAAGCAGTCAGGTAAACGTGTGTCGTCCCTCTACCGGTGTAATATAAGCAGTTAATAGTAGTATTAGGTTCAGGTAGGTAGGCTATGCCAGCTTGCCTTGCAGAGTTAGTGGATCACTCTGTTCTCTGTCTTGCTGATACCAAAAGCTCAGGTATCAGATTGGTATCAGAACTGAAAAAGGTGGGATTGGTGTATTCCTACCTTCAAGAGAGAACGGTGCTGTTATAATCAGTTTTAAAGAGCAGCAGCCAATAGGAAAACCCAACACTCGACTGGCCAGTGGTGTAGTTTTATCACCAAATCAGTGTCTGTTGGGCTGACTCTACTTTGCTGCTGTCGAGCCACAAAGCTCAGAGTGTTTTAAAATTGCAGCAGATACAACTGGAGGTGAACATATGTAAAATGGTTCAGACTGGGGTCTCTTGATCTGGGCTTTGACTTACAGGTGGACGTCTCACCTGCTGAATGATGTGGGTCATTTTAATGCTCAGTGCTAAACTCCAGAAAGCATTTCACCTGAAATCAACAACTGCACAAGCTGATGTTTAAGTGGATTCAAGTTGCACATTCCTCAGCAGATGAAGCTTGCTCCATTACCATGGAGATGATTTACTTGTTGTTATGCGTGTATGGCATTTCAATCACATGACAACACACACTCAAAGATGATCTTTGACATTGGATGTAAACGTCTCCTTGGTTGTACTGACTTCCAGTCAGTGACCTTTGACCCCTTCACAGATGCTATCAGCTGTTCTGGTGTGATGTTCATAGACACTGATGTTGTCGGTTTCTGCCGTCCCCTCAGGCTCGTGTCCGGCACCACTTAATTTGTACATTTTTTGACATATTGAGTTTTACTACAAGTCCTTCAAATGAGCTACATCGTAAGTACGTCATGTGTATTAACCTTTTAAAATGACACAGAAAATTGCATTGCTAACATGGCATGACTAATTGAACTTATTGAAACTCTAAAACCTGTGCAGCAGAATTTTTCTTAAAGATTTTTTTAAAGAACAGAGTTGAAAATTGACGTCTCCCTACAAACTCCACAACTTTCATTAAAGGAGAGATTCATGAAGGACTACTTCTGGACCAAACTAACTTTAAACTGTGTGATCAAAGACATACACTGCAAACAGCTCGGGTACATCAAGAGCTTGAAGTCTAGTTTGCCAAAGTACCTCCCATATTATCTATAGACAGAAAAAAGATGCAGCAGAGGAATGTGTGGGGACTCTGTGACAGAATGAGTGAAAGTGAAAAAAAGACAGGGGATGATCAGGGAGAGAGAGGCTGAAAGAGAAGGAGGCAGACGACGCAAAGAAGATAAAGAAGATTTTGTTGAGAGTCAAAAGGTGGAGTGGAGGGCATGGAAAGAGAGAGAGGGAAGGGCAGGAAGAAAGAGGAGCAGGCAAGTACAAATGAAGAGTGCAGCAGATAGAGCCAGATACTGAGCTGGAGATTTGGCTGTTTAATCGAGTCGGTGAGGATTAGAGCCGGATTATGTGGGAATTGCGACATAGCAGCAAATTAGCCCGGTAGCTTTAATCTGAAAGGCGGACAAAGCCAAAGCACTTGACCAGACAGCAGTGTTTGTGTGTCCATGTGTGTGTTACTCTCACGTAATGAGGTGACAGAGTTTGTGATGTCTGTTAAAACACACACTGTTAACAGCTGCACCGACATGGACAAACACTGGAGTTGCCGCAGTGGGCAACTTTCATCATTGATTTATTAAGTGATTTTTCAAGCACAAGTGTCAAAATGTGTTGTTGGTTTGATGAAATAAGTCATTTAATGATATCGCCTCGTGCTTTATGATGTGCGCCCTCCACGCCAAGCCCCGTGTTCCACAGGAAACACTCAACACGAAACTCCATCCACTCCACTGAGTGGACCTGCTTCTCTTGAGCTGTGTCTCAGTTCTCCAAAGGGTGTATTTGTAGACCGATTACATCACAGCCACCCAACGAAGGCTGTCCAAATTAGTCGGCTTGTTCAATGCAGCAGACGAATCCCCCGATCCACCAGTTGGGTCCTTCGCAACTTAACATATCCCAGGATTCATTGCATGCTGCCACCGATCTTTTGTTTTTTCAAGCAAACATAACAGTCGAAGAAGCGTCAGTTAGAGGATATGTCTTTAAATGTCAGCGTTAAAATAACAAACTAAAACATTTCTGGCTTTTTTTTTACACGTGCATAAATTTACTGCTGTGTTATGGTTGCTAAGCAACAGGAGCAGTGCGTTGTGATACAGGGTTTAATTGACTGTCTCATTTAACAAAAGTTCCAGTTCGTCCATTGCAGCTGATGAAGGAGTGTGTAGGAGGAGCCTTCGTCAGCTGCGGTATTCGAAGGATGCAGACACAACTTTTGTTTGCCATTGTCTCCATGTTGAGCGCTTCCCAGAGGGAGGGGATTATATTTTCCTAAACTCTTCCTCATCGGTTGTTGCTTTTTCAAATTTAATTCGAACAAACGGTCCTTACATAGCCAGGGGCCGTTTCATCTACTGTGGAGTGAGCATGGAGAGAAGTCCAAGCGAGACGACCAAAATCCAAAAATGTCTCCACAAGCTGTTCAATAATGGCATCGGGCAGGCAGTCCTGCCAGGATTTGCCAATCTTCTTCTTCTTCTTCTTCCTCCTCCTACTTGGAAATCTGCCCTCCCGTGCATGAAAATAAACAAAACTTTACACGTAGGTCCAGTCCTGTGCCAGACTTCCTCAGCTGGCTTTGTGAGCAAATAGTCCTGACGGGGGCGCTCCAGCAACCATCTAAAATTTAAAACTTTGAAAATTCCCAACATATCATCCCTAAGTGCTATCTCTTTGCAACTTTCACCAAACTGTCGGCCCAGTTGAGGAGAAATGTTCGTACACTTTGAGTTGGCAGGAATTATGAAGTCCATCACTCTGTTTTTTGTAAAATTTGTAAAACTAATTAAACCTGTTTCCTCCCATAGTTTTTGCTCAATCAACACCAGACTTGCTGCATAGCATCTTCAGACTGTCCTCCACAAACTGTCCTTGCAGATTTTTGAATTATCAAAAATTGGGCCCGCAGTGCATCAGAATGTTTTACCTTAAGCAGTTCTGTCCACAGCTACTGCAAGTTCTCACTAAATAAATCACCAATCTTAATGAAAATGACAACATTTTGATGTCATGGTAGATATAGCGCGGTAAATTCCAGCATGTTATTTAAAAAACAGGATTTTTCATAATATTTGAAATTCTGTCCTCATGTGAACCACTGCAGTCGATGGGAATAGAGTGTGACGACCCCCCCCATCCTTTCTGCCTGTAGTGGCTCAGCGGGCCCCTGCTTGCAGGAGCGGCAGTCTGAGAGGTCATTGAGATAATGTGGCTACAAATTTCTGCCTGTCTATAGATATATATGTGTATTAGATTTTTTGCCGATATGCCAGTATTTTTACAACTCATTTGGCCAGTAATCAATACTGATACCAATATATGTGTATATTTTCCCCCCCACACCTAATTGCAGAGACATCAGGTCTCCTCTGTAGTGGAATTTACATACAGAATTATTATGCATACTCTCACCCTGTTGGCCAATCAGCAAATGCAGGCGTAAAAGACAAAGCTTTAAGTGACGTCATATTCATTCCTTGTGCAAAGGAAGAAAAATACTTGAACATTACGTAAAACATGTCATATTTATTTATGACAACTGGCGTTTAACAAAACAAGTAAGACACATCCTGTCTAAAACTGGATGATGCTCCCTGAGACAATCAGAACAAAACCCACAACCAGGACAAATTCAGCCTGTTTCGCAAGAGACACGGTCAGTAAATGTATCATCAGTCCACAGGGAACATGGGAAACATGGGAAACATGGGAAACATGGGAAACATGGCGTCGACTCTGCATTTAATCAAGGAAACAGCTGCCTGTTATTTTTTGGGTTATGATATCTGCATGGTGGCCAATATCCGATAATGCTCCGATAATATCATGAATCTCTAGTTACGATACTTAAGTGTTTAGAAAGTAGGTTATAGTGCATGATACAATTAAAGAGAATCAGAATACCAGGACTCTAATTTGTAACCCAAATTTACAAGCTAAAATCTGTTTACCCCACGATGTAATGTTTTGTGGACTCAGTTCACCTACTCTGAAGGTTTTTTACTTACTCCTTCCTGATTGAGGATGGCAAGTTAGATTTTCTGCAAGAGATTCTCTCCTAAAAGAAATGTTTTTTAGAATCTTGTTGTACTCACTGAGCCGTAACTGCGGCGGGACAGCAGGAATTACCCTCTAGTGAAGACCTAAAATGAAGTGAGTAGCTGCAGCCCTGTGAGCAGCCGAGCCCCGATGAAACCCGATCAGAGCAGGTAGGTCAGGCACCCATGACGGCGGAAACAGTCGACTGAGTCCTCAGTGTAATCACCATCGACACGACACGCACGCGTAGAACTTCACACTCACATTTAACGCATGCTGTCTGCAATACACACACACACACACACACTCACACACCTCTAATACTGCTGGTGATGGTTGAGGAAAAATTGCCTGCCACTCACCTGAGCCTGACTGACTCCACACCGCTCTGCAAATGAGAATAGATGGGGAGTAGAGAGGAGCAAAGCATCAGAGTTATGACCTATTAATGCCTCAAGGATGTATGTGTGTGTGTGTATGTGTGTGTGTGTGTGTGTGTGTGTGTGTGCAGAAGGCGGGGGGTCTTACAGAGAACAGGATGAAATTGCTTATGTAAGAGCTCATTTTCGGCCTTCTGTAGCACCTTTGACTCTTTCCTCTTTGCCTTTGCTTGAGTCGAGTGGCGGCTGCTTCGTCTCTATTTGAATCACAGTCACTTCACTTGCAGCCGGCGTGTTCATTTCCCGGTCTTAGTGCTCGGCAGGACTCGCTAACAGGCTGCAGACATCCTCTTATATTTGCACATGGCACACCACACACACTTCACCACAGGGCTTGTGGGTAGTTGTTTTCTCAAAGACCATGCCAGTGCAACTTGCAAACACTGCGAGACCAATGCGTGTGTTTGTTTGCTGCTCTTCTAACCCATTTTTCATCCTCTCTGGCGAGCTGGGAAGTGACAGAAAAAAATTGAAAAAGCAAGGAGAACAATCAGAGCAGCTCTTTGTAAGTTCCCTTTGGGCCTGTGCACATTAGCGATATGTTGGAGCAAGACCATCTGACTGTGTCAACTGTGACGTGATGGCGGCTGATCCCCGACCAAATATTATGAGATTAAATGCAAATGTTTCTACATTTAATCTGAGATTTTATTGTCTGTATGTCAGGCCACAGAAATGATTCATTTCCATGTTTCCAGTGATGTTTTTCTATATGTAGGATTTTTTTTCATCCCTTATCGCATGTTAAGTTTAAAATGGTCCAAATGAATGATGCTGAATGGAAAGTCCACTTATTTCTGACCTGATACTGACCTGTCTTACAAGCAAAGTGCCTGAGGAGCTCACAGTAACATGAACTGGTGCGATTTACATTTAATTATATCAAACATGTTTTAAAGGAGAGCCTTCCTCTTTGTATGTTCAGAGAGTTATTTGTCGCTGTCATCATTCTTCCTGTACAAACTGGCTACAGAGTGATCCTGCTCTAGCATGTTTACTCTGTAAACAATGGGCTAAAAATGCATAGTCCCCTTTCTGTGCAAAAATGATTTTTGGCAAAAGCTGATATATGCAGTAAGTAACAGGACATGTCCCTCCGACCAGTAAGGAAACACAAACAGAGAATTTTGTATTAAATGCGTCTGTTGTTAAATTTCAAGCAAAAGTAAATATGTGGGTGTGGTTGATGTACGACAGATGATTAAATCCTTCAGACCTGATTTATTCACTGCATGACTGAGACATTAATGTGAAGTGTGGGAGATGCTGCAGAGGTGGTAGAGGACCGTTGGTCCCTATCCACACGTCCATCCTTCCCGATCAGGAAGATGAGGAAGAAGTTAGTAAAAAGAGCACAGCCACATTTTTTGGCATCAGATTTTTCTGACTGACATCAAGCCACAAATCTCTGACCCATTACCCTGTTTTGCTTGCTACTACAACCAACCATGACCTTGAGCTACTTGAATGGTTCGTTTGAGTGAGTTAGTCACTCCGCATCACGTCTGATTGGATACATTTATGTACACGCCATCAAGACAAGTCATCAAAAACACTTTGAAAACTGGTGGCCAAAATTTGGTTACCAACTAAACAAAAAGGCCAGAGTCACTGATAGAGACACAAAAACTTTTTATTCATGATTGTAAATTAGCCTATAATATATTCAATAGTATATGGAAGCCAAAAGCGGCCATTTTTCATTCTGTTATCTCGAGATCATAAGGTAATCATATCGCTATCACGTGAAAACAAGCTGAAAACGCATTAATTTGCCTCATTATCATGAGATGATAAGCCGTTATCCCATGATTACAAAATTATTATGTTGTGATCTTGATAAGGCAGAACAAAAAAAGACAGTAGCGACCGTGGCCGCTCTTGGCTTCCGTAATTAAAGTATTTTACATAATTACCACTTGATTTGCCAAAATTATGCACTACTTACAACATTATATTGAACTATTTTCTTTTAGTTTCTTATGTTCAGTAAAAGACTTGGTAATTTATAATGATAGTAAATAAATATGTTTATTGTGGCCATTTTCTGAACTAACATAGTCTGATTTGTACATGCAGAAACACAACAGGAGCAGAGAACGTGCATGTGCAGAGAGAAAGCGTCCATGTGCTCTGTCTAACATAAGAAAGATTTTATTTTCATTGTCATTCCTATTGATGCTTAACCTGGCTAAAGGTTAAGTTGCACACGATCATCTGGGAAGGCTCCATTGGAAGCCGTTTGGAAAAAATACTTGGCAGGTGATTGGATAAACCATCTGTCTGTCACTGTCTATCGCAGACTGACTTTGACCAATAAGATCAACAAACTTGGTAAATCAGTCTCCCGCCAAAGTAAGTGGGAGAAAGAGCCAAAAAATAAGAAAATTTAAAAATCCATCAACAAAAGCCTTTAATGTCGTTCTTTTCTTTTCTTTAAATGAGGAAGTAGTCCCCAGTTCTGACGGAACCGAAGCTAGCATCTACGATATCTTGTTCAGGAACCGCCGCTGTTGTTTGAATTTTGACCATGGACACTTCTGGTTGTCGGCACACCTTAAATCATGCCTGCTGCTGCCTGGAGACTCTCCTCGGGTCTCACGGCTTACTCAAACCTCTAAATGGAACCTGTCCAGACTGATCCAAAGAGCCCAAAAATGTGAAGCTCACACGATCAGGCTGGTTTTAACCAGGCTTATAAATACTATCAACAGTCCTAAAACAACATTCAGCATTGTGAGCACTGATAGGGTTTGGGTTTATCATCAGAAACACTCAAAAATGATATTTTAAGACAAAGTTACTGAAATTGAGAGATAGTAATAATTACTACATGGACACAGGATCAGAACTGTTGTTGTGTTTTACTGTGTATATTGAGTGTACTTAGCTAACATAAAGCACATTCTCTCAAACGGCAGGATCCTGTCTGTCCAGACTGCCACGGCTAAGCGTCAACCATCTGCATTTGTTTACTCCTGATTTGTTTGTCTAACAGTTAAACAACATGACAGGGTAATTCCTGCCACCCTTGGGACCCGCTAAGTAGATCAAGTAGGAACACACTTCTGAGGCTAGATATCACCACTGCCCATGGCATCGTCGCAAGCCGCTTTCCCAACGGATGCTCGCCACCGTTGCTCCATGAATGTCTTCTGTCTGTGAGGGAAGACACACAAACTGTAACCCACAATGGTGAACGGCTTTTGGAGGAGGGACAGTAATGTCCTGGAGAGTCCAGAGTGCTTGGTTCACTGCAGGGAGTGTGTCTTGCATTATGCATGTTGGTTGTTATTTTCATCACATGGTGCTGTCAGGCGTCATTGTCGTTCCTGCCCTGTCAGCACAAATTGCACTGTGTTCACAGATTGTTGTTTTGGTGTCTACTTCACCCTTCTCCCCACCCCCACACCCTCTCCATTTTACCTCCACTTTACTTTATTTCACTGTGTTATGGAAATGGCGTCGGAGGACCCAGTGGGCTCCATTAACTGGTGTGGATCCTGGTTTATAAGGAGGGTTTTAGCGTTTTAAGTTGAGCTGGTTGTTGTGACAAAGCTGGCCCTCACTGTCAGGCCACTCAGGAGGATGAGAGGGAGAAAGTGGCCCTGCTCGGGAGCCCATGCATTATTTCACACAGCAAGTGACAGCCCAGCACACAGGCACAAATGCCAACAGACGCCAGGGTGTCAGCGAGAGGTGTGTGCATGTACACAGCCTCCTGAGTATGTTTGTGTGTGTGTGTGTTTCCAGCTTATGCCGCTGCCACTGTGAAAGCTTGCCTCACACTGTACCCTTCGCAGCCAAATAACCTAGATTAGTCCTGGACAGGATTTAGTGAAGTTATTAGAAGAAATCTTTCGAGGCCATGTCTGTTAAAAGATGTGTGTGTTAGAGACGGAGTGTTGCCAGGTCCACAAGTGGAGAGAAGCTGGAAACAGAGACACAAGACACAAGCTTCAAGGCAAGAACTTGTGTTTCTAAATGACACTCAGACACAGTTTCCTCCTCATCCAACACACTCAGCACAGCTCTGACACACTCTGTCCTGTTTCTGATTTTTCTTGACTGGGTTTATTTTCTGTAAGGAGCATTTTGTGATGATAACCGCTTTGCTCACAGCACTCCAGAAATGACCTTGATGCTCGGAGCTAAGTGTCCCTGCACAGGTCTGTAAAGGCTCATTTCCTGGAAGAGTAATTCATTTATTTCAAATGAGAATCTGATGCATCATTAAATTGTGGCTGCTGTGGCATTTACAGAATAATTGAGGATGAGCTGTGCTGTTAAAGATTGATTAAATAGCTCACTTAAACAGTTACTCTCATTTCCTGATTCCACAGGGCAGTTGGCGTGGATGCGTCGTGTTCCAGTGTAACAGCACAAAGTAACGCCGTGGCCAGGCTGTGCCTGTGGTTAAAGTGGACTAGCCTGTTTTATACCCCGATTATATTCTGGACTCGTCCAGTGAGGTGTGGAAATTATCTCAATTATAAGATGCATCAGAGTGCAGACGTGGAAGATTCTGTATCGATGTAGAGACACGACATAATCGAGTGTTTGCTGCCTACACAAAACAACAGACTTACAAAATACTTCTCAGCGCTCGAGGAAGCAAACACGAAGCGAAAGAGTATAAAACTAACCGTAACGCTTATCCACTAACATGCACTGTCAATACTGACAACAGCAAAGTGACCACGAGAGTTGCAGCACGTTACAGCTGTTAGCTGGATTAGCGATACTGTGATAGGACTGTGAAGTCCTTGGATTTTAAGAACACAGCGGAGTTAACGACTGTGCATGTGTAAAAAGTCACATTTCCCCCCGCTGTGTTGGCGAATATGACATCACGCTGTTTACTGGTGCGCTTTCTTGACTGAGTGAGTGCGATGTGCAGCTCCACACATAAAAATTAATATGTGGCAAACAATGGGGTTAATGACACCATTCCACTACGCTGTCTTCTCCTGCAGTGGTTTCACTGGATGAGCCCAACAGTTGTCTGCAGAAATCACATTACTGTGTAAAAAATTGTACAACTATAATACTTTTCATTTGGAGAAACAAAGAAAAGAAAATAGTCATGTTGGTATAATGGGTGTAATGAATGCTGGACTTGGACATTAGGACGTTCTAAGATCTACCTGTGCAAGTTCTTGCATCCAGTTCCGTCGAGCTCTGCTGGTTTGATATTCGCTAGACCTTGAGCTCTGTAATCCTGAATTGTCCCACTGTTCGATTCATCCTGTCTAAAACCTCCTGATAAAGACGCAGAAAATAGGAAGACGGTGAAGACAAAAAGAAATTTGGAGATAAAGGAAACAAAACGGCAATCGCAGAGACGGTTGAGAGATGGGAGTTGTCCGTCTCATTCGCGGTGCCGATTAGATGGGAAAGGCTGTGTGCGTTGGTGTGTGTGTGTATATATGCTCGTTGAACTTAATGTGTGTGTGTTTGCGGGTTACATCGTAGCCTACTTCCTCTTTCCCCTCCTGACATTCCACTTCCCGTCACAGCAGCCTGGCGCTCCCAGATAAGGCCTTCCAGTACATTCCTCCTTCCTGTCGTCGCTCTCCCCTCCATCTTGCACCAATTCCAGCCACAGCGATAAATCCCACCGATAACAGCCAGCCACCAAAATACATAAATACATTCTGTCTTCATCTCCATACAAAAGGCACAAGACTGTTGGTGAATAACAGCCGTTACTGTGGTGGCAGGGTGGAGAAAAACACAACCTTTCCTGAGGATTTGGAGTGTGTGGTGAGTCTGCTGCTTGTGCCTCAGTGGAGACGGAGAGACCCCAGCTGCTCAGCAATAACAGATCAATATTTCGTAACCTTTTGTGGGTGATGGCTAGATTAATGTTCAGGAGAGCTTCTGCACTGAAAGTAAGTAATATCTCAGTCCTCATTAAGCAGGAATTGTTACAAAGCCGGAGTAACAGTTGCACCACGCCCATCCTTCCTGCAACTGGATCCCTGCTGTGGAGGCAGGAGAAGGGACGGAGGGGGTCTGAGCTCATGGGGGGAGTGTGTGGGACTCTCCGTCTCCTGTTCCTGCTTATGTGCACGAGTGTACAGGTGCTTGGTAACTGGAGTCAGACCCCATTGTCCATTGTCCTGAGGGATTCTGGGTAGCTGAGCATGCTCCAGCCCAAAACAATGGCTTGATTTAGAAAACGGAGGCTCTTACCTAGAGTGGAAAAAGTATTTAGGTTTTTACTGCCAGCACTGAATCAAACAGCAGCGGCTTTAACAGAGAAGACAGAGGAGTGTTACGGTGTGGGGGAGCGAGACTGTGATGGCCTCTTCCTTTAAACAAGAGAGGATGATCATTATCCTGCAGACTAGTGAAATGGATAGGGGGGTGTTTAGTTCATGTTGCTCATTACCTTTATAGGACAACGTTTCACACCAGGAAATTACTTGTATGGCATGTCACTTCAAAAGACATTTCACTTTTCCTCATTATTTACTCCACAAATGGTGTGGAGGTTGTTTTAATGGTGTGAGAAATGGTTAGTAAACCTGATTTTACAATAATTGGATTGTTATAGATGAGAAATTTGACAAGTACAGACAGTTGTAGTTTGTCATATGTGTGAAAATCTACAATTAGTGAAATAAATACAGACTAAAATAACCTTCCACTGACAGTCACTAAAGTAAGTTTGATATTACATTCTTTTTTTTCCAGTGACACTTTTGTTTCTCCAACATGTTTGCTGACAATATAAGCTAATAATTCACAAATTATGCCTCATAGACAAGAAAATTTACACACTTGTTTGTGATTTCCTAAAGTTATGAGAGGAACAATGTAATGTAATCACTCTATAAGGTGTCAGCAAGTCTCCCACTGATTATTGGTCTAATAAAGGTTTGCATTATTCCTTTAGTATCCATAAACTCACAATAACAGCCAATATGTTTACATGCACAGTTAAGTCAGGCTACACTTGAAGCTTGATCAGACCATTTAATTGGACTTCTGTCCGTGTCCCAGTATACAAACACTGGGGGAGAATCTATTTATTGACAGAAGAATGGGCAATATGCCCCTTATCAGCTGGTCACTATTGGACTGTCTTCTGGTTGACGTAAGCAGAAAGCTGGTTCCATGTTGAACAGTGAAAACAAATTTAACCCTACAGTGCCAGACATTTCGTAGAGTTTCTTTATCAGCCCGATATTAGCCCGACCAGGAAGACGTACGGCGTCAGGTGGGCTCAAAAACTATCGATTGGCATCGGTGTAGTGTGTCGTAATGGTCGACAACCAACCCCACATCTAAGACGCCTCATTACGTCCTGACAGAGAGACTAGCACGTTTTTGATTTTCCGTTTTCTTCCCATGACGGCTCGTCAGGAGTCAGCAACAAACGCTCCCTTTTCGCTGATATCACACATGTTGTGAACTGCAAACGATGGGAGCAACGTGCCAAGAGTTTCTGACTCTATAATCACCGAATCTGGCGCAGTGAACATTTTAACAGACAAAAAGATCTTGTAGCCTGACCCCAGCATCAGTCCAACCTCGAGAAATTCGACTTAGTATGATTTCAGAATCCTGCATTCCAAACAAACTGCTGAATTCTTATAAATCCACTTTTAACAGGGAGGATCCTGTGTCTCAGCTGAGCTGCCTGAACTTTGGATAAACTTTATATTTTGCTGTGATGCTGACCTGTAGGTACTGTTGTAAAGTCTCGTTTCAATTAAAGGAGAACCGCCTGTAACATTTTCTTGCCTTTCCATCGTCTGTGTTTTCAGGACAGCATGGGCAGCACATGTGCTCATGCTGACAGAACAGATCATATCAAACCAAGTCTCCCATAACCTCACAGTTACCTGTTGTTCTCAGAGTTCACCTTATGATTTTAAAACGCAGGTTGTATCTCTTAACTACAGGGGAAAATCAGTATTATGTTTAATGTCATTTGGCAATTGGCTTTTTTTATGTTCAATGACATTTTTTAATCACAGTAGTTTCTGTTACTATGCCCTTTTTGTGATGTTTATGATAGTTTTTGTTGTGTATTTTTCAGTTCTTTCTCAGTGCAATGCAGTACTACTTGCTTTTTTACCCACTGACCTTTTGATTTTGAAGCACCTTTTAACTCTCTCTTAGAAAAGTGCCATAAAAATGCTTAAAATTGCCTTGAAGTTTCTGTCAGGTGCAAGGATCACAACATGTGTAGTCTGACAGGATAATAAAAATTTAAAGTTGAGCTCAAACTAAATTTCTTCTCCTATCAGTCATTTCAAATCTCTGGAACCTTGTGAACATTGTAAATAAATTTTACTTCATATGAAATAGTCATTGTTTTTGTCTGGAAAAGAGTGAAGCCTGGAGAGAAGGAGTAGCAACATGTCATCAAAACCACTGAAGCCCTGTTTCACCACGCAGTACGGTTTGTTTTGGTGCAGTACGGCACGCTATTATTCGCCTTTCCTTTTCCCTGACAGTTAAACTAAAATTGTAATTGGACTAGTTGACTAGTCTACAAGCAAGAAAACACACAGAAATATCTAAGTGGATCACAATTTAACGTTTAAGGTTAAAACATATCAAATGAAAGTTCTGTGTGTACTTAGGAACAATTTAGCCTCAACATTCTTTAAGATGAGTAACGTTACAGAGCTGTTCATTTTAATGCTGTTGTATTGTAATGCAATGCACCGTTTATTAGTAAGATCACGCACATTAGAAAACATGAGGCTGAGCTCCAATCAGGACGTTACCGTTGTGTGATACGGTGTTGAAATAGGCTGTTACCTTGTTTTTTATTTATAGACTGGTATGACTGATGTGTAATATGCATAGAAACCTTTTTTAATTAATGATAACAGATGATCACAACATGTTCTCCATTTACAGATAGAAAATAAAATTTAATCAAATCATTATGCGCAGCTCCTGATGACAGGCGGACAGCTTAATGATTGAAAACATGCGTACAGCAAGTGTGGCCTAAACGGTTTTGACAGCAGTTAATATTTCTCACCGTAAGTTTGATTTCCATCAGTGACATGTTTACTGTCAGTCACTTTGATTTATAGCTGGCAGAGGAGTGTCATCAGCTACACGTGTTAGCAGGTGGATGTCAGTGCACAGTTCAGTGTCACTGCATGAGTGTGTCTGACTCCCAGTCCGTCTGTTGCTAGCATCCCTCCCACCCGGCACCAGATGTGCTCGTCTCTTCGGGGAGCCTTACCTTTAGCGCTGCCTTTGAACACTGATAGGATTAGCAGTGTTGAGGCTTTGCACCGAGTTCTGGCTGCTTTGCCATCTAACCCAATCAACTCTGAGTGCAGCAGAGATGAGAGGAAGAGCTACCGTGCCTGTACCTCTGTCCACACACTTTTATGTTATACACACACACACACACACATACACGGTACATATTCACACTCAGTATAATCAGAGCACAGTGCTTTTCTCTATGAAATCAAAAGCATTCCAGTTTTTTTTGCTACATACTAATTACGAAGACATTTCCAGCTTTTTTAAACAAATACATATATGTATGTATAAACATAGATTCACAGTGACAAACACTGTTACCAGGTGATACACAGCTAATGTGGCAAATGACTGTGATGTACTGTTCGATGATTCGGATTGGAGTAGTGTAATTATGTTAGATATGAAATTGAAATATGAGGCAAAATTTCACCTGCAGGCCTAAAGCTTCTTGATTGTTCTGTCACATTTTATTAATTCCCCATCTGACTGTGGACCTGCAAAATGTCAAGAGAAACATATTGCATTTTCAGTGTTCAGCAGTATCATAGCTCCCTCTGCATCACAAATCAAATAGTCTCAAATCTGCAGTTTAGGCGTTTGTATTGAGTCTGAAGGCTTTTTGATGATAAAAACAGATATATTGTCTTGAATATTACGGAAGCTGAGAGCAGCCGTGGTCGCTCCTGTCTTTTTCATTCTACTGTCTTGTGATACAGAGATAATCATTTCGTTAAACGGAATAACGTAATGAGCACAGACACGATGTTGTTGAGTTACTCAGCATTTCTGGGAATCCCCACCTCTTGCAGCTGTTACAGCGCAGAAATGATGATTATAAGTCGCCACTAGCTAAGCTAACCTCTCAACGGCAGCTGTGCGACACATTAACAGACCTCCAGTTTCTTTTATGAACACATTCATGATGTTGTTAAGCTTTGCAACATTTCTGGAACTTCAACAACTAATACAGTGCAGAAATAATGATTACATGAGCC
>JAQLOL010000006.1:624353-638928 GCA_029783665.1 Naso thynnoides | reverse complement strand
GCAGGCTAGCACTTCCCATTGACTACCAGTGTTTGAGCTAAGCTAATTAGCGGTGGGCGAGCTCTGCCCAGCTCTTCCTTGTTACTGCACCCACAGTCTTAAGAATGGGATCTATCTTCTTGTCTGAAACTCAGGAGGCAAATAAGAAAAGTTGGTGTATCCTTTAATATATTTGTATATGTAGTGTTTGTGAGTGTATGCAGAGTAAAGCAAGACTTTGTAAATAAACTGTTCCTAAACTGCTGTTTCTGTGCCAGTTGCAGACAACAATAAATGCAGGTAGAGGACTGCTGCGTAGACTAACAGTGAAATGGACATGAATCTTTTTGCTAAAATACGCCAACTTTGGCCCCAATAAGCTCCTGATACCAGACCCAGTAAGACTGTAGCAGCTAAAATCAGCGAGTGTACTCATTGAAAGAGTCACTTATTTCTTTTTTCAAATGTTGCACGCTGCGGTCTGGCCGTAAGTTCTGGCGTGTGAATTGATGTGTGTGTCTCATTCATCTCCAGAGAGGACGCTCAGGCTCCCAAACGTGTGTCATGGGCAAAGAGTGGCATGGGTTCAGACATCATCTCTAAGAATGGCACCCTGTCCTCCATCGCCTCCAGCCCCCACCACAAAGAGCCCCCCCTCCACCATAACAACCACCACAACCTGCAGCAGTACCCGCAGCGCCCTCCCTCAGACACAGCCTCCATCATCACCGCCACGGGCAGCACGGCAGGCTACCGACCGTCCTCCCGCCATCACAGAGCCTCCTCCCCCACCCACTACAGCTACAACAACACCACCACCCTGCCTCGTGGACAGCCCATCTCCTCGGAAGCCAGCCCTAACGGGAGCTCCCTGCCCAGACCAGAGCGCTCCACCCCGCTGCCCCAGGCTCAGGCGCTGCCGCAGACCTACAGCCAGCCCCAGCTGCAGCACCAGGCTGCTCCCTCCCCGCCACCGCTGCCCACCTCCACAATCACAGCCTCCAACATCACCCGCATGGGAGGGGTGCCCATCATGGTGCCTGCACAGAACCAGGCTGGGTCCCTGGTCTAACGCCTGCCACCCCTGGTGAAACAGTATTGTTGACAGAAGCAGTGAAATGCTGTCCCTTACACTCTGAAAAGGCTCAGCCGCTGATGTTTTTCTTTTTAAAGGGAACGCTTTCGTTCATATTTAGCAAAGAATAACAGTAGATGAAAAAATCCAGTTCACTTATTCATGCCAAGAAGCTTCACGGCAAGACTCTCAGACAAAGACTGTTGGCTTACTTAAAGTATATTTATGTGTTTTATATTCTGTATGCACTGTATACGTTACAAATTATCATTTTCATACATTTGTCCTGTATTCTATTTTCTACTTTATCTTTTTTTAATTCCGCTCTAATAAGTTGTATTCAATGTTTTTTTAACCCTGCCATATTAATTCCTCAAAGTGAACAGCTGTGGATCCTTACTTGGATCTTGAAAAGTTTTGCAGATGAATCTGCAGTTGGAGGAAGAAGAGGTTTATGTAAGTCTGCTGTATTTCATCCATCATTTTTACTTAAAAATTAACCAAGGGAGGAATTATCGAGACCAAAATAGGTTTATGCACATTAAATCAGTACTGTTGAGGAGAGATAACAATGCTCAAAGAGAAGACAGTGAGGACTTAGTGTAATAT
This sequence comes from Naso thynnoides, assembly GCA_029783665.1. NCBI lineage: Eukaryota > Metazoa > Chordata > Actinopteri > Acanthuriformes > Acanthuridae > Naso > Naso thynnoides. Next base: position 637,265 of record JAQLOL010000006.1, on the reverse strand, counting down.
ATGAAGTTCTATTAATGAGTATATTGCTGGAGCAGACTTATGAAGTAAAAGATAAGACAACATTAAACATATGATAAAATAGCCTAATCCCTTCTTTTGGCTTTACTTCTGCCAGTTCAGCTTTGAAAATGCTCTTAGACTCGATTCTTTAAACACAGATTAGCAAAATCTGCTTATAATGTTGAGCACTATTCAGAACTGCAGTATGGTGAATTTTCTAATACACAAGTCCAGACTTGAGCTGTAATAATTTAATGTTGCCTACAGCATTGAAATTGTAAATATGATATTTATTTTCTGTTAAATGTGTGACATACAGAATATTGTTGGCCACAGCCCGTGTGGATCATATGATGCAGGCGAAGCTGCTGCCAGCTGGATACTGAACCAAAGACAAACAGTTTGTGTTACGCTTCATTATTTCAACATGCTGTCCTTGTACGTTCGACTGCAGAGAGAAAACTGTTGATGAAACCATGTCGCTGAACATTGTGTGGAAGCAATTCAGAAACTTAAAGGCTCTAGGTTTAAAGTACAAATGATTTTTTCCCTTTCGACTGATGAAACATAACAGGAAGTAGATAATATTTTCTCCAGATCAAAAAGAACTAATGCAAAGCGTTGCTCTGGAAGGTGCCAGAGATATTCTCATCTACTAGAATCTAATATATGTTGGATTAAAGTGAGGCGTCACCACAAAGTTAGGTTTAGTACTTCAGTTACTGGCCCTTGGGTGTCTTGAATTGAAGAATATATTTTTTTGTCCTTCCAGCGTTCCTCCACAATAAGCAGATTTTTTTTTTTTTAAATGCGAGACACTCACTTTAGCTGCAACACATCAGATCCAATGCTTTGAGTCGCGTGTGACAGTCTTTCTAAAGGTTGGTGAACTCCAGAATAAATATGGTTTCACCTTCCTCTGCACCAGACATTTTTATTTGCTGTCCTTGTGTTCTTTCACTGAAAAATGCTAAAAAGTTTTCTCAAACTTGTAAACGAACAAAAATGTCGGGTGCAGAGAGAAAGAGGAGTTTCTGCAGGTTTTGTTGGAACCATGTTTATGTTCTCCAGAGTTCACCAACTTTAAGAATAACTGTAACACGCAACTCGAAACATTAAATCAAGTGTGTTGGATTTAGAAGCTTTTTGGTGGAAATAAAAGTGTTTCGAAGTATTAAGCATACAACACGATAAAGAAGACTTATTATATTATTATTATATTACATGAAGCTGTTGAGAGTTTTGGATGGAAAAAAATATATTCTCCATTTCAAGACCTCCAGGAGTGAGTAATTGATTTACTAAACAGAATTTTGTGATGAATTATCACTTTAATGCTACTGAACAGGGTGAGGTCTGGATTTTAGCTCAGGAAAATAGCATCCATTTAAAAAGTATTTGAACATATTTTTAACAAAAGGATTCACATGATCTTTGTTCAGTCAGCATTTGAAAATGAGAACAGCTGCAGTTCAAGATGCACTCATCCCCGAAATTCACCATCACAGAGATTCTGACTTTAACAATGTGATCATGGTTTTTTCAAAACAAACCTCGTTAACGCAGAGTCACAATGTAAGTGGCTGCAGACTTCATGATCTCACCACACAGGCACTGAATGGTTCATAATGGTGTCAGTTATTTTTTTTATAGAACTTCGGCAGTGAAACCAAGTGCTATTTTTAATCATTGCTTTTTTTCTATCATACTCTGCTGCTTTCACCTCACACAAATAATTATTTAAATATCATTTGGACTTTGGAAAGAAAAAGAAAAACATACATTCGTATAAAGATAGTGATCATTCGATTTCTGCTGTATTGTCAGTACACTGGAGCAAACGTGATTTAGCTTTTTTTAGTGTGAACGCAGTTCAAACTGTTAGCTGTTATCTCAAAGATTTGATTTGTATTGTTTTTAATCCATTGCAGCAAATTGGAAAGATTTCGTGTGGGAGGTTAAAAGTGGGGAGGAAATCGTTTGGATGGGTGGAACTTTCTCCACAGTCTCTACAGCTGCAGTTTGTAGACTCACTGTTTCAACTTGTGAATGGATTATTTTAAAAATGTACATTATGAACAGTAAAATATATTCAAGACAAGCCTTTATTTTTATACAAAAATGTACAAGAGCACAAGAGATTATAAATGGTAAATGTTAGCTGAACTGTGCTCACTGTTCCTTTTAAACCATGATGGATTGTATAACTACTGTGGACACACTCATGTATACAGAGGGCCTAACTGTGGACATCGACGTGCAGTGTGCACTTGTATCCTCCATATTTATGTTCATGGAAAATACTTTGTATAATATTTTCAATTAAAAGTCAAATGATCAGTTGCACGTGTGTTTCTTCCCCAGAGATCATAAATTTATTTTAGTTTTCAACAAGCATTTTTTTAAAAAAAGAAAACTGTATTTAAATCAGCAGGATGATTTGCACCAGATTTTTTATTTTCTTTTTAACTTCTAAAGGTGTTTGGTGTTATGTTTGTGATTGGAAATCAAACTGCAGCACGGTCAGGCCTTCATATGTATTCCACTGGCCATGATGAACCAGAACAGGAGGAGATTTTATTGAATTACTCATATGTTCTGCAACAATGTTACACAAAAAAAAATGGATATCAACGAAATGCATTTTCAACCTGATATTTAATGCACAATCTAATCAATGGTGGTAAAGCCATCAGTCTGTAGTTGCATTTATGTAGTATCAATAACTTAAAAAAAATGTATTCTTAAGTTGATATCTTAAATAATTTCAAATATTCATGATGGTGTGTTTATTTTGGTCAAATATAGAATTTGTTTTGATAATCTCAGAAGTCATCCTGACATCTTAAACCAACCACAAGAGGGCAGCAAATGAATAATTTGAAAAGGAAAGGAGACGTGGAGGAGGAAATCTTAATCTTAATGGCTACAGTAATCTTGAAATGTTAAACTCAACAGTCTACTGCATATTGTTTTTCCTTTTTGACCCTCTCAACCTCTATTTATAAATATCTCATTTTTCACTGATTGCAAATTTAAACTCGTGTCTGATGAATCAAATAAAGTCAAGTTGAAATATTTTGTTGCATTCCAAGAAGTAAAGCCACACCAGGAAGAAAAGGTTCATAAATCTGATAATTATCAAGATAACTTGTTAAAAGATACACAATACATATATAAGTATATATATATATATAATATGTAAAAGCTTCACATGAATCTCTTAACAAGCATCATAGATGTTTTAAAGACAAAAAATGATTTTTAGATATATGCCTTAACTGTGCTTTTACATTTGTTGACTCAAGTTGTTCACGTAGGACAATATGTATACACCAGGTTCAATGATAAGAATGCGTTATAAAGAAAAATGAGGATCCTGGTCATGGACGTAGTGGAAATGATTAAAGCCTGAATCTCATCCAGTGGAAAAGTTGATGCTCAAAGTGCTTCCTGGGTTCCACACACGAAAAGAAAAACAAGGAGGTGAAAAGTTTGTCAAATTCCCTTTCCAAAACAAATGTGCCTTCAGTTCACTTTCTCCACTGTGGTGTTGAAGTTGACACTGAAGATGATGGATGTGCAGTTTGACACTGAGGGACCGTTTTCACATTCGTCCACTGCAGGAGGGAAGTCGCTCTGTGACATCACAGTTCATTGGACAACTGGATGCCTTCACAACACAAACACTGACAACAAACTCTTTAACTAAGCAGGAGAAATCTTTTATTCAGTAGTTAAACTTTTGTAGTAAAAATTATTTGTAAAGTCTGTTTGTGTTTTGGGGGATTTTTTTTTTTAGTTGGGGGAGTAATTGTATTCTTAAAATTTTTTTTAAGGAGGTAAGGAAAGGTTTAAGGAGAGATTGCAAGGCAAAACTACTTTTTTGTGTTAGTTACTCACCCTTAAAATGTCTTGAATTGAAAATTAGATTTTTTCCACAGCGTTTCTCCACAGTAGACAAATTTTTTTCCAAAAATGCGAGCCATTCACTTTAGTGGCTTTTGCTGGTATCTCTATGGAGATACAGTTTCAAAACATCAAAACATCCATCCAAAACTCTCAACAGCTTCTTGGATGGACGTTTTAAGATGGTTTTGATATTCTAAAACTGCGTCTCCATAGACTGCCAGCAAAAGCAGCTAAAGTGAGTGGCTTGCATTTTTGAAAAAATAAATCTGTTCATTGTGGAGGAATGCTGGAAGGACAAAAAATTCTTCACTTAAGACATCTAAAGTATTTGATATACTGAAAATAGTAATACGGTAAAATGTAACTTTGAAGACAAAGAGTAATCATTCGAAGCACTGTTTCTGCATTTGGTGAGAGAAATATCAAAATCAAATTATCAAACAAGGGACCATATGCATGTTGTGATACATTTATTGCAGTTGTTGTTGTTGTTTTTTTTTGCTGAACTTTTGTTTGACAGAAATCCGGTTTGTTATGCTCTCATAGCATGTTGACACCTGATACATTATCAGATGACCTAAATCATCCTCAGAAAAGAGTGAACTGTTTATTCCCCACAAAGCCCATTTATGCAGTGGTGTTTACATCTGTGTATCAAGCTTCTTGTCTTCTCACAGCAGTTTAGCCGCATTGATTGTGTTACCTGGTTAAGTCAAATGGCAAAGATAAAAATGCAAATGCACACTCTTTCAGGGTAGCATGTTTATTAGAATTTGCGATTAGCGATGCAACATTCACCTACATGGCGCAAAGGAAGTTGTAAATATACTAATATGCAAATATGCACGCCTTTACTGAAACAAGCTCATCTCATGAGGGGATGAAAACCTACGGAAAAACGCAGTGATTCGCCTCCACGCGGCTGTTAGTGGTGGAACGCACAGAGGCCTGTCACTCTGATGACACCGTACATAAAAGAAGGAACAGCACAGAAGCTGATATCAAACATTCAGATACAAATTAAAATACATTTCTAAAATGTCAGAAGAGCACTGGATGTTCAGATAGTAAAGCAAAAAGAAAAAAAAAACAGCTTTGTAATACACTGACTGCACTGCACCCGTAAGAGTCGTGTGTTTCCTCTCGTTCACATGGAGCTACAGTACTAAGTTGGCAGAAAGAGGTGCATGGCTTTTGTATTCAAATTAATAACTGCTTTCATAAATACACGGAGAGAAACACCTGTGGATGCAGTTTGGAGTTTCCTAACAGTGTCGTTGTGATGAATAAATGAATAAAACAATCAGTGGTTAGGAGGTCAGTTTATGTGTAAGTTTTACAACTTGGCAACATTGAAATTCTGTTAGAAGAATCTAGGTTTAAAAAAAGAGGACATGAAAGAAATGAAGAAAAAAAAAAAGCAACGATAATATCGCGTCCCTGTACCAAAGTGGTGTTGTGATATTTAGTAGCATGTCATGCTCCATTAGTGAAGTCCTTTAAAAGCGGGATCGGCCATCCCGCTTGTTTAACTCTCTGATGGCGGCCATCTTGGGTGTGGCCTGAGCTGAATGTGCAGGATGGGAGAAGGTGAGCTCAGCAAAAGGCAGTAGTCGAAGTTGAGGTGAATACATAATGTCCATGGCGAGGGTCCATGGTTGGTAATGGTAGAGGGGGGGATTGGGGGGGGTCATGCAGCTTGGGCCAGAGGCAACTCTCCGTCACACGCAGCCCCTGACCAGGCGGAGCTTTAGGTAGGACACAACACTGGAGCAGAGAAACGGCACCGTGTCATGTCAAGTTAATTAAACTCTAAAGCAACAACACACACACACACACACACACACACAATAACGAGCACATTTAAACAGCATTCTTCCAGTAACATGATTGCTCCGAATGAGTCTTTGCTGCACTCTAAATTCAACCACTAGCTATTGATTGATCAATAGAAAATTTGCTCCAAAACAGAAAACACTTTACAAAACACACTGTTAGGCATTAGTGAATTATCAGCAAATACTTAATTCTTTATTTATTAAAGCATTGTTCCTACTTTGTTACACTTTTGTATGCAATTAATAAACATAATTAATTCTTTGCACAAGCCAGTTACTCAGGCATCGTCAGTGGTTTTAAAGATCACCTAGAAAGTGTAAGTAAATGATAAACAAACTACTTAAATACACATGTATGCATGTACTTATACACACAGTGACTTAGACTTGCACCAAGTGTTACTGAGTGTGTTATTAATACTGCAGTTCATGATGATTCAGGTACTGACTACCTGTTAGTATTCAGTATTTTGTGTGAGCTCATGTAAAATGAGGACGATCTATCTAAGTGCACGCATAAAAGTACATCTAGATATTTTGTTCATCATTTTCTTACACTTTCTAAATAATCTTACAAGCTATTAACAATGTCTCAATAACTAGTTTATCAATTAATCAATATATTAGAATAACAAAATATGATAAAGTATAAAAAAAATTAAACACATCATAGATGTGCATTTATAACTGTGTTTATTAACTACATACTAATGAGTAATAAAGTGGGAACAGTGCTTTAAAAATATTGAATTAAATATTAAATAATAATTTACTAATGCTTAATAGTGTGTCAATATAATAAAGTGTGGCCAAAACTCTACATATCATTACTTATTGTAGCCTATAAGACCATGGGCTTGTTCTGTTCCAGGGTCCAGACTGTGAAGCCTGAACTAAACAATATTCTGATCAGAAAACACGCTGTTATCATCACAGCTGTGACTGTGTTGTCCTGCACTGTGTGGCAGCAGGTTATATGAGTGAGAAAAACAGGAAATATTTTCATACAAAGCTTTGTCAGAGTAACTTGTGTTACCTTTCAATATGTAGTCGGTTAGCAGTGTAGGCACCTTCTCACTGTCCTCCTTCATGGCATAAAGAACTAGGTAGAAAAAAATAAAAAGTGCATCAGCTCTGGGGGAAAAGAATTCACTCATTAATTTTATTTTACTCAATTATCATTTGCATTTGATGGTTTGATTAGATACTCACTTTTTGTGAGCATCTGCAGGTCGTCAACAGACGGAGGAGTGCCTTTCTTCTCGTATGGAATAACTGTGTTTAGATACTGAGAACAGAGTCGAGATTCAGAGGGTTTCAAACCAAACAGGGATATTTAAATGTCAAATAAAGATGCATCGATCAGGTAATACTATGTGTCAGCTAATTCAGAGGCAGCTTCCTATCATCGGCGCAGCACTCAGTCTAAGGACTCAGAGCAAAAGTTTGACATTATGAACAATACGCTTATTTACTTTCTTGCCAAGAGTTTATTAAATAAGACTGATACCATTCTAAATTTGTCTCTTCAATACAAAGTCACAGCCAGGAGATGGAAAGCTTAGCTTAGCTTAGCTTAGCTTAGCTTTCAGACTGTAACTGCTGTGAAACAGACACTTTCATGGTTCTGTAACACTTCCATTCCAAGCTTGGTGATCTTGTAGAAATCCTAAGAGAAAAAGTTTCTTTTGAAAATGTTTTTATTCTTTTAAAGTCAAAGAACCGTCAGTCTGCGCACTGCAAACAGTAAAGCCTCAGAGGTTTAAGGCACAGTCTGGGAAAATTTGTAAAAAGCCAGGGATTCATTAATGGTGTGTGTGTTTGTATTTCTTACAAATTATAATCTGAGGTTTGTTTACTGCCTGTAATTATAACCAGCTGGTAAACTCGAGTATATGTCAAACTTTATTTCTGTGTGTGTCTGCCTTCCTGCAGTGTTCCTGAGTTTACAGCTCACACTGTTAACAGAGATCAAATTACAAACAACAGGATGATCGTCCCTCTCTATGACCTCTGCTGCAATGGACTGAGGCAGCGGTGAAAATATGAGTAATGCAGCTAATGCAGCCTGGAGGAGCCTGTGAACAGACCGCTGCAGCAGCACAACTAACAAAGGCTGAAATTAGTTATTCCACAACTGTACCGCACATGAAAAGCACCAGGAGTTGTAATCTAACTACAATCAATTAGTATTACCAAAGCACTGTATGTGCCTTCAGTGACTCATGTCTGCTGGGGCTGAAATTCATTCCATGTCAGATCTCTACATGTTACATGTTTGTATACAGCTTTATACTGGGAACAAACAAACTGTTATTGAAGTTTATTAGTTATTCATTTAATAAAATGTTTCTCGTTCTACTTCATCATATGCAGCAATTGCTGGAAGTACTGCTGACTGATGTCAGTGTCTTTTTCATCACATGTCAGTTACATTTGCATTCAACCAGCAAATTTCATTTCTTGCAAAGTTCAACTTAAACCTTTTAAAACATGTGACCTCACCTGCTTCTCATGCCCCGCGCCTCCAAATGTCTGTCTGATGCCCGTCTGCAGGATGTTAGAGAGTCCCTCCATGCTGAAACGCTGCAGGTCACACATGCCCACACACACACACACACACACACACACCATCATTACAAGCTACTGATCATCAATTCTGATCAACCTGAAAGACTGAAGTCTCATGAAGAGTACCAGACTTTCAGCATCTCATTCAAATCACGTCGCATTGAAACGTGAATTCATGGCAAGAAACAGTTTGCTTGTAATGTTCATTTCAATGTTTCATTTGCATCATTAAACTAACATGCGTGCTCCTTCAGTAATGCAGCCTCAGGTAGCCAGCAGTCACCTCATAAAAAACCCTGCTGCTGTGCTGTCTGCATGGAAATCCATTAGGTTGTGTCTCTGTTACTGGACAGGGGCAGACGGGATTGGAGCGAAGACAATGGGCCACTCTCACTTCAAGATTTTTCCTGGAAGATGCTCCAGGCTAATAGACCTGAGATCCATTAGGCTAACAGTCAGTGCAGAGGGAGAGCTGTGAGGCACTGGGGGTTCACCTTTCTCTTTCAGTTACACTGAAAGGATTCAACATGAAAGCTGCACAAAAATCTGAAACATCAGATCGACTGAGACTTGTGTGCACTAGTGGACTGGAGGGGTCAGACATGGGTTTAATAAAACTTCATGAAGTGTCGCCTACAGTGGCCCAATGTGCATGTAGACTAGATGCAGAGCCATAAAGGCTCTCATCACTAACATTCATATGAACACCACCTCCATCTGCTCCATCTGTCTCTTTCTTATGTGAGTGCAGTGGCCATCAAAAGCACAGCTGTTTGAAGGGAGCTGATGAGTGTCGTGTGATGGATTTGCTTTCAGTCTATCTGCCACGACTTATGTCCTTCAGCAGTGACATGGGTGCAGTAGCTAACACGAACATCTCATGGCCTCAGTGGAGTCAAGAAGAGCTCTGCGGCCTTGTGGTTGGACTGTCTGCCCTTGGACTGGGAGGTCGGGGTTTAATCCCCCAGATCGTGCCAAAGACAATAAAAATGGTACCTGGTGTCTCCCTGCTTGGCACTGAGCATCAAGGGTTGGATTGGGGGTAAGACATGCTAGCTTCATAACCAGGGGCTGTACTTGTTCATAAAGCTGCCTCACACTACAGACCGTGATGTCTGATTCAGCATTTGCATGTTGTATTTTCCATCTAGCCACACTGGTGGTGCTGCGTTTCTCTTATGTATATTTTGTGCATTTTTGATTTGTATTAAAATGTTTCTCCCTGACCTAAGTGCTAAACATTATAAAATCATAATTGCATATTTGAAGTAACGGTTCCTGTAAGGTGGAGTTGACCAAAGGAAATATGTTTTAATTAAGATCACTTCTCTATCATTTCTGTTTTAAGTGATCTCATAGAAATCCACCGTGAACTGATCCTACATGCTCTGCTTTGAGTGCAGATCCAAAATCTGTCCAACATGTTGTCTGCGTCATGAGGCGTTGTCTCAGTTAATTTAAAACAACAAAAAAAATGTAGCTAACATTTCTGCAGTTCCATTTTCGGTAAATCTGGTCCATTGTGGTTTGATTACTGTAAATTTAGTGAAAGTGATGACAGCACAAGCCTGCAGAGCTCCTGCGTTCAAAGGATCTAAATTGCAGCACACACTCACAAGATGTAAATAATTAAGAGACATGTAAAGCATTCAAGGCCACCCCCCACTCTCTGCTCATTACCTTAACAGGCATGCTCCCTGTCTTCTCTGTGGCGCCCGTGCTCCCTATGTTAACAGATGCCATCCCTCCACCCTGCAGGCTCAGGGCCTTGTCCCGGCGCCGGCGCTTGCTGCTGTCTCGCTGCTCCTTCTGCCTGTTTTGCACCTCCATCAGAGCTGTGATGAATGTGTTCTTCACCTCTTTCTCAAACTCAAGCTCGTCACGGCGAGCCAGTTGACTAACCAGTTCCTCCGAGTACTCACGGATGGCAGCCTCGACCCGGTGCAGAAGCTCGACCAGTGCTGAGCTGGGCATCAGGCTCAGGCCTGTGCAGCAGATGAAGGAGGTGAGAGAAACAGCTGGGACGGTTTTTTTTGGTTAATAAGTATTGGTTTTGTCTTTTCTTTTTTTGCCATAGGTTCAGACAGAATGCTAAAACATATAGGCTGCAGACTCAATAAAAGTGCAATAAATAATATAGAATTATGTGATGTAAAAATAAGCACTATTACTATCAAAGTCAAATTCATTTACGCATGTTCAGTGACAAGTTGCTATTTGGCTGAGCACACCTGTCCTCCTGAACTCTCACCTATGCACCTGCTGTAATCACATGATTAGTCTAACATGCATGTTACTGGATCACAACCTGGCATGTGGAGGAGCTCCTGAGACTTTAAGAATAGAGTCTAAAATTTATGAGAAAAAAGTTGTAAATTTATGAGAATAAACTCTGAGATTTATGAGAGTAAAGTCAGAATATTCAGAGAATAAAGTTGTAAATTTATGAGAATAAATTTCCATTAATTTACAATAATAAAGTCTTAATTTTAGTTGCTAAGGCCTAGCAAGCCTAACAGCTAAGCTAAAGTTCATGGCTGAAGTCTGGGGACAGCAGCTGGCTTCTTGAATATTCCTTTCAAAGTCCTGATACTGATGATAATGTGGGACTGTGTGCCAAAAAATAAAGTATTTCCATATTTGTGAAATCTATACTAAAATACAACTTCAAAAAGGGCTCCATTTACCTCATTTTGATGCAGGAGACTGATACTTATCCTCTAAAATAACACAGCGGAAAAATTTACGGCTTTAATTTATGACTTTATTCTCGTAAAATAATTCTATTCTTGAAAAATTACAACTTTATTCTTATAAAATTAAATTAACGACTTCATTCTCGTAAATTTAAGACTTTATTCTCAGTCTTGGAATTTTTATTTTCTCTCAGCGTGGCCCTAATGCTCCGTCATACCTGACTCGATTATTTTAAGTGACTATAATAACCACTGATGCATAACTCTTCCACCTCTTGTCCTAAGTAAGATTTGAAGATCAAACATGAGGGTAAAAAAAATTTATATAAGATGGATGGTCAGTGTGTTGCAGTATGTACATGTTTGTTCTTGACCTCTGTGTCTGTGGGCTTATCCGACATGCTTCAAGGAGAAATATGACTGTAACCTAACAGGTACCAGCATCAAAAATACTGATCTTCCTTATTATTCTCCAGTTTTACCTTCATAGGAGCAGTTGTTGTTGGAGGCCTGTGACAGCTGCCTGATCTCTTCCAGCAGAGAGGGGTTGTTCCTGGAGGAGCAGTGGCTGCTCTCCTCTTCATCTTCTTCCTCAGTTTCGCCGGGATCTGGGGAGTTCTCCATCATCTCGACTATCTCCTCAATGACCTTGAAGAGAGAATGAGAGTGTAATGGCGTAACATCGATGGAAGGATACAGGGCGATGGACAGGAAAGAGACCAGGAGACGGGGCAACACATCCGTAACCATCCGTCTGTCAGTAGAATGTCAACAGCCTCCTTTACACAAATCATACCTGAATCTGTTACTGATGTCTACACAGAGGCTCAGTAATGAACAGCAGAGTCTGCACTGAATTTAAGCAAGCGTCTTGTGCCAACATTTGTACTTTAGCAGTCAAACACTCCACACTGTCATACATCACATGGATAGTTATAGCGTGCAAAACAGTCAGCAAAACCCTTATTAGGTACTTTGTAGGAAATACATCGTGTGCAACATATGCACATGTCACTCCATGTAAAGATGAACTCTGTAGAGAGCGCCGAAAATGTTACGTCTAGCGATGCAAAGACTGTCTCTTTTCCTCAGGGCTCTGTGTTTTGTCCCTTACTGTTTTCAGTCACTTTGACAGGATGATGATACAATAAATTTATTCATGAGTTCACCCCCGACAAGAGACTAGAAAGCTAATCTATAATCCCGAGTTGATTTTGTCAAGATTAGATCATTTCTTTTATTCTGTGGATGCACAGGAGCACTTTTTCTCCCCCATTCTAATCTGTCTGCTTTGGCTGGCATGTGGCATTTTGGGGCGGCTGTAGCTCAGTAGTTAAAAAGGGTCATCTACCAATCAGAAGGTCGATGGTTCAATCCCAGGCTCCTCCAACATATCAAAGTGTCCTTAGGCAAGATGCTGAATCCCAAAATGCTCCCGATGGGCTGTGCCACTGGTGTGTGAATGTGTGTGTGAGTTTACGACGAGCAGGAAGCAACCTTGCCCCCAGTGTGTGAATTGGTGAATGTTTATTTGACTTGTAAAAGTGCTTTGAGTGGTTGAAAGACTAGAAAAGCACGCTACAAATACAGCCCTTTTAAAATTCAAAAGTGATTTAAAAATTCCACTGTTTATCCCGAAAGCACTGCTAGGCCCCAGCCCATCCTATAGTTTTGACCTTTTCACGTCTGCTGACCATCAAAAAAGATAAAAGACTGATAAAGCTTCACAAATACTTAGATGTGATGATGGTTTTTTCCGATAAACAAGGTTATTGTAAAACAATTTTAAAAAGTTTAAAAAGTTGCAGATGAAAGGTGGAAAAGACAAAAGCAGCATCCTGCACTCAGCTTTAATTTTAATTACTACCATAGACAGGACACACACACACACACAC
>JAQLOL010000006.1:578664-589278 GCA_029783665.1 Naso thynnoides | reverse complement strand
TCTTTTTTAACACAAGTATCTGTACTTGTACTGAAGTAAAGAATGTGCGTACTTTCGGCACTTCTGGGGTTTTGTTAGGGTTAAGTGAAACAGTTACATTGTTGAGAGCTGACAGATATGTTGCTGAAATGTTATAACATACTCTCTCTAAATATAAATATAAATATGCACTATAACTATAACTAACTATAACTATAAACTATCTGTAGGTTGACTATCCACATTAATTGTTACCATCTAATGACTTTACACAGAATAAGTGAGGGTGATTGAATGACCACCTTTCATTGTGCCTGTTGTTGGTTTGTTAGAAGTGAGTAAAATATGAATGAACATTGAGCCCCTGGTGTGTGAATCACCTCTGAATGACGTCTGTTCATAAGTAAAGACATGCAGTGAACGTTAATGGAATTCCTTCAGTAGACGGAGAAAAGTAGCCGAGCATTTTGTTTGTGTTTGTGTTGTCAGGTGCTCCTTAAAAAACAACCCCACCCCATCATTAAGCAAAAAAAATGAGTGGATGATTGAGGTGAATTTCTTAGCTTATGAGACAGAATTATTATTCTGAAGACAAATGAATTAACACAACGTATGTCCAGTTCATCTAACAGAGTATACGAATGTCTAGAATATGTTTGTGTGGAACAGAATGTGGACTAAAGCAGTGAAAAAGGCTAGTTTGATCTGCTGGCTGATCCTGGCGGTTGTGTGGTCTCGTGTCCTGTGCTCTGAGGTATGCTTGGTAGGAAGTGAGAACACCTTCATCTGTGAGGTGAGTTTCTCGGCAGAAAAGAGACGTTGCTGGCGAAGAGGAGCCCATAAAAGGTGCTGTAAACAGAGACCCAGGGCTTTTGGGGGGGATTGGCTCAGCACAAGAAAGATGACCCAAAGATGGGGTTTCGTGTATCAACTCTTTTTGTATTCATCTTTTTGCACTGGAGTAAAATGTTGGAAAACGTAGCAGCTATCATTTTGATCTGATTTGGTATGATTAAAAGTTTTGTAATTTTAGAGGGAATTCTTCTTGATCTAAGCATACACAGATGATTCTCGTTTATATGGGCATCACGATCACTAGTAAAAATAATCAAAACTTGTGTTAGAACCAGGACTCAGTGCTGCTATTCCGGACCGATATGTCCGACGTTAGCATTTATTTGTACTTTTTATGGAGTAAATAAGGATTTTTGGTTCTGGATCCGCTTTTGAATTCTTCAACGTACATTTGTTGTCATCACAGATCTGTTTGTCAGCAGGGCAGAATGCTTACTAATGCAGACTGAACTGACCCATAGCTAGAGAGTATACCAAATCTGAATGCTGCATTTTAGTGTTATTCCCCCTCATGGATAATAAATACAATGACAGCATCTTTTATTCATGGTGTTGTTTTTTCCATCTGGATGTAGCTAGTTTTATTTTGGAATGGAGGCTTATTGCATGGTTGTGACCTTGTCCTCGAGGGCTTTCAGAGGAGGGTGGCATGGTCCAGGTCTATGTTGTCCATGCTGGCCAAAATAGCCTTCTGATCCTCTCGTGGTTGGCGGCGGTACAGCAGAGCAGAAAAGCGGGTATATGGGTCATGGAGGATGGGCCGTTTCTTCTTCTTGCGGAGGTAGAGAGCTTCTTCGGGCTGGAGTACCTGAGAGGTGTAGGCCTGGTGGGTCTGAGAGGTGGACACACCTGGTGGAGGGGAGATGAAAGTCATTGCTGCCAGAAGTCAGAGTGGCAGTTTACAGGCAATTCTGCTCAAAATTCCCACTAAAACAAAAGGTTTGTGCCAAGAAAATGCAATTAGTCAAGTTTATAGGCGTAGTAGGCAGTTTTTTTCTTGCCAGGCTGAGATATGCTGAACTGTTTTCTCACTCAAACTCTCTATTTAACATCTCTTTATGAAAATGAACATGTATTTAATATTCTTGTTGGCCGTTTATAAAAGACTTACGGCACTGTTCACTTACAGTCACAGCGTGGTTAACAAACCACACATGGTGTCACCAGTCCTTAAAGCTTACTCTCCACCCTCAACCCCACAGAAGATATTATTTTCCTTGTCAAGATAGGAAGTTAATGACCAGCAGTCACATGATCAGATGTCTGTCTTGGACAAGGAAGGCCTAAGTTCTGGGTGCAGGGGGGGCAAACAGGTGTGGCAGTGTCCTTTTGGTAATGTGGTTGACATAACTGGAGGTGCGTCACTGGCTGCATCACTGCTCATTAAAGGAGCTGCACTGCTTTCAACCCGAAGGTACTGCATCAGCCCCGTTTCCACTGACTGGTACAGTGCAGGTGGGTGCTGTTCAGAAAGGTTCTTCTAGATCTGGCTTACATTGTCACAGCTGACTGTATCCGTACTTGATGGATGGAATATATGCCTAATGAGTATGTGCTGTGCTGCAGGAGCGTGCTGCAACAGCGTTACGGTGCAAATTATTCACCTGCATAAACAAGTAGAAATTCAAGTGCATAAAATGTATGAAGTAAAATGTTATAATATAAAATGTTTGAAGATCCAATCGCTACTAAAGCAAATGTCATCATGCAAGAAGGACAAACGCAAATGAATTATGTTAGAAGTTCAGACATTTCACTACCGTACATGATATGCATGTGTGACAAACAAATGCTCTTAAAGGAGAACTCCGGCCATTTTTGACCCTTTCTCGTTTTCCTGAGGGTCATTCAGTGTTGGGGGTAGCAAAAAACGCGACTAAAAATGATGCCACCAAACCGGAGTTATCCCTTGGCTAACGGAGCTTCAGGATAGCTATAACGCTAACTAGGGGGGCAAGCTTTTCAACCGTATTGTGCCTCTAAACACACCGCATCACTCAGTGGAAATGAGGCCATAAAGTCGTGCGGTCTGCGTGGTACACTCAGAGGTGAGCTTCCCTCCCTCCGGGACATTTACAGCAGACAGTGTGTCAGGGAGGCCAGGAGGATCATGAAGGAGTCCAGCCACCAAAGCCACAGACTTTTCCAAATGCTGCCATCTGGCAAACGGGCATCAAATCCGGCACCAACAAACAAAGACACAGCCTTTCCCCAGGCCATCAGGCTCCTCAATAAATAACCCCCCACATTTATCACACAGCCCAAATGAGAACACACATACACACACACCATCCTTCCTTCCACACTATCATAACAACTACGGCTATTGTTGCTCCACACCGTATTGTGTGTACGTTTCTATATTATTATTATTATTATTATTTACGATTATTTTTATTTAAATCTTGATGTACTGACACTGTTGATACTTACAAAATAGCAACCCGACACCGGTGTGGAACAAAAACATTTGCACTTAACCAAATTACCAACACACCTGGAGCTGCGCTGAGACCAGCTTTGAGCCAGTACCAAAATAAAGCCCTTAGTCATGTGTTCTTATTCAGATAAATATTTAGACAGTTACAATTAAAACAACAATAATAATCATGATAGCAAAACAGATAGAAGAACATGGAGCTGGAACTTTGTGGTCCTAAAATCATGAAAGGTAATGCACAAACATTTTTTAAGTGTATCTTAAATGATAAATGACATGCTGTACACTTCTTGAACTTTAAGAGACACTCTCAACCTGTAAAGGAAAGTACTACTGAGTTTGTAAAAGTAGTTGTAAAACGTCCTCTGTGACTTTGAAAGGATCACTCCAACTTTCGAAAAACATGTTCAGATGTTATTCAAATGGGTGAACAGGGGATTTTTTTGCTCTCACATCTCCTGACATCAAAACTGAAGATTTCTGATGAACTATTTTGAAATTACAGTATGAAGTATTACATAATGCATTATATAATACATAGCATTACAATTTTTGTGGCAAATTGCAGTAAAATATTAGTCAGCTCCAACCTTTCTGCCAAGTCTTGACAGTTTTTGAGGCCTTGGGCACACTAGTTTGTCACAGTCAGACTCATCTCCACAGCGCTGACACACAGCTGAGATGAGACTGGATGGATGCATCAATTTCCATTCCACAGAAAAAAAAACACTTTGACTTTTTAAACCAGTCACAACTGTCTTGTGCTCTTCTCAGCTCAGGATGCAGTGACAGTGCCACTGCATTATAGTTACACACAGGTGGAAGGGAAAAGAATGGTGGCTGAAATAGCTGCGCAGTGGCAGGTTTACACCCACAGTCCACATATGATGAGTTAGACGACAGGCTAGTACACGGACAGAAATGCAATGATTTTCACTTATTGACACTACAAATAAATATGACACCATAAATAATGCACCTACAAGAAACCAACGAGAGAAGTGTTTTACCTGTGGTCATCATGATGTGGCAAGTGTTTGCATATATCACTGTGTAAAAAGTAGAGCTCACACCTGCTTTCTTTCTGGTTTTGGAGTTATTGTTGTTCATCGTCATCTTCTTGGCCTTTTTAACACGTTGGTATCTCAGTGCATCAATCCTCTCAGACCCCGAAAGGGCACTCTGCGCACCTCGATGTTTTCTGGATAAAGAACAGAGAGAGGGGAAAACAGGTAACTCCAGGCCAAACCAAGCCAGTGGACTGTGTTTCTGCACTACGGAGCGCAACAAAACCAGAAACCCACACGGTCTCAAATCAGCACTGCTCGTGCTCAGCAAGAGGTGCAGCACATCACCAAAGGATCAATGTGAGACGCCCAAAGAGCTGTTCTCTGAAATACAGCAAAAGTGATCAATTCTGCTATTTCCAAAACCTGCTACGTCATCTGGATTATTAACAGCTAACAGGTACATTCAGATTAGTGATGATTTCAATTAAACAAATGAGTTTATAAAAATCCAGATGGAATTTTAAATTGTGCACGTTGAATTTTCATTGCCCGTCAGGGACATCTAAGATATTTTGCTCAAATTGATCCAAACAATCTCTATCCAAAGAAAAGCAGTGTTACACAATCCCTGAAACAACCTACTGATGTACCTCATGATGTACAGAACGGTGAGAAACGTTTCTGAGAAGATACAACATTTAAAAGGACTTGCACTGTTGATTTCAGAGGAAATTCGGCAAAAATTCTCAATATTTTGAGCAAAATGGAAGCGAGACATTTCAATTTATGGTACGTTGCAGATTTTATTGATTGTTTTAAAAATTAAATACATCCCACTCTGAAAATAACAGGTGCAAATGTTTCCTTGGTGTTGAGAGTAAATTTTTCAGCTGCTCATGATAGCATCTACAGATCTCCATCCCATTCATGGAGGCACTTATGACTTGGCAGCCCACAGATTTCTGCCACAAACACACACTTGATTCTCTCAAGGCACAGAAAACAATTAGCATTACAGAGAGGCCATCTTCCCACCGTGGCTGCAGAGAGAAACCAAGGGTCGTTAGTAGAGGGGGAGAATCACAGCTGAGCAACAAAGCATCATCAATATGTATTCATAGACATGGATACTGTCTACAATGGGCTTCACCATGCTGACAGGGGGAGAGATGGCGGGAGGGGGAAATGACTACTCGGGAACAGTCACATAATGAAAAATAAGCCAAAGAAAAGCGAAGCACTAAGACAACAAATGTAACAAGAATTTATCCATAGAATTGTTTCTTTTTTTTGAAACGGAGGAGCAATATTTAGCGATGGCATGCATGGCAGTTTGCACATGGAACACGACTTTAAAGGGGAATACATTCAAAAGCACTTCACTGGGCCGTCCACTTAAACACTGGGGTCCTCAAACCCCCTTTGTGCCCCCCCTCCCCGTGCAAGCCCTTGGCAAAATGTTTGTTCCTTAGGATAGAGAGAAGTGCATAAGCGGTTTTGGCAGGACACTTGCTTCACATGGTAGTGAGAACTGTTCTGCAGTCCAAGCTTACAAGTGCAATTGTATACTTACAGTATATGGTTTAATTCATGCTCTATACAGATGCTTTATACAGGGAATTAAGGCCATGTGTCCACTAGAAATCTGCCTCAGTTATTCGAGCCAAAGAAACGCTTAGGGAAGAGCTGGTCACGGCTCTACTGGTGGTTGCTGGTGAATTTTTGATAAAACCTGTAATTCTCTTTAACTTCCTGTAACTAATGTGCTGAGGAATTTTCACATGCTAAGCTTCCATCAATGCCAGAAACATGCAACAGCTTTTCTGCTTTCTGTTAATGTTAATTAAAAAAAAGAGCTGTGAATGATGGCTCCCAGTGGACACACAGCTTAATGTGACGTCACAACGCCAATCTTACAAAATATTTCTTGGAGATTGGGGTCCAAAATATTTTCAATTGGTGTCTTAAAATAGCATCTGTAAAATATTAATGTGTCACGCTTGAGGAGAATGCTAAGAAAGTTTTTAGAAAATGATAAAGAATTTCTATGTGGAAGCACATAGATCATCCTTTTATAAACACTCAGTATGCAACACCTACAAAAGAAGACAAAAGATAACAACATAAATTGGTGATCATACATGCTGAAAACAGCATATTTGTTTTACATTATGAAAATTCAACATTACCTGGTTGTAAGTCATGCTCTGCCACTGTGTGTGTGGCCATTCATGGACTATGCTATTTGTTATTATTTATCGTAGGAAGTCATAGCAATTTCTTTACTGGCTGTTCCTTTAAACCCTGACTAGTTCAATCTTTAGACTGACAGAAAGAGGGAGGTCAGGATCACCTAAGTCACTTTGCTAGGTGTTGTGTCCAAATATTAAGTTGTAGAAATGGCATATTCAAGCAACAATATGTACCTTGACCGCAACCCTGTGGCTTCGAAAAATGAAACTTAATGATGCTCATTAATATGTTTTACAAAACAGCAATTTCAGTAAAACTGGGTCATATTTTCTGGAGAAAATGTCCTCTGGTTTTCCCCCAATGTCCTCCGACTGCTTTGTCTGTCTGCAGCCTTTTCTTTAGCGGGGCTGTCCCCAACAATGGCCTGCTGCTGCAGCCACAGCTTCAGTCTGCAGGCAGCCTACATGTTGCTTTCAGGAACCTCCATGAATCAGAGAGTTGAGGCAGAACAGTCGTAGGACATCAGAGGGAAAACCAGAGGACATTTTCTCTTTAGAATACCTGGTTTTACTAAAATTGTTGTTTTGTGTGACGTATTAACGTGCATTGTTAAGTTTCCTTTTCAAAGCTGCCGGTTACATTAAAATAGTGTTGCTTTATGGGGCGCCTCACTAGCCTGGCTCCGCCTTCCTTTACAGAGAATCAGTCTGGAAACAAGGTCCATCTTTAGAATTGCAGAGACAAATTTTTGGCCGGACCGATCAGTAGTTTGATGGCGTAAAAGTCAAATGCTTGTTCGCATTAGTTCAATCATGGCAGAGGCCTATGGCTTTGGTTTACCAGGCTACAAAAAACCACTCATCATTGAAAACTACGGAATATTAAATACAAGAACTGCTCCGACCAGCCAGATAGCAACCTTGGGGACATGAAATGTACTGCTTTCTTTGAGATTACTATACATAGAGAAGAATAGGAGCCTTTAGTAGAAGTCTTTGTACTGATCTGTGCTATGCAGACAGGAGACCCATGCAGCCTCGAATACAACGCAACAGGTTAAAAAAAACACCATAAAAAGTACTGAAACTGATGAAAATAGCAAATATTACAACACAATATAACAACATCTATGTGATTATTTTACAACTTGTGGAAAAATAACATTAGCTGCCACTCGTCTCGTCTGTAGCCTTCAGGCTACCAATGTTTGAAGCACTGTCTCTGGGGAGCGAGAGGGCGGGGCTTCTGCTGTTAGCAGTTAGCTGCGGTTTGTAGATGCATCTATTGGGTGATAATGAGGTTTTATTTCAAACAAAAAATGTCTAATTGTCCCTTTCTGTGATGCGTGGTGGGTCAGAATCTAAGTCACTGCTCATGCAATCGAAAGCCTCAAATGACTCACCCAAAGGTGACCGTCTCACCTACAGTAAATAATGCTAATTTTTCTTACAGTTCATACCAGAGACCACAGACACCCTGAGAAAGACTGACATCTTACTGGGGGCCTCATGGTAATCCGCTACAATCTCCTTGGAAACCAGTCAGGTCGTGTAGTGGGCGAGACAGGCGTAAGAGCCTACCGACGTCGCTATGCTAGAGCCCCACTGAGAGCAAGATTAGCTCATAAAAATTGGACTGGATCAAGCAGCTTCCATTCTAAAGAAGATGGCTGATTGGGATAGATGGTTAACAAAAAAAGAGAAAGAGGGTAGGAGGCACAAACTGACTCCTTCTCGATATCTACAGTTCCTTTGTTTGATTGCTGTGCCTTGACCGTGCATTTGATAGCAAGGGCCAGTTGCTGAAGCTGAGCAGTCTGTAGTGCATTCTGCTGCGTCTTGGTTGGTGTAAATGGGTGTCAGTTTGGGACACACACCAAGACGTCTACTTTCACATGAGGATTTGAGGTGAAACTGGTAAGGTCATCAACTACCACTTCAACAGCGGAGAAGAAAGAGGAATCGCTGTTCGTGATCTGCTGCTGGGAACAGACCAGGGATATAGAGAGGGGAGTAATAGTAGTAGTTGTAGTTGCAGTAGTAGGTGGACATAGCTTAAACTTAAATGCACTCAAAAAAATATAGTTGGAGCAGTGCTGACTCAAGCCCTGTTTATGCTTGTTGGAGTAACTACACAGTGCATGCACCTAAAATGACATCAAAGTTCTTTAGAATAAGATTGACAGCATGATGCCCAAAAAAACTAATGACAGAAACTAACTTTTTTTATACCATGGTCTTGGTGAATACTCAAGTCTGATTGTGTCAATTAACTTTCAATGTACAGACACCTATGGAACTCCTCAAGTAGTTCCAGTTAAACAGTCCATTCGCTGTTCCAAATTAATGTGCTTCAGCCGCAAACTCTGCAAATTTACAAACAAATTAAATGAAAAAAATCTGAATATCTTTCTTCCAACACTGTGTAGTCCTGAAGTGTAATGTCCTCTGAGCACCACAGGATGGTGCTCATAACACATGAGCTGCAAGAAGTAGCCTACACTCTGATATCAGTAAAATAAAGTGGTTAAACTAAGTGTCCGCTGGCTAAACTGTCCAGTGTTGAGAAATGGTTCTCTCAGGAAAAGCTGAGGAAGCCCTGTGCTTGATTTGAAAAGCTTAGTGACTGAGTCTGTGTCACTGTCCATCTGTTCAGCTCTGTAACGTAACTCCAGGCTGCAGTCGATAATACAAATGTTTGCCAGTCATTTTCTTCTTGAAATTTGTTATTGATTTAGGGACAATGACATGGCTGACTGTCCAGCTAAACCTGTTGTTAAACATCATGGCCAGTTTGTCCACCGTGCACAATGTTATTGCCGTTGAATCTTACTAGCATACCATTAGCTCTCTGGCTAACAGCTGAGCGGACTAGTTTATCTCCAATTGCTACATCACATCCATAGCCCATCCTATTTACTGAAGTATTGAACTATGTTTTCATTACATAAGAACTTTTTGGGATTGCAATGATTATTTCAGTTATTGAGGTCTAAGTTATTGCTTGTTCAAAACTTTGAATTTTGACCTCAAAACGCATGAAAATATAAATGTATGGTCTAATTATTATTTGCTTTGGTAAGTGACCATGGTATTAGCAAGATAATGCTCTTCAAGGTGTCCATAATCAGGGATAAATGGATGACGCATTGGACGGTTCACGCCTCCACTTCGTCCATTCATTCCTGATAATGGACACCTCGTCAGGCATTATTCCTTACTTAACAATTTTCTAAACGCTCAACCTTTGTTTAATTAAAAATGAATCTGTATTTCCAAAATGAATCATTACTAGGACTAAAGTTGTGCTTTTAAATATTTTTCCAAAACAGCAACTTTTTTGTGATATAGTTTTTGCAGGTAATTTGTCACCATCACAATGTCTTAAAATTATTGCCAAAAATGGCCACCTGTGTAAGCCCTCCATCTCTTTAATTGAAAAAAATTCAGGTTTTTGGGTGAAGTTATGTTTTTACTGTGCTTAACCAACAGCAAGCCGACTGCATTGTGGCCTGTAGTATCCCCATGAATAGGTTTTATAGATAGAGTTTTTAAGTAATCACAATTCTTCCACTGGATTGAGGTGCTGCATAAGAGATTGTGTAGCCATATGTAGTCTATGGTGTTCTTCACTATTTGACTTCTGAATTTAGAATGACAGAGTATTTTATTTGGTCTTTTCTAAAAATGCTGCAACAGCTATCATGATAAGCATTAAAACCACTGTGTGCACTTGTAACATGCAGCTGTCTACAGGAGCCGATGCCATGGTGTCACACACAAAGCTTTAGTTAATGGAGAGCTATTAAGCTTTTCCATCTTTTCTGACCTATAAATTCTGTTACAACATCAGATACTCGTATTAAACGACATCAAAGCATCACATAGTTAGGCTCATACATTTGGCAGTGAGCCCTGCAGGCTGTTTCAGTCGGCTCTGCACGCTGTGTTTTAGTGTTTTTTTTAAAAATAGTTTTACAGTGATAACTAGAAAAGCACTCGGAAAGTGAAGACCTCCGCCAAGGCAGCTCACCCCCGCCCCAGACGCTGATCCAGTACCAGTAGCATAACGGAGTAACGTGAGTAAGGGAGGGCGGGGGGTGCTAGATAAACTTGGAGGTGTGGCGTGAGAGCGTGT
>JAQLOL010000006.1:565881-578564 GCA_029783665.1 Naso thynnoides | reverse complement strand
CGCCAAAGGTCCCAAACAGTCAGTGTCTGAACTTCATCATATTTGACATTTACTGTCAACCAAAAGAGAAAGACCACTGTCAAACCCAGATCTTACTGTCTGTAACTAACTCACACACACACACACACACACACACACACACACACACACACACACACTGGAGTCATTCATAGAACAAAGTGTGATGTACAACACAGAACATGTACCTGCTGTTGCTCTTTATATAAAAGTCAAAGACTCGTTTCCTCACTGGGTGAAATTTGTGCTGTTGCTGCTCTCATCAGCAAAACCACGATTAGAAATCAGAAACTGTCCACAGAGGAAGTAAAGAGGAGTCGGGTGTCAGTTTGCAGTACCTGACAGTTTTTGATACAGCAGGTGCCTCATTCTGAAAACTTGATCCAAATAAACATGATGAGAGTTTCAGCACAGTGACATTTTCCTTCTGTGCTCTTTGGTCTTTGTCCAGACTCCAGGACTCAGGGGACGGCCGGGGACGCACCGTTTGGAAGAACACAACGTACAACCAGAATTCACTCTGACAGACTTTGGTTTGCGTGGTGCTGCTGCTTCTGGACTAACTGTGATGCTGTGTTTCCATAGTTACCAGTCTGGAGATGCTGTCCAGAGAAGGAGAAGGTCAGCAGGTGGTCGGTCGGGCCAGTCTGGACATTTTCTCCCCCGTCAGAGAAGGTCAGACTTCCTTCACTCTGCTGCTTTCTGCTCATTAGGACGTCATCGAGTCTGCTGGCCTGAAGGTAGAAGGGAGGGCGCTGCTCCTGCCACCAGAGTGTCAGAGCAAGAGATGGATTGTGGGTAATGTAGATTTGGACAAGGAAGAAGAATGTGTTGAATGTGAAGAAGGCTGTCCGTCCGCAGCCTTTTATTTAGCCGAGCTGTCACCAGCAACGACCTGCAGCTGCAGCTTCAGTCTGCAGGCAGCCGACATGTTGCATTCAGGGACCTCCGTGAATCACAGAGCTGAGGCAGAGCGGTCGGAGGACATCAGAGGGAAAACCAGAGGACATTTTCTTTGTAAAATATGACCTGATTTCACTGAAATTGTAGTTTTGTGCGACAGATTACTGTGCATGTAGTTTAGTTTTTCAAAGCTGCAGGTCGCGTCAGAGTTACAAAGTGTTGCTGTAAATATGAGAAGGTGTTACATGGACTCGTCTGTCTGCTGATGCTTCTTTGCTGGTTACATGTTCGCACGGCGTCAGAGTTGCACAACGTGAAAGACAGCAGCGCACTGAGAAAGTCGATGGTTACCTGCTCGCTGAAGCGCATGCGCACACACTGATGGTGAAACGTGTCATCAAGCTGTGAACTTTTGTGTGTCAGAATCTCATTCAGGTGCAAACTCACAGCGCAAAACTCCGCTGGGAACGCCGCTGACGGCGTCTGCAGGGCGCTCCTACAGCCCGCTGTCCATCTTCCAGACCCCTGCGTCAATCAAAGAGGAGGAGCCAGTCCCTGCTGCTGCGGCTGAACCATGTGACTCCAGAAAGGTGCTGATCTCTGTTTCCAAAAAAAAAAAAAAAAATCAATCAATTAATCACATGTAAGGTTCAATCTGACTGACGTCTTGATTGACAGTCCAATAAGACCAGCAGCTCAAGCCTGGAGGGGGAGGGCCAGACCACGCCCACATCATCCCAGCATACCAATCACAATCAGCCAGCGCCACCCTTCTTCACTCCAGAGCCCAGCCTGAGGAGAGCCAATGGGATTCAAGCTCAGCTAAGCTACGATTCACCTGTCCAGGGAGCTCCACCCACCAACACGGCAGGTAGACAAGACAAACACAGAACTTTCATACTAACCTGAATATATGAGCCTGGGCCCACACCAGAGACTCCGCCCACTCCACTGTGTGGACTTGAGTCTTTCTCCACTTTGAGCCATTCTCAGAGGGAGGGGCTTAGAATTTCCCTAAGCCTTCCTTATTGGTCGTTGACTTTTCAGATTTTATCCTTGAAAACGGTCGTATCGTTGCCAGGGGGGCGTTTCGCCTGCTGTGGAGTGTGGAGACGAGTCTGGCCAACGAAACAACCAAATCCAAAATGTCTCCCCAAGCTATTAAACAAACACACAGATGTTGTTCTATTGTGTTGTGATTAAGATTCAGACCCACCATTCATCACGAGAGAGACAAATAAACGTTTTCCACTTTTAATCACGTCACATTGTCACCGTGAGTGGACGGCGGGACCTACAGCCGTACTTCCTGCGTCTCACTGTCGAGGACCGACAACTATGGGAGTACTAATGTAGCAATACATCTGTGTGTGCGTGCTTTATCATTTGTGTGTGCGTGATTTTTTGCTGCACTCCTGCTGCAGCAGATCTGTGCAGCGATCCGCATGTGTAGTAAAGATTTGTCTGTAACTTCAGCTTTTCTTTGCCCTGAGCTCAGGCTCACAGGCTCACGCTGCCTGGCTGCAGTAGCAGTACGGCCTACACACCACTAGTCGGCGTGTAGCACTCAGTGATGTTAAGCGTGTCGTTGTCGGGGTAACAGATGATCGTCGTGCCTGCGGTGATGTTGAGAGGCGGACCATGATGGGCTCTCGACTGTTTGCTGTTAGTAAAAGTTCATGTTTTAGCAGCAACTTAGTTGTCAGAAGTATTATTGTCTTCTTAAAATAACTGATCAGTAATGTTATCTGTGAACAAGTTACGTTTGCTCAGCTTGTGGGTCACTGAGCAAATACATCAAGTAACGTTAGCACTGGAAGCTAGCTAAGCTAACTGGTCCCATTAACGTTGGCTGAACATGCTGCCCACACAGGAGGTCGTAGGAGGGCGAGTTAAATGTTATTTAGTATTAGATCCAAACGACTGGCCTGTCTCATTAACAGCAGCCATCTGACCCATTTAAGTCACCCTCCTTATCTGATGTGTTTGCTCAGTGACACACAAGCTGAGCAAACGTAACTTGTTCAGATTTGTCTTCACTTGCAAATCTGAATACAGACATACAGATTTTTTTACACACACACAAATCTGATTACGCACACACAGATCTGAACACACAGACACACAGATCTGAACACACAGACACACAGATCTGGATACGCACACACAGATCTGATTACACACACACACATGATAAAGCACGCACACACAGATACATTGCTACAATAGTACTCCCATAGGTTGTGAGTACAGCAGAGTGTGGAGGGGAGGAGCAAGAAAAATAAACAGAGACATACCGTTTTGAGAGAATGCAGAAAATAAAAGAAAGAGAGAGGGCGCAAGTCAGTTTTCTGAAGATCTACAGACTTTATAGTCAGTTGTGTTTAGCAGCTCTATAGGGATTTAAATCAAAATCAAAGACCCAAAATGAGTATGATAGCTCTCCTTAAAATGCAGCACAAGTGAGAGCAGTGGGCTTTCGAGCAAACATGGGAGTAGAGCAGTGGGAGCAGGTCTTACTCATTCTAATTATCTGTAAGTATGTTGTATTGCGACAGTCATGTTTACTAATTCCTTCTTCACATAAATTAAAAAAGTGAGGGGGAAAAGAGCAATTTTCAAGCTTAATTACAGCACACTACTAACTAACTGGATGTCAAGTTCAGTGATCGGTCTTTTGGTGTAGCTGCAGAACCTCAACAGGGTAAATCAATAAAGAAAGCAGTAAAGGGCTGAGCTTGCACAAATTACCATCAAATTACAGTCCACTGGGCAAATTATTACATAATTAACAATATTTAACTTTTGGCCATGGCATAAAGGACTCAACTGAGATAATGTTATCTCTTAAGGTTTCTTAAAGTGTTTGTAAATGGATTTTGAAGCTTAAACCTTTAAGTTTTAGTATAATTCAGTTTGGCCCTGCACAGACTGTGGTCTGGGGCTTTTGCACCAAAAAACTGTCCTTCGATGTATTAATTATCAGTTGATAATCTTTGCTTAAGTAATTTTCAGAATAATGAACCAAGTAATCATAAATTCTTAAATGAATGTTTAAATAGGTTGAGGCTCATGATATTTCCGTTCATAACCCTGAGGACAATGTATCTGTAGTGAGGTAATTTTATTAAAATATAAGAAAAATTCCATGTAAATGTGTTCAGTTAGCAAACCACTCAAGCATGAAGTCATGTTGGTGATACATTTCCGACCTACTCTATTACATAATCTGACAGATGGAATATGCATATCAGTCAGAATGCATAATGTACTGAAGACTGCAGAACTTAAAAAGCATAGCTACTTTGAGAAAAAGGAAAAAGGAAAGAACTGAAATAAATTACACGTGTTGACTGAAGGAAGGAACAAATCAAGCAAAGACTCAAAGTCTTGTATTCCCCTTTAAAGGACGAGGTGATCAAAAAAGTCCCACCTGCTAACCCCCCCCTTTCAGACATGGATCCAACCCTTACCTATTGCGGTGTAGAGGACCTGGTCACAACAACGCTGCCCAGATAGCTGAGATCAATCAAAAACAAAGCAGGTAAGACTCCAGGAGTCATCAAGAACCACCACACTGCCCCTAATTCATAATGATGGAGACATTGCAGTACATGAGAAGCGGACAGGCCCTGTGACACACTTTGCCAAACAACCTCTTCTTGGTAGTCAGACCTGGGACTGTCCTGGGGGCAATTCGAGAGGTTGGGGAGAGGAAGGTTACAGAAAGGGAAGGGAAAGTAGGGCAGGAAAAAATCTGAGAGGTTGGAAGGTAAAGGAAAATTGATCATGCAGTCAGGTTACTAAGGCTGAGGATGGGCCGCAGGGCCTGCCAAGATGGACTCTTCTTAAAGCACCCCTCCGCATGAAAAAGGCATCTTCAAAGGCTTGGAGCTAGACATAACAATGGGTGTTTGTTGTGTCTGGGGAATCAATTTGATGGATATTATGGGATTCCTCCTGTTAGGTGAAAGCAGGGTAACGCATGATACAGATGGAAAAACAGGGATCCTGTGGTTTCCCAGGCTTTTAGGGGCTTGTGCCAAACAAATTACACAGAACACTAGCGTATTTTTCATCTGGATGGACTGAAGCCCCAAAAGGTCTGAAATGTAATCTGTGAAGCAAATGCATTCTATTGTCAATTTAACAAATATTTGTTCCATAATTTGGACATTTAGGTCTTTTCACTAGAAAATAAAATGTATTCCTCAGTGCATTTACTTTGGACCACTGCTTCACAGATTCAATGATTGAATACCTCTAAATTGGTGTCTTACATGAAAAGCAGCATCAACTAAATTTATTAAGCTTAAAACTTCTAATCAATGAGCTCATCAAATGAATCATCACATTAGCTTCCCTTAAACCAAACAGGTGTCACTTCATATTAAAGTGTTAACAAATGAAAAAAAAAAACACCACTAAACTATAACTAACTAATTTGCCACAGAGATGACAGAAAAAAAAACTGATGGATATTAAACAGCACTTCAGTGACCAAAATGTCAGAGCAACTTTACACATTAAAGCATCATGGGTTTGGGCAGATGACTCAAATGGTATCCCTCTCTGCATGCCTGATGCACCTACCCTGAAGCTGACAACTGGGGTGGAGAGGGCTCAGATGGAAGGATCTCCTCCTCAGTCCTCCTCTGAGATGGCACCTGCCCAAATATGTTGCTGCTTTCCATGGGGGGTGATGGGGACTGGGAAGCTGGGTAGCTGGTTGCAGAGGTGGCAAAGGTCATTTGGGAACGGTAGCTGGGACTTGCTCTCCTGCTACCCTGGCCTTGAGCGGGTGAGGAGGAGGGGGAAGATCTCCTTGAGAAGCTGGCTGTGGAAGGAGGAAGGAGGGTAATCTCAGACATCTCTGGGGGTATGGGAGGTTGGGCAGCACTTGGACGTGGCCGGGGACGTACTACAATTTCTGGGGAACCCTCGTGAGAACTAAGGGGGCTTTGGGTGAGGGGTGAAAGACGGGAGGGCTGGAGAACCACCTGATGCCTGCTAGAATCCATCCGACGAGCCTGTCTGGGACTAAAACGAGGGGTGGTTTCAAACCATCGTGTGTCCAGGCTACTGAATGTGCTAGGGACAATATGGGCCATTGGATCGGTGTAAGGCAAAACTGGCACACCCATACCGTGGCCTGTGTGTCTTAGCTGCCCTAAATGTGCCTCTTGCATAGCTAAATGCTTGGCTGGAGAGCCATGAGGCTTGGCCTTGCTAGGAGACTTGCTTGAGTGGCTCTTTGGGGCCTCCAGTGGCAGGACAGCTGGGTAAGTGGGCATTGGAAGGGTCGAGGGCTGGAAAGCACTAAGGGGAAGAACATGAGGGGGAGGAGGATAAGGAGAGTCGTGGCGAAGATGCAAAGGGTGATGTGGTGGAAAAATGAATGGGGGCCCCTCCAGACTTGCAAAGGTGAAATCCAGTCCCTGCCAAATCTCGGGAGAACGAGAGGAAGAAGTGAGTGTCAGAGGAAGAGGGAAACCAGAGACAGCATAATGTGGGTAATCACCCTCCCCCATTTCTTCAGGAATCATGGGGTGACCAAAAGGACCTTCAGCAAGGTATGGAGGGGACGACATGACAGAGCTTAGGGAGCTGGTATCAGGCATGTAAAAAGGAGGTGGGGGATCATGATCCCCGGGAGGGGCGAGATAGCCATAGAAAGCCCTGTGATGGAGTGAGCCTCGGATCTGCCCTGTGGCCTGGAGCCGACTGCTCTCCATGATGGTCATACCTTCGAAGGGCCTCTGAAAACGAGGGCTGTAAGCTGGAGGTTGCAGGTAGGATTCCTGACTGGAGATGGGGGAAATCTGGTGGGGCCGCAGGGGCGCCATAACTGGTGGCAGAGGCCTGGGATCATCATTCTCTTCATCTGATTGCCGGAATTCAGGGTAGAGGTCTGATTCTTCCACAAAAGGAAAGCCTTCAATTCGTCGGGGCTTAACAGACATTTCTGTGTCAGTGGGATCTATGACAAAGCGTCCATCCGGACCTCGGCTGATGAGTTCAATGGGTGTTGTTGCTTCTGCTTCATGCTTGGAGACAGTGTACTTCTTGCTTGTTATTGCTCTTTTGGTCTTCATGTATAAAGACAATTCCTCCTTCTTCCCTGGACTTGGGGGTGGTTTCTTCCCACGCTGGTCATGACTATCTTCAGATGATTCTGATGGGGACTCCTTTGAGTGAATGCTTTCTGGGCTCACCTTTCCTGAAGATGACCTGCAGAAAAAGAATACAAAAGAAGTGAGCATTCGAAAATCATTTGAAATTTAAAAATCCAGTAGGCTGCACAAAGTGAAGCTTTGCTGATAGTGCTGAAAACAAATCAGCTACAATTAAACAAAAGGGACAACACATCTCACATAGGGAGATGAATTTTAAAAAGTGCAGCAGTAGTAAACAACATCAATTACGGCTGCACTCAGGATTACAGGACTTCTACACCTGTTAGATCAAGAGTCATTAGTGAACGTGTGAATCTGGTAATGAACCATCTAATCCCTTCATTTATCACTCTTTTTCATACTTTCATCAGAGCTAAGCATGTAAAAATGACACATCATGTCTCACTGATGGGTCACCAACTTGGTAACTTAACCTGGACATATACCTCCATTAAAGTGAGGGTTACCAGATTGCTGATGCAGAGGTGTGGTGACACAATACAAGCCTTTATGATAATTTATTTATTTTGTCCTATTTTTTTAGTCAGGAAGGTGCACACATGGAGGGGACATCACACAGTAGACGGACAACTGTGAATCTCAAATTTCATGCAAAGTTACGTTACAAGGAAGTGAGAAAAAATCTGTCAACAACAAACTGGTGTGTTAGTGCCCACACAGGGCCATTCATCCTTGCTGTCTTAAGTGTAAAGTATTTGGACAGACAGGTGTCCTAAGCATGTGACTCTCCTTTTAGAACTGAACCTCAACCATTTCAAAGCAGTGAGAGGAGCATAGAATCAAAATAAGTGTGATCCTCTCCAAATAAAAAAAAAGAAAACTGTTCAAACTTTGCCAGAAGGCATTGTGTTTATGTACGACCCCATTGCTCAAAGTCAGAAGCTGGTTGAGAAAACGAATTTGCTGGGTCTTTAAAGATTTGTAGTGGCTGAACAGTGTAGGACTTTCAGCTCTTTTTACACACACTAATTTTTGACGTGCTAAAATGACAGGAGGATATATGAATAAAAACTTCCTTGAATTAAAGTGATATTCTGTCTTTTTCATACAGCTAGAATGCTGGTTAGGATACTGTAAATGGAGTGCAGAGGATGTTAATTTGGGTGTCAAGCTTGGAGGAAACATATTCCTATACCACTTCAGGGCGTCAACTAAACATAACGAAAGGAGAGGGTCTTTGCACTAGATTTGAGCCACACTGTTGCAATAGGGTTGTAGTAGTTGTCATCAATTGCAATGTAATGCTCTGGAATGAGAACCTTCATGGCAGAAAGGTGTAACGGGCGGGTGAGAAGTAGAGGCTTTGATCCAAGGCACCTACAGAAGAGTGAAAGTTTTAGCAATCATTGCTACTGACAGACTGCCAAAATCTGTAAGAACCAGGTCAGTCTCAGCTAAAGTGAGTGAAGATGGCCAAAGTGGCGCTACGCTTTTTTCTGAAACCAACTCCAAGGTTGAGAACTCTGAGCAACCTTAAAATCTCATTTATCACCCTGTTCAGGCTATTTCATATATTATAGTATTTAAGATATTAACAGTACCTAACAAACCAGCAACAGAGTATAACATGAAGCTCCACACATCTTTGGCTATATATTTTTGTTGATGACCATCTACATGTCTTTTTCAGGAAGGAGGAAAAGAAAACCAAGTTGTTTTTTTAAGCCATGATAACTTTATTGACTGGAAAATGAAACATTTAGTCATTCTTCAGTAGAATTACAAAGCTTGTGCTTATAATGTAATGCACTGAGGCTTAATATGGTAAATGCCACTGAAATACATTGTTACATGTGGTATCTTTTCCATATTTGTTTCCATGATGCACTACCTTCTCAGATCTGGTTTTAGTGAATAAACACATAAACAGAAATAAAAAGGACTGCAATATCTGTAAATAGTAGTCATAAATTACAGCGACAAACACACAAAAGAATGGAGGAATATAAATCACAACAACCGTGTTCATCTAATGATAATAATTGTATAAGAGGAAGAAGAAGAAAAAGAAGGTCATCATTATCTTTATTCTTTCTTATTTTTGTAGATTTGACCATAATTCTCATTACAATTACAATTATATTTTAATTAGCAAATTCAACTAGTTTAGAAAACAAAGTAAAAATTGGACATCTGTTTACTTTTATTAATAGGCCATTTGAATATGTACTGTTTTCTTTTATGATGTTACCACAAGCCTGTTCCATTAAAAAAATGTGACTACAACTGAAAAGAACAGTACACAAAGCAATAATATAGAGTAATTTTTTTTTTAAACTTTATGTTCTTTGTACACATTATACTCTAATGTTCACTCTAATGATTAGATTATAGCTAAAGTACTTTAGATTGACTGTGTCATTACAGAGAGAAAACTTAAGTTACACAGCCATAACTGCCTTATTAAATCGTCTAAATGAAGATTTAGGGATTACTATTGATGCTGTAAAAATATAGGTCCTCTAAATTCACCTGATCATGTTAGAGTTAGATGACAAAGTTGTTATCTTTAAAAGTTAAAGATGCAGAATGACATTACACTTGAATTTATTATGCTTAGCAAGATAGTTGAACAGGCGTAAGGAAAAGATGTGACCTTTGAATATATATTTCCAGTGATTGCGATATGATAACTTCAGCTTCCATCTTCTCAATTAACTCTCTGCTCGGAATCTGTGCTTTTCCCAAATGTCAAACTACAAATTCCATGAAATATTGCAAATGAACACTCATTTCAAAAACTGATTCAACTGCTCTGGAAAAAAGGTCCCTCAAGTTTCAGATCTCAGCTATCAATGAACGCCTTTTATTTAAAATAATAAGAATCTCTCCTACACTCTTATCACCCATAACTCTGTGTTTATACAGTTTAATGACCACTCAGTATATGGGGCTGATTCATTAACATCAGCACAGTTCAGAAATTACTGAATCAAAGGATTGTATAACCCATAATCTACTCCTGCTGTCCTGAACAAGGATAAATGTTAAAGCTGAAAGAAGTTAGCAGACATATTTTGTCATCCCTCTTCTGTCTATAAATCTGGTCTCATACAATAAGACAGAATATTTATTTAAAAAAAAATCTCTAATAGTCAGGTCTGAATTCAGATTTTTTTCAACATCTTCTTAGGACAAAGATCCTTCATCATTCATCAATGCCACACCACGACCAGTATTGTTGTTGCTTGTGGGGACATTTGAGGAGAAGCATGCAGCCAGGTCAGGAGTCTGAGGAACTGGGGTTAAACCAAAGTGCAAAGAGGAGTTTAGAGTGTGCAAAACAGGGGGACAATGGTTGGCACACTCACTGAGGACTGGAAAGTTGGGCCCTGTACCTGCTAGCGTCCAGCCCCTCCCAGTAGGGCTCGACGCTGGGAATGAGGCTAATTGGACTCCTGTAGAAGTGGGAAGATCAGATAGTAAGAAGTAGGAGGAATAAGGGGGTAAAAAGGAAGCCTGTCAATGAGTGGCATGTTTGAAAAAGCAGCGGAAAATGTAAGAAGACAGCTAGTAATTTTTATTAAAACAGACTGGAACAGACAGAAATGGGAAGAAACATCAGTAAGTCACAGAGAAAATTGTCAGAGAAAACTTTAAAGACAATAAAGGCTGTCTTGAATACGCAATGAGGACAGCTTTTGATCTGATCTGCCAAACCACTTCCGAAGGTCATCAGGGACGCTTTCTGACCTCAATGAACACAAGTGTAAATGCAAACGCGTCTCCGATCCGCATACAACAACCCTGTGGGGGGAAACACATAACTGATTCTTCGCTAAGAAGAAGAAGTAACTTTATTAATCTGCTTGGGGAAATTGATCCTCTGCATTAGACCCATCCTATTCATAGTTAAACTTACCTGCACATACTAGGAGCGGTGAGCTGCCACAGTACAGCGGACCAACTCCAGATCTTTGCCAGTGCCTTGGTCAGGGGCACTGACAGGAGCATTAATCCTAACATATATGTCTTTGATGGTGGGAGGAAACTGAAGCACCTGGGGAAAACCCACACAGGTGAGAACATGCGAACTCCACACAGAAAGGACCTGGATTCGAACCCAGGGCCTTCTTGCTGTGCGGCAACAGTTCTAACCACTAAGCCACCGTGCTGCACCCCCCGTCAAAGACCACTGAGCATGCAACTCAGCGGCTTTAACTCGTGTTTCACTTCATTCATTAAACAAGCAAGGACATTAGTAACAATTCAGGACCCGTTTAGAAAGATGGGGGATGTGTCTCTTCGTATAGTAATGTTAAAGGAGCAATATACAAAACTGATTCACCACTAGTGGTTCGCAATTCTGTATCAGCTTTACACCAAAACAAACCTGCATGTCAGCCACACCTCCCATTTCCCCACCCCCTGTTCTCAGCAGCTCTCTGCTCAGGAGAGGAAGAGGCTCGCTAGTGGTTAGCTTTTTGCAATGTGGTTAGCGTTAGCTCTGCTGTCAACCACATCTTCTCAATGATAATTTAATATTATTTCAAGCAAAAAAAAAAACAAAAAAAAAGTCTGTCTCTTTTTACAAACCATGGCGATTTGGAATCTCAATGTCAACACAATATAACAATATACATGTAACTACTTGACATTTTAGGACATTAACCGGGCTAATCATTGGTGCTCCAGCCAGACATGTAGCCTTTCATAAGCAGCCAAAAGCCAGAGCCCTGCTGGTGGGTAACATTAGCTCTGCTGTCCCCCACTGCCACTTGGTTACAATGTGACAATGCAATGTTATATAAAGCGAAAAATTGTCTGTTTATCTCTTTCCACGATGCATGATGGGGTAGAATCTAAACCACAACACAATATAAGAGCGTTCCTGTGATTTTTGAACAGCTTGTGGTATTAGCCTTCCCACTGTCTGTCTGTAATGTTAAAATTTTTTAATCGATTGAAAGCACTAATTGATATGCGCCTCTAGTGTCCAAATCGAGATCTGATTGTTATCTGATCACGCTCTTTCCCACTGTACACCAACTCACATCCTCCTCTTCTTCTGTGCTTAGGGTTGAGAATTGTTTTTTTCTAAAACCGAAGCTAAAACAATACTTATAAACGGTGCCTGAACCGATAGTTTTAAACAAAGAAAAAAAAAGTCAACACAATCGTAAAGGCAAATTTGAACTTTAAATTGAGCAATATATTACCTCTCAAAATACAAAACACTATAAACAAATTCACAAAATAAATTAAATCTAACCCAACTACAATGAAATAAAATAAGTTTTCTACGAGCTACTCCCCCCTCTTCTCTCAACTAAATCTTCTACAAACTGTAGCTTCAGCCCAAACTGATCATTCAGCAGTTCTTTTGAAGAAATATTAGCAAAATACGAAACCTCTCCTGGTGTGAAATTTTTCCACCAGCTAATAAACTCATGAGACACCACCAGTAATCCCTGGTACACTGGCTTTTAACATGAAAAAAAAAAAACATTCTCTCCCCTGTCACTGTCATGCTCAGTGTGTGTGCTGTAGCCTCACACAGCGATCTAGCATTAGTTGCTAAATGGTTAGCACTGAATGGACATTAAAACGAAAATGCTGGAATAC
>JAQLOL010000006.1:504441-519064 GCA_029783665.1 Naso thynnoides | reverse complement strand
CTTTTACCCGACCTAAGTTGTGTTGGCAGAAACTCAATAAAAGGTGAATATTCATTTATTTGCACTCTTTCCTCTGTGTGTGTGTGTGTGTGTGTGTGTGTGTGTGTACTCCGCTGCTCAGGGAGATGCGTCGCTGTCTTTTTTTTTTATGAGCAAACTTTTACAGTGACAGGCCTGTAAATTTGCCCATGGAACAACAATTAATATAGACTGATGTCAGTAATAATCATGATGATGTCATTGATGTCAATTAATCATTTCTGAACACTGAGTGATTTGTCAGAGGACAGACCTACACATTTGCTGGAAGGCCAGAGCAAATGTCCCTGGGACATTTTGATGAATAAATTGCAAGAAAAAAAAAGTGTCAGTGCACGAAGTCCACAGTGAACAAAGTGCGTCCACATAAAGTGACCTGTAATGCTCTCCTGTAATTGGTCAAAAGTATTTTTTTATCCAGAAATCAAAAGTGTTTTTTAGTTTTCAGTGTGATTTGGCCTGCCAATATTTTCCATGGCAGTCACTAATTTTGGATCAAAATACATGGATACTTCATTTTTTGTGGATTTTTGCCCTGTTATAAAGATTACATTTGTTCATCCACCTTCATATTGATTTTACTAAATTTATGTTTGTACATGTATCTGACACAAGATCAGTCACTGCGCTGGTTATACAGCAAAATGACTTTTTAGCCTGCAACCCAAAAAATAACAGTGCCCGAGACTGGGGACCCCCCTCGACCCTCATGGTGGCATATATTGTTGTGCACAGCCGCACACACACACACACACACACACACACTATCAGGTCTATGCAAATACCGGCATCAATACACAAAAGAAAAACAGCCTGACAGCCAAAATAATTTAAGAAAGAATATAATTAGCACTTACATACAATAATGGGTTAAATATGCATTTTTGAATTATTAAAAACTTAGGCCACTGCATGTCATTTTGCAAAATGATCATTTGTTATGGCTGAAACTTATATTTTTGTGTACCTCTCCCTTTAATGCAAGTTCCGCTGGCTTTTGTCCACAGGAAAGCGCCATCTTTAAGTGTTTTTTCTTTTTGCTAAAGATTTCCCTTTTGACAGTCACCTTGTTCAGGATGTCCCCAGTAAAGAAGCAACAACTACCAGCCTCGTTTTAAAGTTGGTCCTAAAACAAAGGCAAGCTGCAGTATCTAACATTTTTCATGGTGAAACCACATTAAACCACAGAAAGTGCAGATACTGCACTTTGGCTTTGTAGGGCAGAATAGTATGAAGGTTTAAAAAATGCCAAAATCTCATTGTCTACACTGAGCCCCCAAACAACACACCTCTAATATTTTATTTTCAGATCATAAAAATGTCACACAGATGTAAAAAAGGAACCAAAAGTTAATAAGTTACATTATTCATTCATGTTGCTCTGCAAACAACTGATCCGTCCTTGGTGAACGGTCCGGAGAGTGTGGAGGTCAGACTGAGCAAAAACAAAGAGCTTTAAATATAAAATGTGTGTTTTTTAAAAAAAGGAAAAAAAGGTACAACTAGACTAAAGAACATAACGTATAGACAGACAAAAAAGTTTTCCCTCTCAATCATCTCTCATGACCCACATGTGGCAGAGAGCTGCCCACACACACACACACACACACACACACACACACACACATACACGCACAGCAACCAGACAAATGAAGGAGAGGATGAAGTGTGGCTTTAACTGAATATAGCGTTTCAGCTCCTTCCTGCAGAGTTGTGTGACCGTTTTTATTTGTTCTTTCCGACATAACTGCTGCAAAACTTGAGAACACACTGTTTCTTGTTCTCAGTAACTCGCCCGTCTTTGCTTATTCACTCTGGAGCTCGTTCAGCCACCACTGCTCCCCAGTCAAGTCGTGTTTGAAACAGTAACAGTAGGTGAAACAGAACAAACACCGGTCCACATGCTGCACCATCCCACATCTGCCTTTACTGACACGATTTAACAAACAGTATTACTGAGGTCCAGATGTCTTTTTCTTTAGGAAAATATGGACCTGAACTCTGACGAGTCCACTGAATTTAGCAACCCCGTTTTTGGTCATTATTGGGTAAAAATATGACTTAAACCTGTATGTCTGCTTTGTTTGCACATTTAAGTTGTAAGTTCAAAACCCTCTTGTACTTTCTTTCTCTCTCTTGTTTCTTTATTAAGCATTCATTACCTATTGTTTCTAAAAGCAAACTGCACAGTGAGAACACATGACAGTGTTTGCTCAGTGTTGGAAAGATTAGCAGCAAATAAAGACAGAAAGACACGGGTAGATAAACGCAGCATTATACCTTCAAATATTTATGTCTGCAAGACTTACTGATATATTACGGTTGCCAGGAGACTGCAAACGAGACTTATCAACTGTCACACATTTATATGCAAAATGCACTTAAAACAGAATAAAAAGTCTGAATGTTTATAGTTCTAAAACACCTCTGCACACATCTGTCCCTGGAAAATTCTTTGGTCTGACAGTTTCTGTAGCAACAACAGCATGTTTTTGATAAACAAAAGAACTTGTTTTTGTCCTTGTTCAAGGACACAGGTTCAGGGAAGTTAGTTTTCTGTTTGAATCTGTCACCAAAACCTCTTCATATATAAATCAGATCTCAGCTCAGTTTCAGTTTCTCAGTTGAGAAATTCGTAATTAAATATAATAAAACATAATTAAAAATGACAAACTAATCCAAACAGGATAAACAGCAAAAAAAAAAAAAAAATTTCTCATGATTTTCAGGGCTTTTGAACAATTGAGAGATAGATAGTGACATGCCCGGCTTGCAGCATTTTGTAAAATCATTTTTCAAAATCCTCTTAAACTGAGAGGCCTTCTAGATTATGAAGAGGGATGATCGTACGAGACAATTGGCACGTCTTCCTGCCAAAACATACTTAAGCTGTGTTTTCTGACTACCCCACCCCCACTTAACCCAGACCAACCTCATTTGATACACATATATCTTTCTTAGTGACTCGAAACAGATTTTGCTCGGTCATAATTCCTGTTTTGATATTCTCAATCTAATCACCTTAGGACTGAAGCTGATCTGCTTACACATGTAATCCCGTAGCCTCTCAATGCTAACATGTCATTCCATCTGCAGCCATAAGCCCGACCATAGTGCCAATTCCACGCCACAGAGATGGTGACAACAAAAGCACTTTCACCATGCAGCTTCGTGGAGCATTTATCGATCTACTCAGTGTTTCGAGTTAAAGTGAGAAAACGGCAAACATGTTGGAATTTCCTGCTTGCAAACCAACTGTCGGTAAAAATATTATCCTGGGTTGTCAGTTCTTCCACTCTTAACCATGAGCTGACTAAATGAAGAAGATGAAGAAGAAACAACCTTGATAATTCTTAAGTATGGCAGTAAATCTGAAGGAAAATCAGTATCAGGCCCTGCTGCACTGTTTGATTCTGTGCTGCAGTTCCCTATTTGCTTCTTAGCTTTTACCATCTGCAGTGGCTGAAGGATGGTGATAAATGACTTTCATCAAAGACTGATGTGGAAACACGTATTCGCCAGTTTCTTAGGACCGACTGACCTATGTTTACCTGCATGGGATTTCTAACACGCCAGAGGCTGTTCGGTTTAGAGACCTGCTGGGGAGATGCAGGGTACGAGGGTAAGGCTGGCGTGTGATTCACACCTTCTCCCTCGGATTTTCAGGAGTCAGCAAGAGCTCAGCGGACGCTGCCAGAACTGCAGCGCTCTCCAGGGCATGGACCCTCTGACATGGGCCACCGCCCCTCACTGAACAGGCAGCATGTTGGCTTAGTGGTTTGCACTGTTGCCTCAAATCAAGAGGGAAGTGGGTTCGATTCCTGGCCGGGGTAGGGCCTTTCTGTGTGGAGTTTGCGTGTTCTCCTCGTGTCTGTGTGGGCTCTCTCTGGGTTCTCTGGCTTCCTCCCACAGACCAAACACATGCGACTCTAAGTTGTCTGTACAGTGTGAATGTGAGCATGAATGGCTGTTTGTCTCTGTGTGTCAGCCCTGTGATGAAGTGGTGACCTGTCCAAGGTGAACCCTCGCCCACTGTTAGCTGTCATTGGCTCCAGCCAAACCATGCCGGTATACCTGACCTTTAACACTAGGTGTTACACATCTCAGCCAACTGAACTAAGAAACACAAAGTGTGTCGCGAGAACAAATAAGTGTTGAGATTCTCACGTCCCTGACGTCCTGACATTGAGATCAAAACATCTGTTGCTGTGTGTGAATATCACGGAGCTGTGCAACGGACTTTAAAACGTAAAGTTACACCATGGAATAACGTCATGAACACAGACATGACGTTGTCAAGTTTTTCAATGTTTCTGGGACTTCCCCAGCTGATACAGCGCAGAAATGATGATTGTATAACTACTAGCCAAGCTAACGTCTCAACTGTGGCTGTGCGACACACTGACAGACCTCCGGTTTATTTTATAAACACAGACACGGTGTGGTTAGGCGTTCGAATGTTTCTGGAACTTCCACAACGCAGTGCAAAAAAGAATGATCATCTGAGCTGTAGTTCATGATAGAAAACCTCCGCTGCCTCCTCATGCTAACAGCTAAGCTTAAGGCCGTGTGTCTTGATAACATTACACGAGTTCTAAATTTAACAGCTCGATGGTCTGGCTGTTATTCATTTTTGTTTGCAGCCAAGTCAAACATCATAATATGTTAATCACGAGTCCTGTTTGTTGTTTATGCAATACGTGTTAGATTTATGCGCGTCGTTGGGCCGTTGGGTGTCAGTACATGTTGCTGCTGATGTGCTTTTTATTTACCAGGGTCTCACATAATGACAAATGCTGGTTTAGCTGATTTGCATGAAATTAAACCGGTTTAAGCCCGTACACCGGATTGGTAAATCCAGACACTGACCCAAGCCTAACCTGCTCATCACTAATGTTTACACGTTGAGTCTACACAGTCAGCAAAGTTAAAAAGGAAAGTTCAACGAAAATGCAAAGAAAATTATTAATGGTGTCCCTGTAGCTCAGTCGCTAGAGCAACAGAGAGCAAAGACAGTGAAAGCGGCTGCTGTGCAGCGTGCACGCACTGCAGAGCTGTGCTGCAGAATACATGGAAGGAAAGCAGCAGGATGTGCTGGAGCTGTTTTAGAGCGAGCATTTAAAGACTAACCCTGGGAGATATAACCCTTGCTTCTTTGGCAACACCTGCTGCTGGACTGGGGCCTGCACTCTGAGGGAGCGTGAGGGAAACAGCAGGAGTCCAAATCATCTCAGAAGGGAAAAGAGGAGACAGTAACGTCCCAAGAAGCCAGATACTGACATTTATAGTCTTCATCTATCCATTAAAAAACTCATTTTCTAAATCACTTAGCTTGTAAAAAACATATATATGAGAAAATTAAAATAGAACAGAACAGAAACTAGAAGTGAAACAGCAAAAAAAAACCCTAACATGATCACATCTTAATTAGATGCACTAACTTGGCTGGTATCCCTTTGTTACAGAGGATACCAGCTTGCACAACAAGGGAAACAGCTTTGCACAATAATTGCATCACTTCTACAAACACGATCTCCCATCCTGCTCACCCTGCGCTCCACTCACACTCTGTCCAGAAGGAGTCTGAGGGTGACACAAGTTCACTGGAGGCAAAGGTGTCAGCAGCACAATATCGCACTCTCACCCACAATCCATATGCATCTCACCCAGAATCTATATGCATCACTTACTTCTTCGGTGCCGACAAAGCTGAAAGCTAAAGTGCTGCGAGTAATCACCAACAACCACTGATGTTTGACAATGATAGGGAGAGGTGGATTGCAAATGGAGCTCTATAAATAGATCACTGCTGGAGCTTCATGCAGCACGAGCATGTGGCAGGGCCTTGAACCTTAAAGACTCTCTCACTGCTGCTCCTAAAAACATTAGTCACATTTAAACGGCTGCTGGAACACCTGGTT
Organism: Naso thynnoides; assembly: GCA_029783665.1. Lineage (NCBI taxonomy): Eukaryota > Metazoa > Chordata > Actinopteri > Acanthuriformes > Acanthuridae > Naso > Naso thynnoides. Next base: position 513,104 of record JAQLOL010000006.1, on the reverse strand, counting down.
AAGCTTCCAACTCAGTCCTAACTTTACTGCCCAGGCGATGAGAGGAGTCACAGGTACCACAGTTTCACTAAAGGATGTACACCAGTGTTGTAAATATTAAATGGCTCACTGCGATGGCATAAAGTTATGAGACGTTAAAGCAGGGGTATTCAACTCAAGCAGGCAGGGGGCCACAATTATGAAATGACTTGAAGTCAGGGGCCACATGGCAAGGGTTATCTATAAGGCCAAACCTCGTCAGAAAAAAAGACTGAGAGTATATGAGTCATTCGAAAGGCTAAATCTAATATTCAGAGAAAGAAATATTATTTTAAATGCACTGTAGAAAGGTCACTCTGAGACCATGCATTATACAAGCATAATGAAGTTGACCTACTTTTAATAAAACACACCACACACCACATTCAAAATAAAATTTCATTTTTATGAATATAATATTAAGCATTGAACACAAGCAATTTTGACCCATAGCTAGTTTGTTGTTGTAAAAAAGGCAACCAAAATATTAACCATAGGCTTCTTTATTATAACAAATCAAGATTTGTGCATTATAACATCAAATGCGGGTAGAAAACCAGAAAACAATGCCACGCCTAAACTGATACATGATGCCATATATTGCAATACTTAGCATAGTTTACTCAAAATGTAAAAGTAGTGCTGAAAACACAACGTTGTGTACCACTCGGGTAATCTAATGATAGGCAGGCACATCTCATGATATATCGGTAACTGAGCTGACGAACTATTTTGATTCATTTTGACGTTCCAGTTTATTGAAGATTAAGTGCATAGTTCTCATACACTATGAGAACCAGGTAAAACCTCGACTGGCAGGAACAGGTTTGATTTTCTGCATTTTTTTTGCATCCGTCCCAATCGTTTAAAGAGCAGCTCAGTGTGTGTCCCTACCTCAAACATGCTGCCAGCCACTGTTCAGGATCAACGGGTTTGCAGAGATTGATGTTTGTCTCTTTAAAGGGCATCTCCGGTCATAATCAATGTTTGCCTCATGAATCAAGTCACCTCTGATCAGTTCATCTCATACCATCCACACACCCAACTGCAGCGTGTGGACGTTTATATTCAGCGTTGTTCAAGAATACAGTGCTGAGTAAAAGTGCACGTATGAGCACCGGACATATTTTAAAATCATTCTGTGGTTGCAGGTTTCCTCATTTTGACCGCTGCTTCAATTTTAAAATTCGTTTTAAAAAGATAATTTAACCAAAATCAAACTTAACGGCATCCGCGTTGTTCATATCCATGCAGTCGTCGCAAGTTAATTGACTTCACGCACGCTGAGGCGACTACCCGGATATGAACAACGCAGATGCCAGTAAGTTTGAAGAGAAGCCACGGTCTTAATTTACCAACAACTTAGGTCTGCACAGTTCGACAAAAAAGCTGCTTAACTGCTAAACTAACTGCTAACTGCCTGCTCACTTCCAGTCGCTTCACGTACATAAAACTCACCGGTCTCGATCCTTCGCTCGACCACACTTTCTTAAAGGAGCCACTCTACTCTTGCAACAGTCGGCTACAGGCCCTATTCTCAAAGAGTAAACTCCCAAGCCAGTGGACATGCCTGAAACTGTTACATTGATTGATGCTCTGAAAACATGTCATCTTCAGCCTGTCAATTCACCTTTTCACGAAGCACATTGAACAGATGACACAGAGACACCAGACTTCTTTTCGCAGATTGATATGACAGGACGTGAACCTCCATAGCCCATGGATGAGCCAGGTCTAAACAGCTTCCCTAACAACGGTCTGTTATTCATAGCAACAGTCTGTTATACTGTTCGCTGTTCCAAATAAATGCGCTTCAGCCGCAAACTCTGCCACTTTAGAAATAAATGAAAAAAATCTAAATATCTTTCTTCCAACACTGTATGGTCCTGCAGTGCAATATCATCTGAGGACCACAGGATGGCGCTTGTAAGACATGAGCCGTAAGAAGTAGCCTACACTCCTGATAATGGACTCTTCATTGGGCATTATCCGCTACCTGTCACACCTTAGAATGCCGTGATTGACTAATCAGAGTCGAGTATTCAACGAAGCCATGTAATAAATGATTTTTATTCGCCCAAACCAGCTTGTTTTATGGATATCAGACTTCTTAACTAGCAGAGAGCAGAGGGTTTTTGTTTATGGCTGTCTCTCAGAATCTTTGGCTTGTCCGCTGGATCACCACAAGGGTGCGTCCTTTTTCCTTTACTTTTCATGTATACTGATGAATGCAGGAGCACCTAGGAAAGCAGCTACCTGTTAAAATTTTCTGATGATACTGCACTGTTGTCCGTTTTAGAATCAGACCATGGGAATGCTCTCGCTAACTTTATTCCTTGGTGTGTCAATAATTTCTTGGATTTAAATGCATCTAAAACCAAAGAAATGGGTCAGGGTTAGAACAACCAATATCAAGGTACCATTCTTGGTGAACATCTTAAGTTTGCTATAAGTACTGCAGCTATTGTGAAGAGAGGGCAAAAGAGAATTTACCAACTCCGTAAACTAAATTCCTTTTCTGTCCATCCCACCATCATGACATTTTCATCAATCTGTGTTTTTAATTTCTTTGCTGATTTTACAGCCTTACACTGAAAGATGGAAACAGTGTGAGCAGCATTATTAAAATCTGTTCTAAGATCACAGGAGTGAAACAAAGGACCTGGCCTCTTGTTGCAATCAACAAATCTTACAGAAAGTGACAGTTATAATCCATTTTGAGATTCCAGGAGTAAAACAGAGAATTCACCTCCTTGGGAGTTTATCCCACAAGTTCCACCACACACTTTGGAAGCAGGGTCTCTTTGGCCCCAGAGTCTCTGAGTATGGTGACTGGAACAAGTAGACTCAGACTGACTCAGATGCAGCTCCTTTGGAGATGAAATCCTCACATCCACAAAGGCCATCCACAACCTCCCACTCTACTTCCACTAACAAATCTGGTGGAGCTGGGCCCCCCACCTGTCAACAAAGTTCGGACACCGGCTTTTCTTATGACCCAGTTTGTGACACCAGTGGCAGCAAAGTTCTGACATGGGAATGGAATGGCGACCTGAGGGTGGAAAAGAAGATTGAAAGGGGGAGTTCACCTCTGCCACTGGAGGGCACCCTGCTCCAGTTTCACCAAACCTTCTCTGCTGGGAATATCCTCCAGGCTTTCCCTTATAGGGTCTTCTCCTCCTAATTAGTCCACTATATTTCCCAACATGAGCCACCTCGTAGCTGTCAGCCAGTTATGCTGCACACGGTCACATCACGTTCATTTAGGTAGACCTCCATTCCTCCAGTGACACTGAGTTTAAATTGTTCCAGTCAGAGTACATTTTTCAGTTGCTGATAATCGAAGGCATTACAGGAATTGATCCAACAATTGAATGCACATTCTTGTCTTCTCCACAGATCTGAATATGATTCCCCTGGCTTTGGTCTTCAATCACAGAACTGTCACTTGTATGCCCCGGCACACTGCCACACAGCCTTCCTCAGAGCATTATACTTAAGGCTCACATGGCTATTTTTTCAAACATTTCAAAAAAATACATCAACAGCTTTTCACCAAAAGGTGACATGAAACTGCATGCTTGGTTAATATCAAACCTCTGTTTCAGCTTTGTGTCCCAGTACAGCAGCTTTCTCAAGCTCTAACTTGAAAAGTTCCATCTTCTGTCGTTGCAGCTCAGTTTTCCTTTCTCTGTCCTCCTCTGACCACACTTCCTCTAACCCTAGCACCTTAATAAACATGTTGCTATAGCTGGCTTGTTACTAACATGTCTGTTAGTACCCGAAGTGAGTCTCGCATTTATGCAAGTTGCGCATTTACGAAAATGTCTGCTTTCCTGGACAGCCAGCTACAGCTAAACCACTTGGACAAACCACATGCCATGATCTGAGTTTCATGTCAGGTCTGAGTTTAATGGTCTAAATCAGGTTTGAAGTTTCAAAACTACACCATAACTAAATAAAAAAATGCTAGCTATTTTATTTGTGCTGCATAGTAATACTAGCCTAGCCAGCAAGGCTGCTAGAGCTAGCCAGCTAACAGGGCTGCTCATGCTAACATCATTGCTTGCATGGATAGTAGTAGCTCTGGCCTTGTGGCTAGCACTAGCCAGAAACGCTTGAGAGCTGTTTCAACAACTCTTGGGCTAGTGATGACCTGTGTTATAAAATATCAACTTGTGGTGGCTAGCTAGTGCCGACCAAAAGACACTAGCACAATGTTAGCTGCTAAGACTACTTTAGCCAACTTAACTGGCAAATAAATTACTCATAAACAGTTAACATCCAATTTACACCAAACCATGCCTTGCCTGCCAACCGACTTGTAATCCTAACATGAATATAAAGTTGCGAACAGTAGATTGGTATGATTAGATGGATGTTTAACAGTGTCTTCCAGGATCTATGTTTTTGGTAATTATAACATAAATGTCACTCATAACCCACAAAAATCTGAAGACGGTAGAATCCCACATGTAGAGTGAAAAACACCAAATGGCAGAAAAGAGTCAGCAATAAGTGGAATTTCTTAGTTTTATTACATCGTCTCTGTGGAAGCAGTATACAGCCAACAGCCTCAAGCGATCAGCGGCTAACATTAGTTCTTCCTCGATTCTGCAGCAGCTCAGTGTAAAACATTCAGTCTTTGCTTCTCAATTCCCAAAGTGGACCCAACATGACACATTAGCATAATATCAATTAACATGTATCAATATGACTGCAAACTGTGATTAAGGAAAGTAAAGTATGTATGTCAATTATAGTCATATGTTGTAGGTCTAATAACTAGTTAAGAGTTAGCTGACCAGGTATGTGTCCCTAAATTATCTGAGGCACTGTATGGTCCTAAAATTATAATCCACAGAAAAGAAAAAGTTGCAATTGGTTTGTTTGAGCTTAAATAAAATGCACCAATCCAAGACAACAGGTTTGTTGCAGTAGGTAGGTACAGCAGGTGTAGATGATACCTTTAATATATTAAGAAATGTAAATTTGTAAGTCTTATGAACCTAACATTTTTTTAGGCCCAGAAATACATGTAACAATTAATTACACCTTCTTTCAGGAAATCGCAGAGTTGTTCCATGGACAGCTTCAGCACAGAGAGATATTGCAATTTCTTTTTTTTTTTTAAATTTTGATTTAAAAAAAACAAAACAACAACAACAATAAAATGAATTGTTAATGGAAGACACATGTCTTAATTTCTCTTTTGTTTAGAACTGCATTCATTGGTGCAGTGCAAGGTATACGCAGGTATACGGACTATACTAACTTATTTTTCAGTCTGTATTGAGTATACCCACTTCTAAATCTCCTCTGATCTTAGCTTTGCAGATCAGCTATTCCAAGAGACTGTTCACAAAAGAAACTACAGCCCCACAGACTACTTGCAATGTTCGTTTTCTTTTCCATGAGTGGATGGACTAAGGAATGAGAATAGTTCCCTCAAAATGCCTAATAGTGGTCTCAGCCTATAGTCTCACTTTTGGCAAGTATTGATTGCAAAACTTGCACCTCCTTGTGGCTAATGTCAGTTTCATAATCATCCTCTTTTACTCCCTGATGTCAAGCAGCAGAAGTTAAATGCCAATGTGCAAATGGGTCAACCACAGTCCTATGTTTGAATTACCTAAATATGCAAGAGTAGTCTTACATACCACTGTTTGTAACACGCTACTGTTAAGAAAGGATGCCTATTCTTTTGCTGGATGGGCCGCTTTAAAAAAGGAGGGGGGGATAATCAGTAGAATACTCAATTACTAAAATAGTCTATAGCTGCAACTCTAATCTTTAGTACTTTCCTGCCAGTATGGACATGAAATGGGTCTTAAATTGCTATCATAACGGTCTTAAAAAGTCTTAAATTTGATTTGTTGAGACCTGAAAATACCCTGTCATCAGACAAACCATTTTCAAATATCCCAGATCACTGGCTAATGCCCACACTTATTTTTGAGGTGATTCCCTTATTATTATAGCCACATGATTGCTTTTGTATCCTCTCACCATAAATCTGGTTATACTGTTTAAGTTAAAATAACCCATACACCCTTTGATGTGAGTCTTATTTTTGTTCTTTGTTTCTCTAGTGTACAGTGCAGGAAATCCTGCTCAAATGATGGATGATAAGCTTACCTGATTTGGCTGTAGTCCCACGTTGCTGTGTTCTTAGTAGAAACTCCTCCCCAACACAAAACACTCTCAAGCTGCTCATTTTACTAATTGAACCCCTTAGATTATTATCAAAGCACAATTTACCTCTGTGCAATATTTTAATTAGATTATAGTCTCTATTTAACCCATCATGGACTCTTTGAAGCTCTGTGTTTTTAGTGTTAAGTCCTCAGATGCGTGGTTGGAAACAAATGACAGAGCCCTTTTTTAATTTAATGAGAAACCCTGCTTATCCAGACTGAGTCTCTTTGCATCTTTTTTAGGTCCTACCTACTCGTTTTTTGCCATTGAAATTCAGTTAATTGAAGGAGTCTTTTACCGCTATACATGAAGGGGGCCAAATTAGCATCCCTTTCTGCTCATTGGGAGGCTAAGACAGACGTGGATGCTTTGATGTGAGAAGTACGCTTTCAGTAGGCGGCAGGCTTCCTGAAAATGAGCTGATGGCCCTGCTATTAGGCCCAAATGCAGATGCGTCCATGTGTTGCAAAACGCTTAATCTTTTAATTGATCACCTTCTGCATGGCCTGTTCTTCACGTATTTTTTTTCTCTCTGCCGCCTGTTAATCAGAATCACATTTTGATGATGACATAAATTGCTTTTCAAAAGGCAGGAAGGAATGGCAAATCCAGTTTACAGGACGAGTGGATTCTATTGAAATTCACAGTGAAAGATTTAGTTTGTGATAAAACAGTTCTGAAAGTGAAAGGTGTGTGTGTATGTGTGTGAGTGTGTGTGTGTGTGTGCGTGTGTGAGAGAGAGAGAGAGAGAGCGAGAGAGAGAGAGAAACAGTGGTTGCATGAAGTGGTATGAAATTACTAATTAGTTAAGACTACTCTCCCATCCTTCATTGTTATGACGAATTGATTATAACAGTTACTCACAGGTAGTTCCTCTATTAATCTGTCTCTGGAGTGTCATAGACCTGCAGTCTTACAGGAGCTTTGTCTGTGGACCAGAGGGGCACACTTAACTGTAGCAAGTCAACATCTGTTGATCAAGATTATTTAAAGATTATTTGAATCAGATATCCTGCAGCATGTGGATAAATTACTTTATCTGTGAATTAATGAAATGACACTGAAATTGTGCAATATTTATACTTATGGTTTTTGTATCCAGTATATTGATTAGTATTAGAAAAAAAACTTAAATTTTTTGTCTGGATTGCTTTTTGTTGTTTATTTTTCTGATCTTTACATAAAGTGGACTCCTAACAGTAGCAAAAATGAGTAATAAATTTGTGTAATTTCTGCAAAACTGAATTTGTTCTACTTATTTATTCATTTGTAGGCTACTTTCATGGAAATACCCAGTATGTCAATGGCCATGTTCTGCACCAAACACAATATATTTAAGATTTCTATCGGCACAAAAAATATATTAAAACCATACTTTTTAAAACTAGAATTTCAGCGTATTCATTTGTTGGCATATTAAATTTCATGCATTTAGACAAAAAATAAAGGTAAGTTTAGACCAAATAGATACGTTCATTTTTTTTTTTTTAAATTACTGGTGTTGACCAGAGACTCATAATTAGTGAAGAAAAACATTTTATTGAAAAATAAGAGATAACTGAATCTCAGAGCTGTAATTTCAGGGTAAGTGTCTTAAGCAGAGGTGTGCAACATAACAACGATTTTTACTTATATTTTAACCTAAAAAATGAAACATTTCTTGTGATGTAGAGATTTCTGTCTGACTATGTTGACTGTTGTCATGATTGAGTTTCTTGAGAAAACAAGAAAGCACATCCATCAATCCTTTACCACTGTGAAAGATTGTGTCTTTGTGTGTGGATGGTTTGTGCTACATGCTGGAGAATTCTTAGCAAAGCACCAATGCATTTACAAAAAGTAGACAGGTTTGAGTGCTGCGGTTATATTCTTTTTGTTTTTTGCTCAGTATTTAATGAAGTTACCCTAGGGGGAAAAGAAGTCTTAACTTGGTGTGTGCTCAAACTAATAAACACAACAAATTAATGTTTTATAGTGAATTTGATTCACATGAATAATCTAATTTAGCTACAAATGTCCCCACAAATATAATTTAACAGTCCAGTACAAGTGATTTAGACGGCTTATGAAGAATGGCGCACATCAAAGGCAGTCTGGTGCAAGCGTTTGACAGCTGATGACTATTTGTAACGCCTTGCTGTCTGTATTTTGCGTCTCTGTTGGTTTAAAGCACAGCGGGCTCTAAGCCACCATGCAGAAAGAACAAGCTGCCTCGCATTGAAAACTAAGCTCCATGCTGTGGTGGCTGGTTCATAAGTGGTCACGATAGCCGAGGAAAGAGCCATTTGAACTTACTGAAACATCAGACCGCTTTAAGCACATGTGTAACTTAAATAGTAACAGTGCAATAATATGGTTATTTTTTCAGTCTTGTTTAAACCATAACTTAGATGATGTAGTCTAAGAAAATAAAATAATAATAGGCCTAACAACAACAATAATAATAA
>JAQLOL010000006.1:491204-504341 GCA_029783665.1 Naso thynnoides | reverse complement strand
GATGACACCTTTCAACATGAAAACCAGCTAAATGACAAATCTTCAACAAAGCTACCAAAGTGAAAAACATTAAAAGAAAGAAAATCAAATGACAGCATGCTGGAAAATGAGATATTTCTGAAATAGATGATTTTGCGCACATAATTTATTCATGTACTGCTGTAGTGTTACAAATTTCCTGGTGAAGTAGAACTGCCTTCACTGAAGTTTCACCCACTAAATTATATTTTTTTGAAATGCAGATGAAGAAAACCTTTCAGCTGGGGGATGATTTCTCCTTGGTTTGAAGAAAACAACACTTTCTCTGAATCCACCAACATATTGGAAATCAAGGTGCCATATAAAAAACAGTTTGTTCAATTTTTATGCTTAATATGAAATTAAATGAATTGCTCATAGAAGAGTTCTTGTGCTTTAGATGTTCTGCAAATCAAAATTCTCTTGTATTTATTCTCTGAACCTGCATTGACTTTGCAGCGAGCTGGCTGTGTCACTCAATCTGAATTCAAGCTACTTCTGATGCATGTTTCTGCCATTTGTGTTTGTGTTAAGAGTGTGTTCGTGTGTGTATGCAGTAAGTACGGTGGAGTAGACGGGGTCTCACCATGCACTTGCAGGGTGCCCGATGCTTCAGCTTTGCCCACACTGTTCTCTGACACGCAGGTGTACGTGCCCTCGTCCTCACCTCGCACCTGAGTCAGCCGCAGGCTGTTGTCGCTGCGGATCTCAAATCTAAAAAGACATCAACACACGAGATGCAGCACAAAATTCACTGCATTACTTTTCTTCACCTCTATTTGTTGGTGAACTTCTTTTTTTGTATCAAACCTTTGCAAAATGCAACTGTGCAACAGAAACTGTGAATGGAAACTGTGAATAGGAAAGGTGACGGGTGTAATGTAAGTTTTCAAACAAGCAGCTCCTGTGATTACTGCACACGGACACAAATGCATGAGGGGACAAAGTGAGTTGTTCTGAACAGTTTTAGGCAGTGGACAAAAAAATCCATCAGAGTCTCCCTGCGAAGATCTGCTTTCAACAAAAGGGACATTTTATTCATTTCCCTCGAGGGATAATTAGTTTCATCCAATCACATCGAAGAGTGTGACACAGTGGGTGAGGGAGCATTGCTCTGACGGTGTCACCCTGCCATCAGAACTATTATGGCACACTGTGTACATTTAAATATGTATTTAAACGTATTTGTTGCAAATTCACATTATGGCTCCAAAAATATCTTCCCCTTAAAAAAAACTTGTGTATATGTTAGCTGCATTTAAAACAGTGCACATGCATCCACTCTTTAAAAGACATCTTGTCAATCAATCTTTTGGTCATTTTTTGACCAGCTTAACACAGAACAACACCACTTGTTACTATAATTGTAATGTGTTGCTAAGTAACAGCCTGGCACCCGACATGCATCGTTGGTTTGATGAAACTCAGGTGGTCCTGACGCATCATACAGTTTGAACTGTGGGCACAAGTGTCGTTTCCGTCCTACCTGCCCCGCGGCAACTCTCCCTCCTCCCTCCGCCAGCGGACAGTGGGAGTCGGGTCTCCATGCACCTCGCAGTAGAAGTCCACCGTGTCGTCTGCCAACACCACCTGGTTCACCGGCTGTTTGGTGAACACTGGCCTCTCTGAAATTAGACAGAGACAGAAAATGCTGAGAGGATTACAAATTCTGTGGCGCTGCTTCCTAATTGCAGCTCAAGTTCTCCTATTAGTCAGAAGACTGGACGAGTCAAATTCAGATTTTTTATAACACATCCTATCTGTAGTGTTTCTAATGACTTTAAGGTGGAGTCAGAAGGATTTTACTAAAAAATAAAATACCGACATATACAAAAGTAATGCTGCTCAGTCATCACTTCTGGGCCTCTGTATATGTGTGTTGGTTACTGTGTATGGAGACACACCGCCCTCTGCCTGTACTCTGATGTTTTGGCTGACTCAGGACCTGCTCGGGACGAGTTACCGTAAAGGGCGACGTAGATGCATAATCAAGATTTTTTAGTAATGATTGCGCGAATAAGTGAACTGGTGCGTTTCCCCCAGCCAACGACAGCGTGCAAGTGAGATTAAAAGCACCGCAGAGCACAGCTACTGGACGCTGTCTAGACCGGAGAAACTTACGAATGTGGACGTAGCCCAAAGAAACGGAAATATAGCCCTAGTGAGCAAGCGGATAAAACTTGTTCCAGAGCGAGAGTGAGTCTCAGTTTGGCTTTCAGACGGTTTTGTAGCACTGACGAAGAAGCAGGGAGGAGCGATGCAGAGTCGGGCTGCTTCGTGATGGACAGGCTGGTACTAAACATTGGCAGTTAGCTTTTTAGCTTGTTAAATTATCGACTTCTCCATTAAACAAATGTAATACTCCTATGTAGCTTGCTGTGTAACGTTAGGTAAGCAGTATAGCAGTACATTTAGTACACGCTAAGCTATGATACTTCAGGTGTGTTGAGCTGAGAGGAGGGGCCAGTTTGAATGTTGTGTTTACAAACGGCAATGAACAAATGCTACTGACTCCACCTTTAATAATCCCTATTCTCTTTTGTTATTGTTAAAAAAAAATCAAAGCCAATGGTAAATAATGCGAAATTTACAAAACATTCTAACGCATAAATAAATACTTCAATAAAAGACAACATGCTAACAGGGGCACATATGTTTTGGTTTTGTTTTTTTTTTACCATTTAAAACCCCTAGGCTTAAACTTTTCTGCAGAGACTGCCTCATTGCTTTCGCAGTCATGTAATCAATTATTGGATAATTGATCATAATGTTATTGATAAACCAATTAAAATTGAACACAGTCTGGTTATGAAATCAGTTTGATAAAGTGAAGTTCGGTGCACATTAGATCATTTTAACAGCTAAAGGTCTCTGAAACAAAACAACCAAAACAAAAAGATGCAATCTGAAGACATTGTGACAATGCAGATAAAAATCTGTCTGACCGACTCGGGCAGAAATGCTCAAGTTTTTTTTACATTACATTACGTCACATTTGCTGATTCATTCCTCACTCTCTGATCAGTGTTACTCAGGCAACCAATAAAATGCACTGTTTTCTTGAATAGAATCACTTTTTCTTCTTATATGATTTATCTAAATTTTATCATTGTTGGAAACATTTAGGATTAAGTAAAATGGCAATGCCAACTAGCATAACTAGCAATGATTTTTTCATATGCAAAACATGGAGAGCATCTCTGTGCACTGTAAATGTGTTGTTCCATAACATCCCACCATATTGATCAATATGCACATTTATTAAAAAAACATGAATAAAAATAATTTCATTCCAACTTCAAGACCTAAAAAATTTATCAGTGTTAGAGAGTCATTAAAAAACAACTCATATAGAATTCATCAAGAGTTTGAAATTCTCATAGCTGTTCAACTAACAATCCTACATTGTGTCCATAGATGTCCGAAGTGAAAAGATCCCTAAAGCAATAAAAGCAGCAGTCAGCAGGACTTTTGTACATTGAAGTAATTATGACACAGGACCAGCTGTTCCTTCAGCCTCGTTCTGTTCCGTCAAGCTCTACTTCTTGCTTTGCTTCTTCCTTTCTTCAGTCAATGCATGCCAGTGTGTCACAGAGCTCCACTTCACATGACTGGCGTTAGCTGTGATAACATGAGAGGACTCGCCTTGGGCCTGCATTTTCTACTTTGCATGAGGTTGCCTCTGGTGCTGTGGGGTGACTTCTTAGCACTGCGATCGTGATGCAACTGATATACTGTAGCTTGCAATGATCCACACTTGTAAACTTTACTGTATGACATCTGATTGTATTTTTCTTTTTTGAAGAAGAAGAAGAAGAAAATAAGCTTTCAACTAGGCCTACTGGATTGGAGTCTGAGCCCAAACTATTCAGCATAACTTTGATACTCTGGGCTTTATTTTTGTCAGTCTAGGCACCATGCAGATGCAGGTCGAGGTTGTGTGCGCTGGGAGAGCGTGCAGGCGTGACCAACTTTTTTGGTCATTTGGTGAACACAAACACAAGTGCATCTTCAAAGGCCTAATCTTTTGTGCTAAAATGACGCATTGTCACACTCCGCAGGTAGGTTACTAAACCAGATAAAAAACTGAAAACTCTTTTTGGAATGTTACCCCCTTTATTTTATTTAACTGCAGTTCATTTGTAGGTAACAACCCCTGCATAACATACGCAAACAGCCTGATTCACGTCTATTGCAATGGACAAGAGTCAGCTTACATTTTTTTAGAATTGACTGAATTGGAAGGTTGTAATTAAAAATGGCTGTTACAAAAATTTCTGTAATGACAATGGAACACATCGGAAATCCATAAAATCTATCTGAGTCATATCAGACAGGTTTGCTCTTGCCCACTAAAGCCACAAAAATAGCCTTCTATCGGCTGCGTTGCACTTAGGGCTGATTTGAGTCGACGGTGATACAAGCAAGTTTCAACTCAAAAATGAAAATTTCGCTGCATCAGCTTAACATACCTTTGGGTGCTCCGTTCCACCCATCTTTGCACTTAACTCAGCTAATATGACCAGATGGAAATAGGTCTCTCTTAGAAAAAAAACAGACTTTTCAGCTTCAGGAAATGTCTGCTCGGGCAAGTCATTTTAAAATGTCCTCATTTCTTCTCAAACAGCTTGGATCTTCTATTATGATAGGCGACATTATGCAGACTACGTAATAAGTTCTGAAATATTTTTTTTCCTCTTTCTGTTTTTCATATAGTTTTATCCTCATTTGTACAGCTTTCTTCCTGCCTGGCTATCACATTATGTCTATCTCTCATGGAAATGTTTTATTTTGGGGTCTGCCTCCTCGATTTTCATAGATGTTTTGTCATTCTTCCTCTCTATAAAGCAATAAGACAAAGAACTGTTTGAGGCCAAGGACTGACAGCTGTCCAGAAAGCAGTGGCTTTGAGATTGGCTCAACTCTTAGCCCTCAACTTTATGATGATCTAAAGAGCAAACAACATAAGCCTTTATGTACCTCAAAATCTCTATGACTTTTGACTTACTAATGTCATTTCATGGTCACACTGAAGCACAGAGGAAGTTGGTGGTCGCCTTCATCAGACTGTAGATCTTTCAGTGCTTCATTTTCAAACAAAGAGAAGTCATGTTTCAAATGTGTTCAAAAATGTATAAATAATTGGCCTTGGTTTAGGTGGGAGAGAGAGTGTGTCATCCTTTAATTACAAGGTTTACAGTTTGGTTCCCAGCTTTCTCATCAACATGTTTTTATGCAGGACACTCAACCCCAAGTTAGCCTGAAGGGCAGGCCAGCACACTGTATGGCAGCTCCGCCAGTATTAGGGAGTTTAGGGGTAAATGGGTAAATGACAGGAAGAACTGTACAGCCATTTGTCACTCAACGCAAAAGAAAAGAGTTTTGTACAAATGCAGCTCATTTACCATTCAGTACCCTCCAGAAATACAGGATGGACACAAAACATACTTTGGCCACTACTTCAAGGAGCTATCTACAAAATCGGTTCACTCTAGTGGTTACAGTTCAGTATCAGCTTTACACCAAAACAAACCTGCATGTCAGCCACACCTCCCTTTTCCCATGACGTTCCACCCGCCCCACCCCCTGTTCTCAGCAACTCTGCTCAATGGTGGTGCCATGTTTGCTTTGAAAGGAGCTGGCGGACCAAAAATCCCTTGTTATTGATGATGTTATTTCAAGTGAGAAAACGTCTAATTGTCTCTTTCCATGATGCATGGTGGCTCACAATCTCAGTCACAAAACAACATAACAGCATTTACATGTGTACTGAACAACTGGGGACATTAGCTGAGCCACTCGTTCACGCTAGCTATGACCTGTACGGGCCTGTAGACTCCTTATCAGGCAGCAAGAGAGGTCAGAGCCCCGGTAGCGGTTAGCATTAGCTCCGCTGTCCCTCATATCTACTCGGTGAAAATGAAATGTAATTTCAAGTAAGAAAACGTCTAATTGTCTCTTCCCATGATGCATGTTGGGTCAGAATCTCAATCAAAACACAATTTAACAGCATTTATGTGATTATTAAACAGCTTTTAACCTTCCCACTCGTCGGCCTGTAACATCGGCTGGGCCTGGGTTATACAAAAAAAATATGCACGGCTGCTCCTCACTTGCTGTGGCATTTTTATAACGAAGGTGGGGACCAAGGATTCTGAAGGGAGGGAGTCCACATGAACTCACAAGAACGCATGGCCGTCCTGGCTACCAAAACAAAGAAACTGAGAAGCTTGTTAACAACATACAGCGCAGACGTGTGACATCACTCTCTATTCTAGATGTCAATATGCCACAAGTTCTTTGCATAGCAAAATATGCATTGTGGGATGCCTCAGTGCTCATTTCAGTCTTTTGTACGAGCCTGATTTAGGATCCCCTTGTATGTGGACAAGTACTCAGTTTACAGTTATGGCAAATACGCACATTCTCCCATTGCAGTCTGTGACGCAACCAACGAGGGTCTTTAAAAAAAAAAAAAAGAAAGAAAAAAGTTGCCCTGCTCAATAAAGTTGTAGCAGAATCAACTTTTGAAGAAAAGAAGTCGTGACCTAAAGGGGCTTGGCCAGTATTCGTCTCCTACAGAATCTTCTCGTCAAGAGTCCGAGTGAATTCTGGTGGACATTCAGAATTCATAACAACAGTAAATGCCTGGAGTGAAGCATCAACTCCAACAGTCTGGAGAGACAGAGCTAAGACAAGGTGGAACAAAGAGTTGTCACTTCATCCCATCCAAGCTGCTATGTCACAGCTCTTGATGAGGAGGTCTTCAGTGATTCTACAGAGCAGGCCTAGACAACAGGCATCTGGTCTGAGGGCTTCATCTGGAGATACCACCCAACAAGCAGTGGAGGTATCAGTGGCAGGCATTTGGTCCAGACCATTTACAGGGGAGCTAAGCGCACTTCACCCAACTCACACAAAAGGCCTGTCCAGCACTCTCAGAGCAGGGCAGTGCCTGGAAAAAAGACATGTCAGAGAACAGTCCAAAAATAGGCTGGAGGTCATGGACCATGCAGTGTCCCTAGTAGAGGCCAAAGCCCTGCAGTCACTACACAGGTGGAGGAAAACTTTGGGGTCTGGCCAGCACCTCTGGAGCTTGTCAGTGCACGGTACAGAGGGCAGAACTCTGAAGGCAGATGGTTGCTGAGTGGCTTGAAGAAGGTGCTAGAAAGAGCAGCCTCTACTGGGGCAGCATCCAGGACCAAGCTGTTACTCTGCCTCTGACCCATAATAACCTGTTACTGAGGAGAGGGGGGACTCATTCTCCTTCTTGCTTCACCGGCTCCTTATCAGTGAAAAGGTCCCCTAAAGCTGTGACAGAGAGTGCATCCATCCCCATTGTGTTGACTAACAGCAGAGGGTGAAGAGGCAAGGGCATCAGCCAGCTGCTGCAGAGGGGTTGCCAGGCTGTAAATTTAGAAGAAGGGCCTTAATTTGGGCAAACTCAGAGGCTGAGGAGTCCACTTAAAGAGCCAAAGGTTTTTACACTTTTGCTTCTTCTCAGTATTGGTGCCATCATTGTGAGTGAGCCTGCGGCGCTTAGAAACTAAAAGAGGGTCCAAAGCTGAAAGTGGAGAGCATAATTAAAGAGGCCATATTATTCTTATTTTCAGGTCTTTGATTTTGATCTGGGCTCCAATAGAGCAGCTACACACAACTGACTAAACAGTAAAGTTGTAGATCTTCATCAAACTGTGACTTGCATCCTCTGTCTTTCTTCTATTTTCTGCATTCTCTCAAAACAGTCTGTGTAGCTTTCTCCTCCAGGTAAGACACTGATAAAATGTTACTTACAGCTTGCACTTCTGACTGTTAGCTGTTAATCCAGCTCATGTGCTCATGTTGAGAAAGAGGTGTGAATAAATCCACACTAAGGTGTTTTGTTGTTGTTGTTGTTGTTGACCCAGAAACAGGAACGCTATCAACTTCTGTCTGGTGCTTGCCTTTTAAGGAAAGCTAAACAAAGTTAAAGTTCCTTCATTCACACGAAAGAAACTTTTTTTTGGAGCCTTATCGAACCACTTGCTAGCAGAGAGCAGAGAGCAGCAGTGTCTGAGCAGAGCGTGACAGGGGGCATACCTATATATAGGAAAGTTCAACACACAACAACAGAGTTTAAAAAATAAAATAAAATAAAATAAATCCTGAAACACAGCATGCGGGACCAACCGAATCAGCCACATAGTCACCAGGAAAATAAAGATAAATACTTAGACAGCGTCTTACGTCTGGTTAAAACTTGGAAACAAAAGTCCAGCAGAGATCAAAACAGGTATTGCACCCTCAGGAGGGCCTCAACCAACCCGTTGTGAGCTACTTACGCTAATGCTCATAAAACAGGCAACCTGCGCATATAGGGAAGAAGATAAAAGGAGACAAATGTTGGGTGCCGAGCCTCTTAATCAGGTCGCTTGAGCCACCCAGGTCCTGGTGACTTTGTTGGTATTATGTCTTGACCCCCAGCACATGTGCACAATGTATGTCCGTCTCTGGCAGTCAGGAGGAATGAAATAGAGCAGCCTTTATGCAGACAACGCACATTAAGGTGTGGCCCACTGTGGCAAACTACCTTCTGAAAATTATTATACATGACTCATCGTAGAGTATGCTGAATTTCTTCTTCTTCAGTATCTCTGACACGTCCTTAAAAAAAGCAATCTCCAGTCACATTTGGTGATAGCAGTTGCCTTTGTGCAACCAAGATTCAAGCCCTAACCTGTTTTAGAGTCTTTAAAAATGTCTTTTATTACATCCACCAAATCATCTGCCCATGGCAGCATTATGTTCAGCCTAAATCCAAGCCAGCCTTTTTTTGTATTTTTTCACCATGGTTTGCAGATTTTCTATTAGTTTGTTGTAGACATTTCATAATGGATAGTTGATTTGAAACCAAACTTTATACCTTTTCCATGTGTCTGGTCCCCTTGGCATGGCTCTTCAGAACCATTACTTCAGACACCATCTGGGCATTGTAATTGTGACAGAAAGCCTTTGTCTCATTCCCATAATTGGCTTCAGCTCCCACGCCGAGCAGTACAGTTGCGCTCGGTGTTTTCTGACTTAACACCCATCTGAGTCTGTAGCCGTGCTGGCAGGCTTTTTACAATTTTTTTGCTGACTTCTCCTGCGTCATTCAAACTCATATTTAATGTTATACTGACTTAACGTTAAATGAACAAACTCTATACTAAATGAATTAACGATCGAGGGAACAATCTCTTAAAAATGCTAACTAAAACTGTTTGCTAGCTGCTCCACTGTGTGCCACTGAACCACTTTCAATCAAGCTCTCTGTGGCAACAGAGCTGAAGGCAAGTTAGTCAGGTGCTGACTAGATGGCCGTGTTGATGTGACTGGTTGTTCTCAAATCAAAAACAATGTTTGGTCATGGGTTCATTGAATGGGCAAAATTATTGTACATTTTCCTCTTTTTGGCATTACTGGTTGTACAATGCACAAAGGGCGAAATTATCATACAGATGCAATAGTCATTGTACATCTGGCAACACTGGTATCATCTCTCCTGATCATTAAATTGTTATTTCTTTTACATCGTGTTGAAGGACAATACAGTTCAACTCTTAAGATTACCTGAAACTACTCACACTGACTGCTCCTCGCACAGAGAAACTCACATTTAATTTGTTCTGACAAGAATGAATGTATGATAAAAGCTCTCTGAGTAAAACACATAGGAGAAGGAAGATTATTTCTGAAATATAATGATCAGAGAGAATGAAATCAAAAGCAGGTAAGGGGAAAATCACTTTCACCTCCCCAGCAAACTTCACCTTGAGCAAAACACATAATTAATCTGATAGGCAGCAGCTAAGAGCTGTTGCCTCTAAAGGAAATGTCAACACATTAAAGCTGTCAACATTACTTAGTGAACATATTTATTACAGTCTACACCGCTAAGCACACCACTGATCAAAGAAAGCACTGTCAAGAAGGGATGACTTAATGTCTTTGTTTCAACCCTTTTGCAAAAACAGGCAGTGGAAGAGAAACCAACTGCCAGAAAGGCAAAAATGTGATTGTATGGATCAAGCAGGTTGAACAGTGAATGACTCAGTTTGATCCTCTGAACAGGTATTTTCCCTGGTTTCACTTGAGCAAATATCAGGAATTATATACATGACATTCAGCTGCGAAACAATCGTGAGGAAACACTTTTACATTTCTATTAAATGTAATAGTTGCCACACTAGAGACACAGATCCCAGAAAAGACTGCTGGTCTCCACTGCTTCTTGCTTTATGCAATTTGAACAGGAGGAGGAATCAAATGAATAAATTAGACCTCAACCAACGTCCACGGAAATGTCAACAAAGAACCTTCCACTGAAATATTAATTTACTAGCTACCCAATAACTAATACTCATGTGTGGTTTTGTATGATGTGCAGGGTTATCTAGTAACCACAAATCACAGTTGATTGGACAAATTCATGAAACTGGCCTTGATTTTAAGATGAATCATCCGAAACAGTTTGCTGGTTAATGTGGAAAGACTAAAGAGGGATTCTCATATACATTTTTGATACATTCAAAATGTAACTGACAAATGAATATTAAACAAGGACACAAGATTAAAAATAAATATTTGTTTGATTTCATTTTTTTTTAAAATTTCATTGTGTCTGTCAGAAACATTATCTAAAGATCCCCTTCAAGACGTATACAGTGGTCCATGACATGACTCTGTGAGCCTCTCTTCACTGGGCTGAGGCAATGTGAAACAATGCTTATATTTGTATAGAAAACCCAATTTTTTACTAATTACATCCACATTCCAGAAATTTCACAATGTCGCATGCTACCTAATGGACAACATTTGTTTTACCAAATTCCATTTTTTTCCAGCATTGCCAAACCATAGGGCCCTAAAGTGTATAGGTTATGTCATACATCCTGTATGTGTTAAACTGAGACTAAACGTGAGCACAAACAAATTTTCCAGCTTCAGCAGATAAATGTGTAATCAGTGTTCTAGTGTCAAACACTACATTGACATCAGTCTGCACGGTGATGCTTCAACACCACAGGGGTTAATTAAAGTAAAATATACATCTTTAGTGGACAGGAACTCTGATATGATCGTTAGGTCATTCAGTGTAATTGTCTGTGGATACGGTATATGGCTGTTGGCTGGAGTTAAGTTTCACAGTCAAGTCTTACTTAGTCGTTTCTCAGACACATTTCTCCATCTTACCAGCATATTCCGGGTCCACATGAGGAGGGTAGAAGCGAAAGTTGATGAAAAAGGGGATGGGCATTCCATACTTGAACCACTCCACCACATAGGGCTGGCCGTTCAGGGGATGGGACACGTCGCATCCCAGGATGACGTTCTCTCCTGCGCGTGCCGTCACAAACTGGGGCTCCTCTCGCACTCCGTGGGCACCTGGAGGAACGGAATTAACAGGGTTTTTTTTTTTTAAGCCTTCGCACTTGAACTACAGGTTACAGTGTCAAGAAAAACAATCTTGCAATATTGGGTTTCAACACCAAATATTGTGTGCATATTGCTTTCCCTGCATTTCAAACAATTACATTAAGTGCTCACATTAGTATTGATAAGCTCTGAAGTTACTGGTACTGCTCTCAGATCGCTAAGCAGTATCAGTAAGAGTACTGCTGAAGTATAAGCGATACCCATCCCTACAAAATAGTGTTAACAGAAAGAGCACATAGACTAAATATTATTATTTTTGATGGTTTAAAAACAACTCATATTGTTTTTGGGTGACGACTATAAGACATACACCAGCTTTTTTTTCTCATGAGTAAATGCTTTTTCTAAATGGATAGTTCAAAATACTGGAAGAAATGTGTTTTTTAGCTTTTTCACAGAGTTATAAGTAGATTAGAAGATAAACAACACAGTGTACATGTCAGTGCTCCAAATCTGAAGTTAGAGCAGGCAGCTGTTTGGCTTAGCTTAGCATAATGACTGAAAACAGAGGAAAATGGATTGCCAGTTTTGCTGCTGTGGGGGTTTACGTGCCAGACAATATCATGGCACTGACCAGGTGCCAGACAACATGACAAAGCAGGAACAGCACGTTGCTGATTTACACTTTTGGTTTTGTACATGTTAAGCAAGATCAAACTAGACACAATGAGTTAACTGATGAGTTCAACCTAATGAGAGTTTTGGTTTTTTGTTGGGTTTTTTTGTTCGTTTTTTGTAAATATTGAGCCATTTCTTTTAGGCTCCTGACAGCAGTCTGGCATACGCAGGGGAAATAAAACTTGCCTTTTGTGAGTTAGTGTTGACAGTCAATTCCTCACCTTTCATTGACAAGCTTGCTTGCAATCAGTCAGTTTGAAGTAAACAACATAGATGTTTGGTTAGCTGATTCCACTAGTTCAACAAAGGTGCCAAAGTGAACATTAAAGACAGCTGGGATAAAAAAGAAACATAGCAAGTTTAAAAAAGCTATGGCATTTCACCTGGAAAGTGAATGTGCGAGATAACGCACATATGTGCTGCTAACTCAGGACAGCAACGACTGCCAGAGACAAATCCAATACAGAAACAGAAAATCAAGATTAACAACGCTTGAGTGAATGTGATTTTATCTCAACAGAATCCTTTTCAGTTAATTCTTCTGACAGAAGGTGAGCAGGCAAAACAAGAAAGAGGTAATGCCACAGTAATGGTATTCAGTAACACTGAGATATTCACCCTTCACGACAAGAGTTCACTCTGTTAGCTCAGTGAAAATGTGTCTGCAAGCTAGCTGCTGAATGGCCACATCGACTCCAGGCTAATTACTAGCTCGGCTTCATGAGCAGAAACCAAGTGTGGTAGCATTTTACCAGTCGGCACAACTAATCAGGTGTACCTGCTGCTCTGTGACCTGTAAAGATCCAGGCAGGAAGCTAGGGTCCCCCACACAAAGATGGTGCCGCTGCCTGCATTGCCTCACATCCGAAATCTTTACATCATCTTTGACCAAATCCTCTCCTTCGACCAGCATGTAAAGCCCAGCACCAAAACAGCCTTCTCTCCCCTCAAGAACATTGTTGCCTCCATCCATCCCTCTCCAACACAGCTGCAGAAACCCTCATGCAGACCTTCATCATCTCCCGTCTGGACCACTGCAACTGT